>JAANYP010004250.1:119262-270192 GCA_020465985.1 Centrapalus pauciflorus
GGTATGGGGTAAAGGTAAGGGTGGGGGGTGGGTGGGGTGGGGTGGGAGAGACGTGTATTTTTTTGGTGTGATAAGTGGTGATAAGAAGCATATCAAAGTCTTATCCTGATAAGACATGATAAGAGAATTTTGACTCTTATGTCTTCTGCATATCAAACGCACTTATCAGTATTTACTCTTACCGAATAAGAGGTTACCTCTGATAAGAGCCTGATAAGTGGCTATCAAACACTCCCTTATTCTCATCTAGGATAGAATGACCAAATTAATGAATGTGTAAGCGTAAAATGATGATTTTCAAATGACATACATGCAATAAAAACCAATTATACTTTCAAATTCTTATATGTTTGTTCCCTTCGAGACTTAGGGGCTGTTTGGTAGAGAGATTTGAGGGGAGAGAATTGTGATTTCTCTTGTTTGGGAGAAATGCTCTCAATTTTTAGGCGGAGAATTGAATTCTCTGAGAATTGTTTAAAGTCTAAATATGGAGAAATGCAATTCTCTCCATTTGATAGTGAAATTGTGAGAATTGACTGTCTTGTGTTTCTACTCCACCTGAGCCACAATTTCTCCTTTTTATTTCTCTGTTGATACCAAACAAGATACACAATTTCAATTCTCCACCCAATTCCATTTCTCCCATGTTTGTTAACATGGGAATTCCTCTTAAATCCATTTCTCTTCTCTTAATTCCCTATGCCAAACATAATCTAATACTTTCTAGTAAGACTCACAGAGACCAAAGTGAATAAGACAAAAAAAAAATATAGAAGTTAAAGTGGGAATAAATTGGGGAAGTAATAAACCAACAAATATACGAAAGTATGTTGACTTTTTTCGGTATAAACCCTTTTTCTTTTTGTGAATTTAACAACTTAATGATTTATCTTTGGTACCAAGTACAATACTCATTTTCCTATAAACATACAAAAAAACATGCATTGTAACCTATGCCATGATTACAATTTACAATGGGCTAGAAGGTGTAGTTTGCTGGTCTTCTACACCGAGTTATTTACTAAAAGGTAGTTATTTGAAAAATTATTTACTAATTACAAGTACTTTTAAATTTATTTACTAAATGATGGTACTTTTTTGAAATAGTTATTTATTAGTCATTATCTCTTTTTATTTTTTTCAACTTCTACATTTTAAAAATTATAAATTACAAAATTGGTCCCTAAAATGATCTAATATGATCATTTTTTAAAAATGTCAATTTCATTATTCTTAATTTGTTTCACTTTTGATCAATTTGTTTCATAGTATGTAAAAAAATGTAAACATTTATATATATAATCTTATATAATTAGTCCTTCAAAATTATTAAAGTATTTTAATAATAATATATTATCATATTTATATATTTTGTTAAACTAAAAGTTATATATTTTATGAAAATGTCAAAATGACATATTTCGTTTATTTAGAAATAAATCTAAACGTATCAACTTCAAAAAATAATTAAATCAAACGCTATATATTTCATTGAAAGCTCTAAAATAACTTATAATATTTTATATTATACAACTTTATAAATCTAAACGTTATAATTAACAAAATCTCTTTTTTATAGATCTATAAAACATTCTCTTATTGGAAGAAAAATTAAAAGAAAACATCTTTTACAAATCTGGTTTTAAAAAATATATAAATTTTATTTTTTAATAAAGATCATTACTTTTTGGTTAAACAAAATATATAAACTTAATTTATTTTGATTTAACTACAAATGAAATCACAATGTATAATATAATGAAATCACAACGTGTGTATATGTCTGTGTTTGTGTGTTTATTTGTTTATATATTTACATAAAGTGCAACAAAGTGAAACTAATAAAATTGATCAAAAGTGAAAGGAAATAAAAAAAATTAAAATTGACATTTATCAAATTAAATCAATGTAAGGATCCATTCTGTAATTTAGGCTTTTAAAATATAAAAGTTGAAAATAAGAAATTAAACATGGAAAGAGAAAAGGAATAATAAATGGCTAATTTAAATAAATACCATCATTTGATAAATAAATTTAAAGTACAAGTATTTGAGAAATAAATATTTAAACCACTGTGTTTTTGCAAATAACTACTTCTACACCCCTCAATTTTTATAGTTAACAGAGTAGTTTGAAAAATTTAGTATTAAACCATATAATAAAGACTGTTTGGCTCCAATTTGGGCATGTTGGATGTAAGTTTCTAAGGTGAAAAATTACAGAGAATTTTGAAAACTTCTTCAGTACGTCATTTGTAAAATATTTGGTTCCACTAAACCCATGCGGCCATGCATCCATCGGTCCCAAAAATAAATATCTATCGTAATAAACACATAATTTTTTAGAAATTTATAACTTAATAACGATTTCATCTTTTGATAAAGTAAATGTCAAATTTACACTTAAATCATTTTAAAAGTATAAAATATCAAGTGTTTAGAAAAGGGAAATTATTTAGGCACGTGAGTAAGAATTCAATTTAAATATTTCTTAAAATGGACATTTATTTGGAACAAATATAAAATCGTCACGTGAACATTATTTTTAGACAGATGGAACGTATACTTACTATCGTTGCCAAAACAGAAATTTGAAAACGAGTTGGCTGGTTGCAAAACTATTATGCACCATTTTGAATGACCACGATCCATGCCACAATGGCTGAGGTGGCCATGGTCTACGCTGAGGAACACCATCCCGACCACACTCCACGGTTCCAACCATGCCACCTTCTCTCATCCACGCTTGACTCCACTGCACAATCCATGGCTCTCTCTCTCTCTCTCTCTCTCTCTCTCGCTCTCTCTCTCTCTCTCTCTCTTTCATATCTCTCTATTTTATTTAAAATAAAAGAAGCCAACATTTTATTTAACATAAAAGAAGTGAACAGTGGTAACTATATCCTCAGTGTAAACTTGAACTATGGTGAGAAGGTGGAGTAATGTGGTACTGACGTGACAAAGATTTGAACTGTGAAGGCTTCACACTACTCCTTATGGACTTATAAAGAAAAATAAAAATTTTCATGTTCAAGAAAGAAAAACATACCCATGTAAGAAGTCTTTTTCGGTTCCCAGCCTAGAGAAAAAGCCTCCATGGGCAGCTCCACTTTAACCAGAGCAAGCTTTGGTTCAACCCTTTGGGTGCACCCTCTGCCTTTTGAGTTCAACACCACCCATTGTCGATCCCACAAAAACCCTATGACAAGAATGAAAAAAGAAAAAGGTCATAAATCTAACAAAAATTATTGATTAATACATGACAAATTAAATTATATGTACACTAGTTTTTGACCCACGTAATATGTGGATATTTTTAATAAAATTCATTTATATAAAATGAATATAAGTAAAAAATAAAATACATAACTATTTATAAAATATTTATGCCTAACACTTTATCATTTTTTATTTTTAAATGTATAAAATAGTAATCTAGTTAGAATGTTAGATAAAATAAGGTTTTACTTACAAAGTTACAAAAATTAATTAATGAGATTGCCTTTTATATATTGAGATTAAATAGGTAGTAATCAATTTTGTCATTAAATATTTTTTTAAACAAATTAGATAATTAGTTTAGGAAAGTTATATTTGGAAATTTAGGCGGGAAAATGATAATCTGAGTAACTGTGGAAGCGACACTTGGCGTAGAAGATTTTCTTTTATTATAATATATAGATAGATACTTTTTCTTGGTTAAACTATATAATGTATTTTCACCAATTTGACAGTGTCTATTCAATTCTTGATCATAATATAAGAATCGAATAAAGTCAATAAACACTATAAACTAGATACATGTAATGAAATCCAATAATCTTGGTTAACTATCCTCAGGGCCGTCTCGTGAATTTTGGTGATCATGTACGACAATTACATATTAAGCTCTTAAAATGTGAAAAATTTTAAATCTATATAAAAATTATTAGTTATAAGTAGTCTAGCAATTTTTATATACATAAAAAAACATTTAAAACAATGATATTAATAATGTTCATATAACTTGAACAATAATTTATTTCAAAACAATATTTATCTGAGAGGGCATTGCTATACGCTTATTTTTAATAATCATACATCCTCACACGCACATATTTTTTTTGTTAGTGACGTAAGACACAATAATTAAACTTAAGCAGACTTTAGTTTTTCACCATTTTTTCCGATCACCGTTCAATGATGAGGCCTTATCAAACTTGAGGCCCTGAGCGGTCGCACTTACTTCACATCCTCAAGGCCGGCCCTGACTATCCTCAAAAGCTAAAACCAATATAAATCTTCTCGTCTTCATTTTATTTATTTCTACCGGACCAGAGGCATACACTTAGGGGGCGTTTGGTTCGCGGATTTCCTGGGATTTCGTGGGATTTGCATTTAAAATCCTGTGTTTGGTTCGCAGATTTCAGTAAGGATTTAAAATCCCAGGATTTCCTAAATCCCTCCCTTCTTTGTTATTTAAAATCCCAGCCTCCCCCCTAGGATTTTAAATCCCAGTTACCTTGCATTTTTCAGATTAACAAATTTTTTCTATAAGATAATGCAAATTCTTTGACAAAATCCTGACAAATGCAAATGCTGCATAATGCAAATCCTTTGACAAAATGCAAATCCCAGAGAAAAAAATCTGCGAACCAAACGCCCCCTTACAATTTCAAAAGGATTGCATTTGAAGACCGAATAATATATATTGTATTTTATGCCCTAAGTATATTATGACAGGGAAAAAAAAACAAAGATTATTCTATATAAAATATATGTTATCATTATATTACTAATTTATTTAAGAAAAAATTATTAAAAATGTAACATAAAATACAAAAATTGACATTAAAAGTTGTAATTTCCGGAAACCAGTAGCAGATATGTAGAATTAATTTATTGGCTTTAATAATAAATCTGATGAGTTGGTTGAGTTTAACTGGTCAAGTACACGTGGTTTGGTAAAGTAGATTGCTATTATGTTAAATTGTGATGAGTTGAGATAATAACAAAATTACTAGTATTTGTGGAATTAAGGTTCTTTTAATGAGTTAAATAACATTCTAAATCCAAATTGATAATTGTGGAAATAATCGAGTCAACGGGTATTAAATTAGTTAGTATTGAGTATTATACATATTTTAATTTGATTTGCGACCGAAAACGTATATAATATACAATTGATTGTTGCTTAGCTCATTTTATCAATTCAGTCAATGTGTGTGTGTGTATGTCTTGCTGAAAACGAGAGAGATATCAAGAGAGAAAGGCAAGTTGTAGCTATAACCAAAGAATTCACACTCATCATCAACTCTCCAAGCTTTGCACTTAAAATCAAGCAAGAAAGAGTATATTGAGGTTAGTAATTATTATTGAATGGATTGAATTGTTGTATGAAGTAATTACTGTTGTGGGGGAGTGGTTTATACCCCCTGGTATACCGTATACGTGAAAACCGAAGTGGGGATCAAAACCCTATGGCTGAGTAAAAACAAAGCTCAAAGCGATATGTTCATCGCCGCACTAGACTGGACCGCGATCAGGGTGAGGCGGTCAAAGTTGGTCGCTGGCGGTGGAAACGCGGCCGAGGTGATGATCGTGGGTTATATGAGCTTAGTCGCTCTCAGATGAACTCGGCCGCGATGAGACAAACATCGCCGGGTCATCGCGACCGCGATGACTGCCACGACCGCGATCGTGGCCGCGGTCATGGGATTTGACCAGTTGACTTATATTGAATTCGTAAAATTAGTAATGTAGTTGTCATGTGTTCGTTGAGTAGTAGTTATATCGTAGTGGTATCTCTGTGTTGCCAGGATTGTAGTTAAGCCTGGGACCGATCGAGACCTTAGTAGATATCGTGGTTGTAGTCGCGCTCCAAGTGAGTTACTTACCTTCCTTTAGTAAATGCACTAACGTTGATAACCGTGTTTTAAAATAGGCTGTTGTTTTACTATCCGGGTCCAGTGGGTATCCCTTTTTACGTTGACTACATGTTAGCATACAGTAGAGCACGTGGATAATGTGTTGAGTTGTTATACGTACAGTGAGGCCTGTTGGGTCATTCCCAACCCAGAGGTCCTGGCCTAGCCACTGATTCGTGGAGTGGGCTAAGCAAGCTATTCCGGGTCGCTCCCGATGAGACGTCAGCCTGTTGCTGCCGGGCGCACGTAGAGTTGATTATCTTGTTGTTATATTGTGCTAACCATTTTGCTAAAACTTATTTAATGTTGTTTAATGTAACTCATATAAACATACAGTTATTTTAGATGTGCATCTCAGGTACGAGACCCAATGGTAGAGATACAGCGGGCACAGACTGACTCGCCATCTGGACACAGTAGTTAGTGACTACTTCAGTAAGTAGTCTTTGTATTTTGTGGTTTGGAGTATCCACCAATCGATTTTGGATGACTCTGAACTATAACTTAATTGGGAATAACTAGCTTATATTAACATGAGTTGGTTCCCGTCTATTCGTGATTATTATGCGTATAATGGTCATTTAGTAGTTAAATAGTTGTGTACCCTTGATGTTGAATACTTTATGTTGGATGACGAGGACCATAAGTCCTATGTTAGTAGAAAAGTAGGGTGTTACAAAAGCAATATGAAATTTTTTAGGCCAAACAAGCTGATACAAAATTCATTTTTTGACAACAAAAAGAGTATTGATGACCAATTAAGAAGGAAAATTTTTAATTTTACTGTCCATTTTTTGGTAATAAAAAATAATTTTGCTTATTTTTCTTGGCCTAAAATTTGAATTAATGTCCATTCTCGACCAAAATAAAATTTTACGTTACATTTCTCCTCTTAAAAGTTTTTTAGAAAACCTTTATTATAAATTATAAATTTTATATTATCTTTTTTAGTCATTATACATTTAAATCATTTCAATTAATAAGTAGACTAATTTACAAAAATGGTTCCTATACTTTGGTCAAAATTATGGTCATTAAAAATTGCATAAATGGTCCCTAAAAACACTATTTACTTGCAAAAATGGTCCCTCTTTCTCTTAAATTTTTTAAAATGACGGTTTTGCCTTTTTCTCAATAACAAATTTGGTCCCTCAACTATGTAATTTATTTTCAGTTTTAGTCTTTGCTATAAATTTCTACTTTTATTTAGATATTAAATGTTTATTTAAAAAATTCATTATCCCTTATAATTTATATATTTTTATTTTTTGAAAATATATTTATTTTATTATTGAATTTATCCTTATTTGTATATTTAAATTTATTTAATTTACATCTTTTTAAATATCCGATTTATTTATTAAAATTTCATTTATCTTTCCTTTTATTTGTAAAAAGATTTATACATTTTTATCTTTTTATATGTTTGCATCTAACTATTTAATTATGTAAATATTTTTTGTTTAATTATTATTTCTACGAAAAAAATATAAATTTAGGGACAGTTTAATTTAACTATTTTTTTTACGCATATTGGTGCTCATCCTGTCGTTTTATTCTAATTATTTTAGGGTTTTATTCATTTTGATTTAAATATTTTTATCGTAATAAATTTTACTGATTTATTCATTTTATTCTGATTATTTTGTTACATTAATATGATTCTATTTTTATTCTGATTATTTTGTTACATTGATATGTTTTGACTTAATTACGAAATATACAAACCAAAATGTATCTAACAAAGTATACAATCCAAAACGTATACATCTCGCTAAATCAAAACATATAAATGTTTATGTTAAGTTTAAATATCTTTTATATATTTTATTTAAAAATTACAATTAATTCGGAATGTATTAATGTTACAAAATATTTAAGACTAAAACAAATAAGTTGTTAAGGTTATATATTTTTTATTGAAAATAATAATTAAGTCAAAAATTATTAACGTAACAAAATATTTAAATACAGAAGAATAAAATGTTAAGTTTATATATGTTTATTAGAAATTATAATTAAATTGAAATATCGTAAGTAACGAAATGGTTAAAACAAAATAAAAAAACACTGAATTTAAATTGAAACGTATTAACATAACAAAATATTGAATAAAAATAAAAAAATACTGAATTTAAATCCAAACATATTGAAAAAAAGATTTAAAAATGAAAATGAATAACTCCCTTAGTTTATACGTTTTCTTAATATATAATCAGATCAAAATATATTAACGTAATGAAATAGTTAGATGTGAACATATAAAAGATAAAAATGTATAAATATTTTATCAAATGAAACATAAAATAAATAATTTTCTAATAATTAAATTGAATATATAAAATAAACATAAAATAAATAGACTAAATTTTTTGGATAATATATAATAAATGTATTTTATAAATTAAATATATTTTATAAAATAAAAAGTATAACGAATAATAATAATTAATTTTTCTAAACTAACATTTAAAATTTAAACAAAACTAAAAAAATCATAAAAAGGACTAAGACTGAAAATAATTACACAGTTGTGTAACCAAAATTGTTATTGAGAAAAAAGTCAAAATCGTCATTTAAAGAAAGTTAAGAGAAATGATCATTTCTACAAGTAAATAGTGTTTTGAGAGGTCATTTATACAAATTTTGAAGACCAGGTACCATATCCAAAATTTCGACCACACCACAGACTATTTTTGTAATTTACTCTAATAAGTAAGTTATACATACTTTAGGCCATAAATCAGTAATTGACTTGTACGTTTTGCCTCCCGTGTTGTTTCTTGATCGGATTTGTATTCACTAAAGGTGGCAATTTTGGACTACCAGACGGTCCAGATCGTCCAGAACGACTTGTATTAAACAAAAGCTAACGAAAAAACACAATTTTAGTTTTTTTATAATCAAAATCTTTATATATATATATATATATATATATATATATATATATATATATATATATATATATATATATATATATATATATATATATATATGTATATATATATATATATATATATATATAGATTGAGGTTCTATGGGGCACCATATGCATCGGGAACCAAATAGGAACCAAAAATGCATTGCTTGTTTACAAAGGGTGCATTAAGGGCATTTTGGGATTGCTTAATAATATATTGTTAAATTATAAAATTTAATTTAATATTTACCATTTATTTAGGAAACTAAATAAAATGATCAACCACATTTCCATAAATCCACGTTTAAATGTCGAAATGCATCACGATTTTGGTGATGCATAATGATGGAACAAAAACGAGGATGAATATGGCCGAAATGCATCACGATTTTGGTGATGCATAATGATGGAACAAAGACGAGGATGAATATGGTCGAAATGCATCATGATTGAATTGAATTGGATGAAGATGCATCGTGTTTGAAGAGGAATCCAATAAATTGGATGAAGATGCATCATGTTTGTTTAGATTCGGATAGAATATTTTCTGAATTCAAGCATCTTCCGATTTTGCCCTTCCGCGCACGAGAAGTTATGCACCCGTGCACCCATTTTCAAGTTAATTACCCTTTTGCCACTACAATCTGAACCATTAAAATTCAAGATCTAACGATGCATACAGGTTCCCAAAGTGTACAATGCATACAGGTGCCCCATAGAACCTGACCCTATATATATATATATATATATATATATATATATATATATATATATATATATATATATATATATATATATATATATATATATATATATATATATATATATATATATATATAGGTTCAAGTGAGTACCACCTATTATGCAGCGTACCAGAAGGTACCACCCTTAAAAGTAATTTTTTTGAAATTTTTTTCATTAACATGTTTTAATTAACATTACACAGATCATATGTGAATTTCACGCAAATCCGAACACTCCAAGTGCATGAAAACACGCATCACATAAATGCACGTTCACATGTCTTCAAAATTATATAAGTGTGTGTTCACATCATTTTTTTAGGACCTAGGAGATGTTAATGTATGTGAAATTTACATATAATGTTCATAATGTTAATTAAAACATGTTTATAAAAAAAATTAAAAAAAGTTCTTTTAAAGGTGGTACTTTCTGGTGCGCTGCATAATGGGTGGTAGGTACTCTCTCGAACCATATTATATATATATATATATATATATATATATATATATATATATATATATATATATATATATGGTCAGGTTCTATGCGGAACCTGTATGCATTGTGCAACTTGGGAACCTCCATACCCCGTTAAATTTTATAATTTTAGTGGATATATATATATATATATATATACACACACACACATATATATATATATATATATATATATATATATATATATATATATATATATATATATATATATATATATATATATATATATATATATATAGGGTCAGGTTCTATGGGGAACCTGTATGCATTGTGCAACTTGGGAACCTCCATACCCCGTTAGATCTATAATTTCAATGGATCGGATTCTAGTGGCAAAAGGGTAATTAAGTTGAACTTTGTTGCACCGGTGCACAACATATCACGCGTGGAGGGGCAAAATTGGAAGAAGGTTCATTTAGCTAAAATTCACCTTCCTTCGTTGCATACCGCGATTCTAGCCCTCCTTCCATAATCGGTATTTGCTCCGGAGTTCGCTTAGATTCCTCCTTCCATCTTTATCCCGAAAATCGCTCATGCATACTCAAATAGATTAAGCTTTGTTCTTCAAGTACACAGATACAATGCATACGGTTCAAGGGTTTTCAAAAAAAGGAAAAAACAAACATTCACGTGCGAACAACCGGTTTTTTTTCGCCGTTGCACTTCGATTATTTTGTTAAAGGGAAGTGCATTGTTGCATATTTCGTGTTCATTGAGGTGTTTAGTTCATAATCGAAGTGCGTATTTCGTATTTGGGGTTTTTTATGCCCTAGTTAGTTTTGGGTTCAATCAGTAGGGTGTTTAGTTCATAATCGAAGTATGTGTTTATGAAGGTTTGAGTTGCATATCTTTTGAAATGCATTATGCGTCGACTTTAAGACTTAGCGGGTGTAGATTGATTGTAGTTCACAAATGCATATTTGTGAAGGTTTTATCTAGCGGGTTTTTAGCAAATTTTAGTTGGGGATGCATAATGCATGTATGGTATGTGTAAGATTTCAGACTGATAATATTTGTAATTTATGTGCTGGTAATGAGTTAGTGCATAATGGTGTTCATCTTTTTTTTGTTAATGCATATGAGGACCGATAATGTTTGTAGTTTATGGACTGGTAATGAGTTAGTGCATTATATTTATGTTAAATTTGATTATGCATATTTAGTGTGTACGTTTTGTTGATGTTAGATTGTATATAATATATTTACATATTTAGAAAAGTAAATTACAGTATGGGGTGGTTTGGCTAAAACTCAATGTCTCATATGTTAAGGAAATTTCAATATGCATATTAAGGTAATTTCAGTATGCATATAAATTCAATTTCAATAATGTTTATGCATTGAAGATATGCATATAAATTCAATTTCAATCGGATGTCTAGCTACAGGTGTGGAGATGAAAACCGTATGAAGACATGCATGGATAGAAAGTCAAAACAAATGCAATCTATCCTAACTAAAAACTCCACAATTTTAGCAATTACCATAATATATATCCGGTTATTTGAATATAGAATATTTTAAATCTCTTAATCTAACTAAATAATTGTTTAAACTTCCAATTAGATTAATGGCAAAAGGGTAAATAGTTGGACAATTTTATGCATCTTATGCATTATAGAAACAAACAAGGAAGGGTATTTTGGAGAATGTGCATACCTCATTAAATTTAATACTTCAACAAATAATCCAATAATAAATTCTAAATAAATTCAATTGATACATTTCTAAATTTAACAAAAATTACAAAAATTCAAAAAGATGATGGAGATCGATGCATTTCATCTTTAATCGTGTTTATCTATGCATTGTGTTCAAAAAAGAAGCATTTAACAAAAAAAAAATACACAAATTCATTTATGCATCGTGTTCAACTTGTTCATCATTCATTTATGCATCGTGTTCGTCGTTCATATTCTTCATTCATCTATGCGTCGTGTTCAACTTGTTGATCATTCATCTATGCATCGTCATTGTTCATCATCCATTTATGCATCATCATTTTTGGTTGTTCATCGTTCATCATCCATCTATGCATCGTCATTGTTCATCGTCCATCTATGCATAATCATTATTCATCGTTCATCATCCATCTATGCATCGTGTTCTTCATAATCATCATCGGTTGCATCTATTGTTCATGTTTATGATCATCATCATTCTTCGTCGTTAATTTTCGTCTTCAAATCATCATCACTATCAAAATCATGAAGAGCACGATTAGAGAGAAAGGGAGAGAGTGAGTGAGTTATAGCGAGAGAAATGGAGAGGAAAATGAGGAATGTAGTTAATACGAGATTTCAATTCAAAATGTAACTCCTAATTATCTTTTAATGATTTTTAGAAATAAATTAATTACTATATCTTTAGTTTTCCTTAAATGCCCTTTGTGCACCTTTGGTAGATTATCCGATGCACAAAAGTTCCTCGAATTTCTCGATGCATAAAAGTTCTCAATTGAACCTATATATATATATATATATATATATATATATATATATATATATATATATATATATATATATATATATATATATATATATATATATATATATATATATATATCCTACTTGACATTAGGGATGACAAAAAAACCCCAATGGGAAAAACCGATCAAAATGGGACGTTTTTATCTGAACCTGATTATTTTAAACGAGGATGAGATTTATGATACCCCTCTCGATTAAATATCCGCTTACGTATTACATAATAATAATAATAAGTATTCCATTTATCTTTTAGATTATATATGTATATTATTATTATTATAATATATATCATATAATAATAAGTATTTTATTGTTTGTATAGATGTGCATAATTGTTAATCAAGTTTATAATTGTTTTGTTTATGATTTTATTCATTTTTATATTTGTTTGTTTTGAATCCTATAAATTTACTTGTTTAGGTTTAACAGTGATTACGAAATAAAATTTCATTGTTTAATTAAACATTTCTTATAAATGAGTTTCTAGAATCTCTGCGGGTTTTCTCCGCCCATCCGATAGGGACCCCCGTTAAGGCCTTGCAGTTTTTTTAAAAGGGGATTGGTCACCCGAACCCGTCCCGTTGTCATTACTACTTGACATAATCTACTTTTGACATAAATCTAATGAGATTTGAAGGTATGAAAATTCAAATTTAAATTTAAATTTATATATACAGTTATTAGTATTACTAGTTTATATATTCATGTATTACATGGGTAACAAACAATTTTAAATTTCAAATAATCTTAAAAATATATAAAATACTTAGAAATATTTGAGTTTATTATACTTGAGTTAATTATTTATTTAATTAGTTAGATTAGATTATATAGAACAAACTGGATTTGATTTGACTTGAATTCAAATTAAAACTTGATAATTAAAATGAGTCAGAAGAAAGTTTTGACAACAAATTAAATGAGAAGTTGACATGCAACATTTTAATTATTTATTTAATAGTATTTAAATATAGATATAGATTATAAGTGTTATACATTAAATCAAATTATATTTACCATCATGATGAGTATAATTATAATTTGAAAAAATAGATTAACACATGAGTTACTAAACTAGTTTCAAAAATATATTTGTTTCAATTATTAATTATATATTCATGTATGTGTAAGTTAGGGATGGTAACGGAACAGGTTCGGGCCAGGGAATGAAACGTCTCTGTTTCAAAAAACCGTAGGTATTAATGGGGATCCCCATCGGGTACGCGGGGAAACACGCGGGGAATCGGGGAAACCCATTTATAAATCAATTATATGAAATTTAATAACATGGTTTATAATTTAAGCTTAAATCGTCCATGTGTTCAAAATTACAATACTAATATTAAATTAAATTTGTATCCCTGATAACGAAAAAAACATTTTTTAATAAATTATATATAAATAAATAAGTTCTTTAAATTATACATAATAACTTTTATGTATAATATATAAAATAGATAAAAATATTCATCTTTTATTATACGGAGTAATATATACACAATATAAATAGCATGTTGCTATTAAAAAAATGATCGGGGTATTCGGATATTTAAACGGGTTATGTAATCGGGTATACGTGACAGGTATTATCAATATCATACTCGCCACATCCGTCGTTTAACTTAATTGGGTTCGAGAAAACCCGTCTCGATTAGATCAGTTTTCACCATCGGGTTCGGGTTTTTTTTTTTTCCGCCATTCCAAGTGTAAGTAAAATTAGCATTTCCAAAATATATTTGTTTCAAAAAGATTTGTCAAGGAGTAAATTTATAACCTGAAGTCAGATGATCGTACAGTTATTAACACGTCTGAAAACAGCAATCAAAAATCATCATCGTCTTCCTCAGCTATATGCTTTGCAAGTTCTTGCTCCTGCTGTTGTCTCTCTCTCCTCTTCTCCGCGCTTTCTTTCTCCTTGTGGGAATTCGGAGGGAACCGAAGGGCACGAACTGCCTCGTTATGCATATTTAAGCAGAACGCGATCCTGGAGTTGAACGCCATTTGAGGTTCGTTTGTTGAATAAACGTCACCAGTCTCCTTTGACACCATCCATCCGTTTCCATGATCTAGAATGGCATCGATCGCGCCATCACGGATCGCCTTCGACACGATGCTCTCGGCATCCGCGACGGGGTTTGGAGAGTCCAACCTGAGTTTTGTTGCCACGTCAACGAGAGAGATACGAGAATACGAGATGCTGATGTTACGGAGCCCTGTTCTTATCACGTTGTGGCGCAATCTCACAATCAAGTTGTTGGTTCGGTCTGTGCTGAAAGTTGTGGAGAATTTCTCTGCAACGTTTTTAAAGAGCTCCAGATCTGCGATTCTAACAGCCTGAAAACAAAAAAGGAAAAAAGTTACTCCATTTGTACTCATGTAGAATCTACGAATGCGTAAAACGTCCCGAGATCTTGGTGCATCAAGGATTCTAGGGTTTTCGAGAGTTGTTCAAAGCTTCATATTAACGAATTGGATTACGAAGAAATTCGATTTAGTCAAGGAATTGGATCGTTAATGAATTAGAATATATCATCAATTAAAATTGGATTTTTTTTTCTTCTTCAAATGCCCGGATTTCAGCAAACCGAATGCCCCTTAGTGTTATTAAACCTTCTCAAGACAAAAGCAAGTAGTAGTAGGATTCACAAAAACTAGTAGCAAGCAAAGTCCCCTATATCATTTTCGTCGATAGTCGATACCCCATCCTCATTTTTCGATCGCATTGACAAATTTTCCCAAAATCATTTTTAGGGAATAAAAGTATAAAACTAACCAACATTTGTGTTTTTAGTAAGGAAAAATAGCACCAAATAGCTATGTATTTTTGAATTTGTACACAATTATGTAGTGTATATTTTTGTGTACGTTTATGTAGTGTTTTTTTTAAAGTGTTTCAATTAGGTAATTGGGTAACCTGATGACCGGTACAACAGGTTACCATGCTTAGTTAAACTTTCTTTTTGTATACATGTATGTTGTGTATTTTTTCTTTTGCGCATCTTTGGTAGTCAAACTTTTAAAAGTGTTCCAATTAGGTAGCCGTAGGTAGGTGACGTGTTGTTACCGGTCATTAGATCAATCAATTACCAAACTCAAACAATTTTAAAAGTATTTTACATAAATGTGCATAAAAAAGTGCACTACATGAATGTGTACAAACTCAAAAATAAATAAGTTATCTGGTGTCATTTTCTCTTTTAGTATTTAAGTCCCTGAACATTGTTTTTAAGATTAAGTCCTAAACATTATAAAAATAACAATAAAAATTGGTAAACATTTTTCTTGAACAGTTAAATCCCCACACTTTATAAAAATAAAAAATTAAGCCCCCTGCACTTTTAAGAAATGGTTCCTTAAATCGCTGAATTTTATAAAAAAAGATCAGTTAAACTTTCATGATCAAAGGACTTCATAGAGTGATGATTCAATCATTTTTTTATAAAGTGTACAATTAACCACTCAAACAACATGTTAAAGCGACGGTTTATTTATTATGAAAAAACCAACATGTTTTCACCACAATGTTAAATTTTTCCAGAAAAATCCTCAAGTTAAAATTTTTTTACAGGTTCATGAAATTTGACTATCAGAGCCCGATTATAATTAGTAAACCGGGTTTTTAAAAACTAAAAAACCGGATCTAATATCCAAAATTCACTAAACCAAAAAGATAAATTAACTTGAGGACTTTTATGGAAAGAAAATAACATTGAGGGACGAAAACGTGGAAACATGTTGATTTTTTTCATAATAAACTCTAATTTTTATAAGTTAGGACTTAATTATATAAAAATGTCCAGTGACTTCATTATAGAAAACAAAATTTGTTGGGTTTTTCTAAAATTTTCCCTAGTCTTTTTATCATCAAGTGTAATATAATATTTATAAAATAAAAATAGGAAGTACAAACAGAACCTAAATGAACAGAATCTAGATTAAACTTGTTCCATATCCAGTAAGATATTGAAGTGAACTTACATTTGTCAGCTCAAAATACGGCCTCAAAGCTTTCTCCATGCCTTTCTGCATAAAGACAGTTCGTTCCGGGATCTCTCCAAGAAGTAGTCGAACAATCACAGCCCACTTGTTGCATTGAACCCTAAAACCAAGAGCAGCAACGGGAGCTTTTCGAGCAGCTTGGAGAAGGGATTCCTTTGCATCGGTGTATTCCAGCTGAATCGTCCGGATCTTTCCGAGGTAGAAAAGGTAGCGACAAAACTGAAACAGAGAAAATAGCAAAGAGAGAGGCAAATAAGCAAAATTTAAATCAACAAACTGAATGTCAAACTGCTTGATTACTGTTTCATATTGATATAATTGCCTTGACCTTTTGCTTGAAAAGTCAGGTTTCTAAATCCAAACTAGTACCAAGTTTTTTTAGTCACATAAAAGTAAAATATATCTATTTAAAGAATAACTAATACCCCAGCAGTTACAAAAAGTCACCATTTATCTATATCACATGAAATTCCATAAGGATCACACCTATAATATCAATTAAAAAAGGCCACTGGATGTATCTTCACCCTGGATCGTAACTGGTAAGTCTGTCACCGTAACTGTAGCTTTTATCTCAGTAAATTAAGGTTGGTAAAAAAGAAACCCATCAGATATTCAATAAAGAAGAAGAGGTCATTGCGAGCCGGAACTATTTAGCATCCTACAACACTCCTATCTAAGGATTTCCAAAAAAAAAAACGAAGAAAGAGAGAGAGAGAGAGAGAAAATGATGTATAATTAACATAGGCGGACGTAGGTTGAGAGGAGGGGTAGCCCGTGCAACGGGTCCCCTCCCAAATAACCTCGTTTCGTAGTGAAAATTTTTTTAAAAATTTTATATATGCACCCGGTGAATTTTTATGCGTGCAACTTATATTCAAAATTGCTGTGTGTGCAACTTTATTAAAAGAATTTTGATACCTATAAAAAATTATTTGTCCAAATAAGTAAATAATTAATTAATACATTAGATTAATAAATGAACATCATCCAATCATATTTCTAAAATTAAAACCCAATAAATCCAATACTAATTTTTAAACCCATTAACCCAATATCAATTTTAAACACAATATTAATTTTAGTCCAATTTCTCACCCAATAATAATTTTACTTTAAAAAATATATGCACAAACCAAATTTTAATTGTGAATTTGTGATTTGTGTTTAATTTGATCCTTATTACTTGAATTTAGGGTTTAATTGTGAATTTTTCTAAGATATATTGTAACTCTCTAAGAGGTAACTTATTAACTTAATAACTTATATTTTTTTTAATAATTGTAATTCTATGCACTATCTATTATTCTGTTTGTTATTCTAAAATTATATGTTTATTTCTAAATTATAAATATTCGTGTGTTGGCACGACCCAACTATAATAATCATTTTAATTTTCGAATTGTGAATGCGATGAAAATTTGTGCAACGGATCCCTTTGGTGGCTGGGTCCGCCACTGATAATTAACGAGAATTACCTGATGATTTGAATGAGCTTCAAATCGTGGTGCCTTTGATCTCAGTTTCTCTGCTTGATCATACAAATTGTAATGAAGGTAATTGCGAAGTAGCAGGTTTAGGAGTGTTTCCTGCAAATCACAACCATAATTTGATAAGCACCGGTATGCCCAACAGCTACTCACAACCACACAAATTAAAAAACAAACCTGCCCCAACTCATCATGAAGCAACGTAGCAACCCGGTGCAAAGCAAGGAGATTACTGCAAATGAATGTGATGCTCTTGATCAGGCAATTGGCAATAGAATACATACTTCTACTTGAGACTACCTTGGTCCTTTGTCCAATAATTCATACATCAACAATAGAGTTGGCAAATGGGGTAATGTGTAATGTTTATCTCCGTATCAAAACGACCGAGTCGGGTTGGGCTGACAAACCAACACTTTTTTGTCCATTTTATTCAGTTTTGTAAACAATTAATATATATAATATGATTAAAAACTGTTCTATTAAAAAAATACAGTAATGTCTTTTATATGAAACGATTTAGGACATTGAAACTTTAAAGTTTAAAACAAGTTCGGGGACTTTTTTGACTTGTTTCATTTTTAGGTTTTCTTTTTTTCATACATATGACCGAAATTGATCAATTTTCACATAAATGGGTTGGAAGCACCACCTCTGAATCCAACAATAAATCAATAACATTATGCATGTAGACACAAAAGAAAAATTATAACCACTTTCACTCACCCACGAATTGCAGAGAGATTGTCGGTAAGTTCATAACTCAGTGAGTAATAGAAGTACAGTCTGGATGCCAGAACATCAATTGTTTTCCTGTTCAAGTATTTTAAACGACGAATGCTGGCCGAGGAACAAGCTTTGGCCTGTATAATAATAGAGAGAAAATGAAGTAATTAATCCAACCACTGCAAACTTCACCTAAGAGCATAAAATCATAATTGACCAAATCAATTCTGCTCACCTCGCTATATTTTTTCTGATCAATCAGGAATATCAGTACAAGAAAGTAGCAATAGATCTCAAGCTCCAGGGAGTGCTTTATGGTAGCTTGAGATCCAGATGATGCAGTGTCAATTTCCATCTCATGCTGATCATCCTTTCCAAAACATAAAAAAGCATGTAAGCATGTATCTAAGCTAAATTCACAATTCCAGATTGTTATTTTTCATTCCAGAAGTTTGCATCGGACAACAATTCATAACTTCTAGTAAATGCTAATGGGAGAAGACTTCATTCATGTGAAGGTGAAGGCAAATGCAATTTGGTGATCTACACCAGTTTGTTTACAGTTTCACTTTCACCAACTATTTGAACCACACATTGTTCCTGCAATGGTTAAAAGATTTTTTTACATCAAATAAAAATCCGAGTTGCTAAATCACACATCATTCCTGGTATTGTTATAATGACCCTCTGCTAAGGATTTCTGACCACAGTAAGGATAAATAACGATGTGGCAGCTCTGGTCACTAACGATGCGAAAGAGTCTGGGCTCAGCTGTATCTTGACTCATCTGATTCGCTCCAACGGACCTGCATGGTTATGTACTTCTGTAGCAAAAACAACTAACTCACATCATGTGTAAGAGTCTGGGCTTACTGGTTTGTCGGCAGGATAAGATTTTTTTCTCAACGTATCACACTATCATTCACCTATTAAATAACATCGTAGGGAATTCCAATTTTGATGTATCCTATCCATCACCCCATCTTTTCAGCGTTAATTTTAGTCTAAGATTTCCGTCTTCCTATTAATTTTCATTTCCCATCATCTATCTTATACTATCTACTGCTCACCGGACTAAACTGATGATCAATCACTAATAGATCATGGCTTATTTCAATTTCATATGTTCTCTCCCAAAGTGGCTATGTCCATACACTTAATAAATGTATGGCCACCACAAGGTTCCATTTCCAGGGAAGATGCAGCCAACCACGGAATGTAGGAAACTATCTGCTCAGCTGTATAAATTATAATGTTTAACAACTAATCAAACGATTTATTTCATACCCACATGTTGCAGCAGGTTTAAAACATTAATTTAAAGATAAATAAATATTCAATTAAAAAAAACCAAAATATAGATTAATAAAAACACAGTACAATTGATTCTAGTAAAAAAAAAAAGTCAATGTATTTTACATTATCACAAGAAAGATTATATATATTACATCTAAACACCCGATTAATCAATACTCCTTCATATATTGAAATTCAAATTTTCAATTTTGTGTGTTTTAATTGCCAAGTGTTTTATTATATTCTCACTATAAGATTATCTAGTTATTGTTGTCATGATTTTCATAATAGGTAAGTTCTTATTGTTCTGTTTTTATGATAAAGCGCTAGACCTTTTATATATTTTATAAAGTGAATAATGTCTAAGCTTAGTGATTTGATATTTTTATTCGATGTAAAAAACAGTATCTTTCAGTTATAGAAGTGTTACTACTTACTAAATGATGAAAAGTCATTTAATGATAGATATGAATGACTTGTCCTGTAGTTTGCCTCAACTTTTGATCCTTATAGAAACAATAATGAATATTTGTTCTGGAATAAGTAAATTAGCACAACCTACAATTGAACTTGTGTTAACATATTGAGAAAGTAGTTTGCACCTTTTTTATATTGTAATACATTATTAGTTGATGAAAATAAGGGGTCTATATTAACGAAACTTGTCAAAGTCAAGCATACAATCAAATTAGCACAATAAATATTTTTTTAACTATTACATGAAAAACAACTATATGATTATGTATGTGTGTGTGTGTATTTAAACTACAAAAAACATATGTTGAAAATCAAATTAATTATGGAAGCCTGTAAAACTCAAAATCAATAAATTAAAATCAAAATAATATCATTTATATTTGGTTCCAGCAGTTGATGTGTACAATAGGGTTCCCCACAGACTTATTTATAGACAATAGAGGAAATGAGATCTGATCAGAAAAGGAAAAGATCAGAATCACAATCTTATAAATCATTGATTGAGGGTAAGAACCACAATTTTGACCATGCTTCCTATAATTCTGTTGTTGACAGAGTCAACAACGATTGTCCCGACTTAAAAAGTTATTTATGGCTCCTCAGCTACAATGCAAAGTGCAAAGTGTGACTACACGTGCCCCAGACTCAGCATGCATGTGCATTGCACCCTCTCGGGCCCCCACCATACTTTTTCTTTGATAAATTAACTTAGAGTGTGTCTGGCTCGGAGAATGGTTTAGTGTGTTTGGTAGGTTGGGGTAGCGCATGGTGTTTAGTGTCAGCTAGAGGTGCAGGTTGTGAAGTGTGAAAATCTAAATACCTTTACAAATGACTAATAATGAAAAATTTCTTCAACCAATTCTAATAAATTCAAATTTATTCGTTTTGTAATTCAAAGTTTCAAACGCACTAAAAGGATTGGAATGTAAACTGCAAGCCAAACGCATTCTTAGCATTTAAACTCACGTATAAACCCAACAAAAGACCCCCTCCCCCACCCCCTTATCTATGTGAGACAAGAATATTGCCAACCAACCTTGTTTCTATAGATTACACTATCTCATTTCAAGCTCTAGACATTCTTCCACCATTCATGTTTATTTATTTTCGCTACCATTCTCCACTCGATATTCACTTTCCTTCTTCACGTGTCATTAATTTTCATTTTTCACAACCATTCACCATCTATTTTGTGATAAGTTTGACCTCTACATAATGCTTAATAAGCCTTTAATTACATACAGATAATAATCTTGTTCTTCCACGTTTGCTACATCATTACACTAATATAGATGGCTTAATTATAAATTTATAATGATAATCAACTAAACAATCGAAATTCGCAAAGTCATGAAGCTATCTACCTTTGGAAGATATGAAACCAAACGAGAGTGTGCTTCCGATCCAGGTGCAAGAGCAAAATTAAGAAACGAAGAAACTACAGAGGCATTTAACTTCCTCCTTAACGCAACTGTCAGCCTAATAGCCCTCAAAATCTGGCGAACTTCACGCGCATTTGTTCCTAGGGCAAATACACACAAATTTCTAACACAAATTGTTCATTAACATAGAATTGAAATCAAATTCATCGAGAAACAACCTATATGATCGATCAAAACAAAAATGAAACAAAATTTCATTGATTCTTACGCTGTAAAGTAGAAGGAGCAGGATCAGTAGATGAAACCAAGTTAGAAGGAGCTACTGGGACCTGTTGCTCTTTCATTTCAACATCTTGCGTCATTTTTCCTGTAAAATTGCAATCCAGTCATACAATACAGGATCAAAAATCATACACAAAAAAGGATGAAATTTGGAGCTCGATCATAAACATAAACTTTACCAGAAGAGAGCAATCAATTGCAATGCTGGATTTGAAAACTTTCAGAATGATTAATGGAAGGATTACTATTAGCAGGGGAAGGATTACTATTAGCAGGGGAAGATTATAGTGTGGGCTTCTTTAGCTCCAAGTTAAGTATTTACTATTTAGTCTTTGAGCCCTTCTATTATAGAAATCGACAGCTTCAATCCTCTAATTATGAATAATTACCAGGTTTAGACCCCACATTCTTGTTAGTTGTTAGTAGGGGTGTTCAAACAAAAATCGGAAAACCGAGAAACCAAGTCGAACCGATTGAACCACTTAATCCGAAAGCGGAAAAAACCGGAACATCACACAGCGGTAGGTTTTCATTTTTAGAAAATCATGGATAACCGAACCGATTATATATATACAAGTTAGTAGCTTCTAAATATAATTTCCATTTAATTATTCTAATACATTAAATACTAGATTTGCAAATATTTTTTTATTTTAATTGTTTTGTTAAATACATTTTGTGTAACTTTTAATATTTATAATCAAATAGTTTACTATGACTTTGTACTTAAAAAGAATTGGTGTTTAAAAATATATATTTCAATAAATTTATTTGTTTTTAAGCATACAGCGGTAATCGTGGACCGAACCGCAAGTAAGCGCCTTATAATGGGTAACCGAAACCGAAAACATGGTTCTCATTTTAAATACTAATCGAATCGAACCGTGCACGCCTAATTGTTTGACAAATGAAGTATAAACTTGTTGTTTCTTTAAAATTTTGTAACAAAATGATCTATGATTTACATGTAACCGAACATTTTTTTTCCCGATTTTAAAATTCGCTAAAAGATTTTAACATTTATTTAGAATTTGTCATGTGTTTGGTAATATAGATATTGAATGAAATTTAATTATTTTCTTTTGATATTTAATAATATATATTTTTATTGTACTTCTCTTGTAGTTTTTACTCTTTAAGTTACGGAGAAAAGTATTTATAACTCCAAGTTACAGATAGGGCATTTGCCTAATTATGGTCACGGGTGCATGGTCTATGAAGTGGTAGTAGGAGATTTGTTCGTAGTTACAGATTGAGCTTATTCTTCGTATATTTAATTGTTGTCTTTCTTTGCTACTTGTTCATTTGTGTATTAATTTATGATCATTAATCTACTAACTCGCTAAACAACTTTGTTGTATACCATTTTTCAGATGTTGATAAAGGTAAAGGTTCTGTCTCTTCTCTTTAGTAGGTTACAGTTGGAGCTTGATTGACTACTCCGATTCTTTTGGCGTATTTTTGGAAGTCACTTCTTGGTTCGGGTATAAGGCACCCGTTTAAATTCATATGTCGATGAACTTAGTTTCTAATCAACAGCATGTAAATTTGTATTAAGCATTAGAATGTGTGATACTTTATTTCTAGAGGTTGCAATTTCGATCCAATGAGTTAAACAGACGGAAGAATCAAAATGACATGTAGTAAAAAGTTAAGATTGAACATAATTTTTTTAAAAATATAAAACTTTAAAAAATGAGGTATTAGACAAATTGTTTTTTTTTTAAATTCAATATTATGTAAATATTTTATTTTTTGGTCGTCAACCCGCTCTACCCGTTTGCTTGAATGGGTCGGAATTGTCACCCCTATTTTAACCTGTGATTTATAGTATTTTGTTGGTGTTTGATAACAAAGTGTTTGAAATCACGTTGACAACTTTATATTAATGAAAATTTTATTGTATAACTTCAATGTATTATTTTATTAATTATCGTAAGTTATTTTGAAACATATACTATTAGTTGTAGAGTGTTTCAAAAAAGGGTTTGCGGTGTTTGTTTTGTGGAGGTATGGGTCATACGGAGGCGGTGGCATCAAACATATGGATGTAGAATCTTTGTTAGGATCCTTTCCATTCTCAATCAGGAGCCGAAGTAAATTTAATTCTGTGAGCAGTGTTGATTGGATATCAAACCCTCAGATTGTCATTTTTTAGCCTGTTAGAAAATCCCAACATGCTACATCAACTAACAGACTACATCATATTGTCTATTGAACCCTCGTATTGCCTATTTATGTGAGCAGGGCTCTTGATGTAGTGTGTTAGTTGGTTAGAGATGTTCCTTTTTCTTTTTGCTTTGTTTTCCTTCTTTTGGCACCTTTTTAGTGGTATAGCTCATTTGTTTGGGCTCTTAATTTGCCTCCTTAATCGTTTCTTGGGTGACGTGCTTTAATAACATTTACATTTTAAGAAAAAGTGATAAGTTGTGTTAATTTTCAGTTGTGATTTAATATGTATGCATTTGATCAATTGCTCATAGTGTGCCCAACAATCCAGCACCAGTTGGAGTTGGTTCCTATGTCGCTTATGGAGTTATGCTAACAGCTAAAAATCGCATAATGATCGTTTAGACACCATCTTTACAAAACTGATTGATTCGTTTGAAGTAAGGTGGAAATTTTTTTTAAGTGTTTGCTTACAGAATCAGTTTAAACGACATTTTCTTTTTCAATAAAGATAACATGAATGATTTAGTAAGTAAACCTATTTATTAATACATACTATTAATAAATACTCTAGCAGCAATCAA
This sequence comes from Centrapalus pauciflorus, assembly GCA_020465985.1. Lineage (NCBI taxonomy): Eukaryota > Viridiplantae > Streptophyta > Magnoliopsida > Asterales > Asteraceae > Centrapalus > Centrapalus pauciflorus. The sequence goes on from JAANYP010004250.1 coordinate 144,224, forward strand.
GATTTATTGTGGTGGTGGCTAGTCATAGACCACACTTCATCCAAGCAAACTCATGCCATGGTTTATGAATCGTTTTGTTTGAGATATAATGGGCGACTCAGGTAAGTTTATAATTCTGAAACCCTTTTAGCTTAGCAGATCTATTATATACAATTAAAGTCTTGAGTCAAACAAATCAACAAGGGATAGTTTTAGAGCAGAAAGCGGTAGCCAAAGCTTTTGACCGAGTTTGTTTTGTGGATGTATGGGTCATATAGTGGTAATGACTTCAAAATTTTAATACGAACGTAGAATCTTTTGTTAGGATGGATTGGGAGCTGAAGTAAATATATTTCTGGGAGCAGGGCTTAATTAGATATCAAACCCTCAAGTTAGAAACATGGCAATACGTGTATCTGTGTCGTGTTGTGTCTGGATATGAAACACGAACACGACACGTAAAAAATTTGTGTGACACACGACACGACACGACACGAATAAATTACTTTTTTAAACGCGTCACACGAAAACACGAATTTTTAATCAAATATATATACATTTATAAATCCAAAACTTAATAATTCAAGAATCTATGAATTTGAAACCTTAAATATTAGTTTATACGTGTCTTATACGTGTTATCGTGTAACAAGATTTTTATATGTGTATTACGTGTTTATATGGGTTAATATGTGTTTGACATGTATAAGACACGAAACATGAATTTGAAATTCGTGTCGACACGAATACACGCAAAACATTTATAAAACCCATACACGAAAATCTTGTGTCGTGTGCATTTCGTATCGTGTACCAAATTGTCAGGTCAACCTCAAGTTGTCATTCATGAGCTCTTTGATATAGATTATTAGTTATTTGGGGCTTTTTTTGCTTCGTTTTCCTTTTCTTGACATCTTTTTCAGTAGCATAATCTCTTTTGTTTGGGCTCTCGGTTTTGCTTCCCTAATCATTCTTGGGTGATGTTACTGTTGTAAAAATCATGCTAATCTGCTAACTAGGCAGAGACTAGACGGTAGTCGGTTGTTACCCGATTGATTTTGATAAAATCGGTCTAATTAGGGGGAGTTGGTCAAAGTCTGGCCTAGGCGGTCAAAATCAGACCTAAGAGGAGCTAGGCAGTCAAAAGTCAAATTTTATTTTTTCAATTCACTTCGCTTAAGAACCTGTTGTGTGGACTATAATTCTATTTTCTATTACTGAACTAAATGATATTATACTTATGATATTGTTAGATTATTTTATATGTGTTATTAGCATGAGAAAATGATGATTAAATGATGAACTACATTTATAAGTGTATATAATGTGTAAATTGTTTTTTAGCACACGTGGTACTGCAATTTATTAGTGTAAAACGTCCTTTTGTTGCAAGATAAGTTTTAGTGTGAACTTTAATTGCAAATTATAACTTGTTGTATATATAAGTTTGAAATTTACATATAAAGAATTGAGATTTCATTCTCATAATACATTCTTTATTCTGTACTAAATTGTTTAGCTATCCTCTCCTTCTCATGCTTAGTTACTATGCATTAATCCTTCTTCTGATCTTGTTTTCTTGTCTTATAGAACTGACCTTTGTACCCATTTTCACTCACTTAAAGTACATTCCTTGCTCTTGCATAGTTCTAGGCTTAAACGAAAGAGCTCCTTCATAAATTCCATCTTTCTAGCATTTCATGTCTTTCTTCCTCCAACTCTAATCCATGCCATGAATTGTTAAGTCCTTCTATAATAGCTATTGGCTCTCTTCTCACCTCCCTTAGAGCCTATTGAAGAAAAGTCTGAGACTCACCCGTTACCCTAAGCCCTACAGTTCTTTTTGACATAAAATTTTCTCTCCTCCATGGAATCTATTTTCTTACCTTAGGCAAAGAATTGAGATTACATTCTCATAATACATTTTTTCCGTCGACGTTACCTACCATACCGACCCTACATCACCCACTCACCTACCTAACCATACCCAGCTTACCCTATCCCACCCACACACCCTACCTAACCATACCCCAATCCTATCCTCACCTACCATACCCCACCCACATACTACCATTCCTAACCATACCCCATCCCATCCCACTCCACCCTACTTTACCTACCCACCTCAATCAAATCCTCACATACCATACCATACTCTACCCACCCATCATACCCTCACCCGCCCCCAAACACCATCACCTCTATCACTCTCCTCATCGTTTATCCTCCCTCGCCGCTCACCTCACCTACACCTCTCTCCATCTCGGCTACCGTAACCACCGCTCGCCAGGGCCATTGCGGCCGCTCCTAGTGCAACGCCGCCGTTCATAAACTCGCAACCATCACCGCTGCTCAACCTTAGCATCAGGTACTATATTCTCTATTTTTAATATCAATGATTAGATTGTAACTTCCTCATGTTCTTTTCTGATTTCACAATCACAATAACATTACAATAACTAAATAACAAAAACGCGAAGTATAGAATGGTTTTGCTACCTCGATCGGCAGAAAACGTGAAGAACAATTGCTTGATTTGCTACTGATTTCACGAACGGTACTTGAATGGCTAGTTAGGTCTGAGTGTTTTTAATCTGATTAAGGTTTAGTATTAAGGGTCAATGATTTATAAATATTGATTTAACCCTAATTGGTGGATCGGGTTTGGGCTCGTTTAATTAAGGTTTATTGATTATTAGTTAAGCCCCCTTCAGTTTAATTATATTAACTGAAATTGTATAATATTCAGTTAGGTCCCTTTGTTTTTAAATTTAATAAAACTACTGCTTTATTAATCTCTAATAACTTTAATTAAGATTTATTATCATTAATATAATAACCCGAATATTAAATAACAATATTAATAAATAAAAATACAAATAATAATAAAATCTAGTTAAACATTTATTAAATATTAATATAACAGTAATTGGTTAATTTAATAAAATCAAACGGATCAAAGTGAAAATTTTTATAACTCAGATAATTTAATTAGAAGAGATGAGCTTAATAATAAATAATCAACTTTGATTAGATAAGCCCAACCCAGAAAATTAGGGTTAAATCTGTATTCATAATCATTAACCTAAAAAACCCTAAACCCTAATCAAATTTCAGACTCAGAAAAGGAAACCCAAAATTCCTAGCCGGCCGTTCAGGACCTGCGGGAGGAGTTTAGAAGTAAACCAAGCAATCGTTCACGGTTTCTTCAAATCGAGGTAGCAAAACTCTTTTAACCTCATGTTTTTCGTTATTTAGTTTGTATGGAATTGATGTAATTGAAAAATCTGAAACAACTAAAAGTAAAAACGAGATAAGAAAAACGTACCTGAAATTTGGGTTTAAGAGGCGGTGATGGTGGTGGTTCCGTGATCGGCGGCGCTGCACCAGGAGCGGCCGCAATGGCCCTGGTCAGCCGCGATGTGTGAGCGCCGAGAGAGAGATGAGTGTGTGTTAGCCGAGAGACGAGCAGTGGGGGCGTAGTGGTGTTGTGCGGCGGCGGCGCTAGGGTTTAGGTCGCTGCCGTTGTGGTGTGTGAGAGCGAGAGAGAGGGAGAGTGAGTGAGGGACGAGGGAGATAGATTGCAGAGAGGAGTCGAGGGGGTTGTTGGTGCGCTGGTGAGGGGCGGTGGCGGCGATCGCCGGTCGGAGAGACAGAGAGCAGAGGATGATGAGAGAGAGAAAGAGAACGTGGGCGTGTGTGTGTGTGTGTTTAGTGTGTGCCGAGAAAAGAGGGAGACGGGAAAGGAAAAGGGTATCGTGTCAACTGACCCGACCCGACCCGTAACTTAAATAATTAAATAAACCTATATAATAATAAATAAATCTAATTCTGTTTTATATTTTAAAATCTTACAAATTTGTTATTCCTAGTAATTAATAGTTAGTTTTAAACCTATTTAATCTATCTATTCTATTAAAAGAATAACTAGTTCGCCACTTGTCGCTTAACTAGAGCGCCAATTGGCGTAGCCTCCATTTGACACATGTAACTTATAATTTTTTATTTAAATATTAATTTAAATTAATTATAATACCTATATTTTAGGGGTCCTTTTAACAAATCTTAGTTAATTAACTCTCTTTCCAAAAGTTCTTATAAAATGAAAATTCTGATTGCTAAGGATTGATATTAAATTCATAATAAAGCTAATCATTTATTGTATCTCAGTTATGTATTTTTATTAATAACAAATAAAATTACGAAATTAAACTATGCTTTCTCTAATCAATATATGGATATAATATATAATATTTAAATTGAATATTGAGTCATATCTTTTTCATAATATTTCAACGTTTGTACTATTTATTATTGAATTTTATAATTACTCTAAAATTTATAATTTATTAAATAGTTATTATTAAAATAAATCTGTATATTATACGGGTAATAAACTAGTAAACCTAATATATATGTTGGAACCAATTCTAAATAAACTAATTAACTGGTAACAAATCAATTAATTATTCACGTTTATATTTACGATTAAAAGTTTAATCAAATTTATTCAGACAATAAACCAAAATGGAATAAATATATATTAACGACTTACTATTTAATTATAAGATTCACTTATAAGTCAAATTTACAATTTCTTTAAAATTAAAATGGATACAATAAACTTATGTTCAATTGACTATTGGGTAAATGATAATGCAAATCACATAACTAATTATTAGAACACCGGTTCGATTAATAACGATTAAGACACATTTTAAGTTGGTCAAACAATAAATTTAATTCAAATCATAAATTAGTAATTATAAAAGTATGTACTAAAATAGTGGGATTGGGTAGCTAGAAGATCGACCCAGCTAAGTTCTATCAAGTTCTAATTTAAGTTCATCTTATAGATCAGATCGATTCGTAACGGATTCAGTTTGTCGTCGTGATTTTGCTAAGCTGCTATTACTGTACGGATTTCGTATTTTATTCAGCGTTACTCTTGAGTTGTTCAATGTATGACTTGCATGCTAATATTGACAGTTGAATTTTGATATCTCTCGTGTCAGTTTCTTTTTCAAAATCAAATATCGTTTTTAAACGCTCATAAAACATTTGCGAAAATGAAACGTCCTCATGTATTAACGATATAATTGATATCACCATGATCAACACACAACCCAATGATTAACATGATAATTTGACTGATGACTTAATTCAGATTTAAGCAATTCCACACTAAAGCAAGAAATGTATTTGTCTACAGTGACGAACTCTAACTATTATAACATCATAAATTTTTTTCAAAGCACAAAATCCAAGCCCCAAAGCTACATCGCCCGTGTACCAATTAGCTTCTAAGGACACCGAGATATGAAATGGATTGCCTCAGGAAGAAGGTCCAGCTACACCTTTGCCTTTGCCTGAAAATATTGAGGGTCAACGGTAAGCTAATTGCTTAGTGTAAAAACATATTATATATTCAACAATTATTTTTGTACAAACTTGTGTGAAAAATAGGCAGTGTAAGCCCCATAGTATGTGAAAACCATGTAGTACAAGCATGGGGTTGGCAGTTCAAAATGCTGATCGGGGATGTGCCGAACCTGACCAGGTAATGAATGAGATGATCAGTCCCCGACAGTGGCCTGCTGTCAGCCCCAGTCCAGGTCGCATCAGATTGTGAAGTAATAATCATGCAGTGCAAGCATGATTAAATAGATGCACTTTCAATTGAACGTGGGCTACATGTTTGTCACATGTCAAGTACGAGTGTGCATCATAACAATGAATCATACATGAGTGCCAATTGATGTATATTGAACAATGTGAACATGCATTGAAATGTAAAATGTGAATGCAAAGACAATAAATGTTAGAATAATAATCTATTACTCACAATGGATTGTATAGTGATAATTGTCTCTGAATCTATGTGTGTTAGACAACACTACAAAGATCATGTTATGTCAGTGTAATAGTGAATTAATGTCAGTAATTGCTTAAAACTTAAATTCTGAATATTATGTAAAAATTCTACTAAAATTCGGACCACATCCGAATTTCGGATGATCCGAAATCCGGATGGCCCGAAATCCATCCTTAATAATTTATGTTTGAGACCTCATCCGAAATTCGGATGAACAGTTGGTCCGAAATTCGGATGAACAGTTAATCCGAAATTGGCATTATGACTTAGTGAATTTTCTAACAATTTCCATTCGAGATTGGAAGTGATCCGAACGCGGTTGAGATCCGAACTCGGATGGGTCTGAACTGTAAATTGTGTCCGAAATTCGGATGACCTGGATTGTGTTCATCGGGTCCGACTTCATGCTTATACTTTTCTAATATTTTCCAGATTTCGCAGTTTTGACCATTTATGCATGTTTTGTGTCTAAAATTGCAGATATGAACTTATTAGTACTATTTTAACACTTTATAACAAGAAACATAACTTAATTATACCAAATCAGTCCATTATTCATCACTTATCGATGAACACACACTAAAACACACACTTGATTTCAAAATCATACTTAGAGTGTGAATTAAAACCTGAAATTTGGTATATTACATCCTTTATACTCGATTTGAACATATTCATAATAACATTCAACATGCATTAACATTCAAATCCAGAATCCTTGATTCGGTTCTCGTAAAAACTAAACCCAATATCCTCAAAATTTGCACTTTTAAGTAAACCTTACCTCAAATCGTTTGTTGTAATGATTATAGTCCCGTAATTGCAACTTGATTTCAACTTTTCTGCTTCAAATTTGATGATCTTGGGGTTTTTGATGAAGAACACGTGGGTTCTTGAGAGAGAGTAAGGGAGACGGTGAGATGAAGAGAGAGAGAGAGAGAGAGAGAGAGAGAGAGAGAGAGAGAGTAAATTGTGTAAAATGAGAAATCTTTTCCCTTTTATTTGTGATTTTACCTTATTTACAATTTACACCCCTCAACTTTGTATTTACTTATCTACACTATCTTAATTTTCTGAACCGATTTCTCATGATTATGTTTGCTTAGAAAACTACCATGAGGATTTTTCCTCATCATTTCTCATATTTAAATTGTGATTAAAATTTGTTTAAACTGAAGTGATAATCCAATTATTACATTAATTGAGTCTTAAATTGCAAATTACAAGTGATTAAAAGTAGGGATGTTACAGAAAAACATATTTTGAAAACAGTTACTTTCAACGTTTATTGTGGATTTTGATATTGCATTGTGAAATGTGGCCTTTTGTGTTGAAATGATTATTAACTTTGAGATATTCATTTGGGCCTTTTTGTTATGCTTGAACCCTAGACATTAGACAGGAGATAGGATTACCGAGTGAACTACTTGTGGAGGTACCACAGGCATGCCATTGCGGCACCAATGGCATGACACTTCCGTAACAGTGTGATTGGTTACGGCGTCTCCCTTTGTTTGAGATTACGATTCATGATTCATTGAGATTATGTTAGCACGGGGAATGAGCTGTTGAATATTTCAAGGGGGCGTATGGACGCATCCTAGGCTATTATGTGTAATGCGGAAGTGTAGTGTAATGCCATACACACCTTCCGACCAGATGCACTGAGGTGGCCACTCAATGTAGCCTTTTGTATGAGATTGGTTGTTGTATATTACGTTAGGATGCTCAGTAAACATAACCCATCCATTCGTTGATTCAGCCTTTATTTTCTTGATGATCTGGTGTAGAGGTGGATATTTATTCTTAAAGAAAAACTATTTACAAAACACTCCTTTTAAACAGATCTATTTTCAAAACATTCCTTAGTCTTTGGATTTCTATACGTTGCGCTTGCATTCGATCTCCGTACTGTTGAAATTTGTTTATCTTCGTTTATCCCTTTATTTTCTTTCCTATTTATTAGGAAGAGTTTGTTTTAGAAGATTGATTTTAGGAGATTTAGTTTCCTTCTTTTTCTCCTTACTTTCAGGAGATCATCATGTATATATGTTTCCTAGATCTAATGATTTAATTGATTGGCTTTGATATAAAAAATCTCATGGTATCAGAGACAGGTTACCACAAAAACAAAAACGTGAAAATCACTAACCCTAAATCCAGCGACATGGCCGGCGACCAAGCATCAAACCCGAAGGATGAAACGATCAACAGCAGTTCACCCTATTACATTTATGCTTTTGACTCCCCGAGGCAGATGCAGACCAACGATCCCCTCACTGACAGTAATTATAGCGATTGGGTCAAGAGATGGCTAATTTTCTGTTTGCAAAGAACAAGATAGGTTTTGTCGATGGAACCATTCCGAAGCCTGACCAAAATCATAACACCTACATGGCATGGATGCGATGTGATGCCATGGATAAAGGGGTGGTTAACGACGTCCATGGAGAAGACGATTAGAGGCAGCATCAAATATGCCAACACTTCAGCAACAATATGGGTTGATCTCAAGGAACGCTTTGGTAAAGAAAGCGCCCCTCGTGCGTATGAATTGAAACAAAAGCTCACTATAACAAGACAAGAAGATAGTTCTGTTTCAACCTACTATACGACACTTAGGGGTCTTTGGGATGAGATATCATCAGTTCTACCTACGCCACGATGTACCTGCGGCCACTGTACTTGTGATATTGGAAAACGCTTGAATGATTTTCAAGAAAAGGAACGACTATATCAGTTCCTTATGGGGCTGGATAGTAATTTTTCAACCATCCGAACACAAGTCCTATCGATGAAACCAAATCCCACACTGAGAGAGGCTTATAGCCTTGCGTCTGAGGACGAACAACAGAGGTCTATTGCAGCATCTAAAGAAAGTCATACCGAACCCGCTGCATTTCAAACTCATTCTCGAGAAAGGCATGATAACGTTAACAAACGAAACAATACGGGAGATAAAGTCGGGCAAAAGGACTTGAAGCGGAACAATGATAACAGGCAGGAGCGATGTACTTTTTGTGGCCGAGATGGCCACAAGAAAGAAGGATGTTTCAAGATCATTGGATATCCAGATTGGTGGTCCGAAAAAATGAAGAATGCGAAAGGCAAAACAAAGGTGGCCCATGTTGATGGTGAAGCATCCGTTATAGAAGGGCTGTCAGATACTCAGTACCAGACTTTGATGAGGCATCTTTCAGAATCAAATGAGAAGGCACAATGTGATGTTCCACGCAAGGCTAATATGGCATGTAAAATCAATATCAAAATTGATGATTGGATCATTGACTCAGGTTCGACAGAACACATAGTTCACAAATGTGATATGCTTGAAAATGCATCAAAGGCTTATTCTGAAACACCCGTTGTCATACCAAATGGAGAAAGCATCTCTGTGGAAGCTACGGGTGATTCCACCCAAAAAGATGGAACTAAAATTGGAGGAGTTTTATACATTCCCAAATTTAATTACATTATATTATCTGTGAGTCGATTATCAAGGTAACTAAATTGTGTAGTTAGCTTTTACCCGGACTTTTGTGTTATGCAGGGCTTACTGTGACACCCTTGTCACAACAACCACCAATTACAATACACCCAGGATTAATCATCAACATGCAATAACATAATGATCTGATAACCTAAATTTAAGTGCGGAAGCATTAAAACATAAATAAAGTGGTGCAACAAGTGTTAAACACCCTACGGTGCTATCAGGTACCAAGTCTAGGTCTACACACCCATACATTTATTACAATCATCCAGAATATATTACAACATTTGTCCCACAACATAATTACCGATTAAATAGCAGATATCTTCCAAATCTTCCAAATCGACCTAACTAGAAGGTCCAGCAGTAGATTTTCCCTTTCCTGTAAAAATACAACAACTAAAACGTAAGCGAATGCTTAGTGAATACATTGATTGCGCATATTATAAATATTTATGAAACCCAAGAGTAACCCCGACGACAAACGTCGTATACTCCCTTCGTACACCAAGTACGGACCAGAGCCGCAGCCCCTTCGAGCCCAAAGCTCGGCATTTACACATACCATCTGAGACAAACGAACGATCGGGGATGACATACTGCCTACCGGACCTGGAGGGATCAGCTCCAGCGTCATATAGCACAGTAACATCAGAGTTAACGATGCGACCCACCGGTCCATCACTAGATGCACAACAATCGAACGGACATGCAACAAGTAAGAATGTGCATCTAAATCTACGCAAGTTAGTAGAAATCCAACCAAACAAGTGAAACAACAGGTCTCAGCAGGCAAAGCTTAACATAAATCAGATATAATCATGCGAAATCTACTGTACTCACAGTGGGTGCGTATTATCTTTAAACCGATATTATCTCTCTTCGGGCTTTCAACCGGATCCACCAAGTACCCCACTGTGGGTTAAACAACACCACAAGGGACCTGTTATTATCAATTACAACAATTCCTCGTATCATTATCCATTTAATTCCATAATAATCAAGTTTCGTAAATTTGACGATATTTTCCCCGTTTCGGGTCTATATCCAAATTCGAATTACAACTAAGTTTGAACCCATTTCATGTTCATATATTGACCTTTATATAACTCATGACATTTTATGTGTTGTTTATGAGTTTCATTCAAAATACACAAGTCTAGGGAGTAGTATTCTCAATTTTTAGGCATTAAACTCGAATTTAATGGGTTAGATTCGAAATCAAGCATCAGATTCGAATTTTACACATCAGATTCGAACTCCCCCCATCAGATTCGAACTCATCTTCGAATCTAATGTCAGATTCGAAGCCTCCCCCTTAGAATCTAATAGTACAACTTCGAATCTAGTACCAATCTCGAGTTTGTTCTTATATTTCGACTCTGTTCTTGACATATTCGAGTCTGTTCATCATTTCAACTTAAATCCTTCATTTCTAAGGCCTAAAATCATTGATATATCATGTATGATACATATATTCGATTCTATTATGCATATACTTTCCTATTCCAGCAATGTTTCAAGCAAAACAAACTTAAATTTGCATAAAATGATAGATTCGAATTCTTAGTTACTTTAAAACCGAAACCATAAACTAAAAAGGTTCGATTCTTACCTCAATTCGCACGAAATCTGAAATCCGTTTGTAGATTACTGTTGTACTCCTCGATACCTTTCCGATGACGTATAATTCTCGAAAATCCGACGGTCGGTTTGTGATTTATTTTAGAGAGATGTAGAGAGAAAATTTCTAGAGAGATAGAGTAGAGAGAGTGTGTAAACTAGAAAATGAAGCCTATTGCCCTTTATATACTACTTTCGTCATTTTGCACATTTCATCACCCGACTTAACCGGTTCCATAAAATACCGATTAAATCTTAAATTTATCATAAATAACTTTTAAATTCATAATAATCCACAAAATTGATTCTGAGTTCAATTTTCTTAAAAATAACAACAAACTTTGCTAAATATCCAAATACATAATAATCACCCAAATTCAACTTTAAATATAAATTTTCCACTTAATTAGTCAAAATACATCAAATTGAATCCGTGGATGTTACACTTACACTCGAAGAAGTTGATTGGAGCGGGTAAATGCGTGTGTGGTCTATATCGAATGGGTGTGCTAAGGGACGATAGAAGATTCATGAGTTTAAAAACAGATGCGGAAGTTTGGCATTCAAGACTTGGTCATGCTAGTACGCCGAAACTTAGTCACATCAATTCTTTGAAAAATGTTTCCTTTAATTTTAAAGACGATGTTTGTCATGCGTGTGTGAAAGCGAAACATACTCGCTCTGTTTTCCCTAAGAGTTTTATTAAAAATCTAATGAATGTTTTGAACTTATTCACTGTGATGTGTGGGGAAAATATAGAAAACCTTCAACAACCCATGCAAGTTTTTTTCTCACCATCGTTGATGATTATAGCCGTGCCGTGTGGGTTTATCTCATTGAACATAAAGACCAAGCGAGTGATTGTTTGATTAGCTTTCATAAGATGATTGAAACTCAATTTGGAAAACGAATCAAAAGAATTAGATGTGACAATGGAGGGGAGATCACGTCCAACAGAATAAAAAAATTTTACTCACAAGAGAGAATATTACTTGAAACTACGTGTCCATATACACCCCCAACAAAATGGGGTGGTTGAACGCAAACACCGCCATTTGCTTGAAACAACTCGTGCTTTGATGTTTCAAGGAATCCTTCCAAAATGTTTATCGGTTATCTTGTTGGCACAAAAGGGTACAAAGTTTTTGATATAGAACATGGAAAAATTGTAATCTCGCGTGACGTTCGTTTTTTTGAAAAAGTTTTCCCTTACATGAAATTAAAGAAAGAAAGTCAACATCAATGCTTCTTTCAAATTCCTACATGGTGTGAAGATACTGTTGAAAATGGTCATAGTGAAGCAAGTCCCCAAGTAGATGGGTCACCCCATTCTCCAACCGATTTGTCAGGCCCAACTATTGAAGATGACAGTGAAGTTCATTACTCATCTGGACCTCCCAGCCCAGTTACAGATGAACAAGAACCAAGCACTGCTCCTATCGACATTGAAGACCAACCGGTACGGGCGAAAAGAAACAAAAGTCAACCAGCACGCTTCCGTGATTTTGATGTCAAGCTGCCACCTTCGATAGACCACACGCAAACTGCTCCTGATCAGTCTTCTTCGACGGTATACCCCCTTGCTAACTATGTTTCATATGATTCATTCTCTGACTCTCATAAAGCATACTTGGCGGCAATTACTAAAAATAGTGAGCCCAAAACCTTTTACCAAGCCATGCATGATGTTGAGTGGCGAAAGGCCATGCAAAATGAGATCGAGGCTCTCGATCAAAATGATACGTGGCCTCTAGAGGACCTTCCAGAAGGCAAGCATGCTATTGACTCCAAATGGGTTTAATAGATTAAATATAAACCCAATGGCGATATCGAAAGATATAAAGCGCGTTTAGTGGCAAAGGTTTCACACAAATTGAAGGTGTTGACTATCACGACACATTTGCTCCGGTTGCTAAGATCATCACAGTTCGTTGTCTTTTAACAGTTGCAGTTAAACGGAACTGGCCTTTACATCAATTGGATGTTAACAACGCGTTTTTACTTGGAAAGCTGAAAGAAGAGGTTTATATGAAGATTCCACAAGGACTTTCCAAAAAGAATGATACTCGTGTCTGCAAGCTGAAGAAGTCCTTATATGGTTTTATATGGTTTATAGCACGCGTACATGGTACCAAAATTTCTCTGATGTTTTAGTCAATTTTGGTTATAAGCAATCACGAGCTGACCATTCCTTTTTTAGGGTACAAAAGTGGTCTATTTGCGGCCATACTAATTTATGTTTGATGATGTTATCATCACGGGAAATCATGTTGCCAAGATCGACTCTACCAAGCAACATCTTGACAAAGTGTTTAGCATCAAGGATTTGGGTCCTCTTAAATATTTCCTTGGAATTGAAGTAGAAATAACTTCAGATGGTCTTGTTTTGAGCCAACGCAAATACACCATTAAAATTCTTGAAGATTGTGGTCTTCTTGGTAGCCGCCCCCAGCACTTTTCCCATGGAGCAAAACATGAAAATTGACGCATTTCTTGATAGCCCTCGAACTGATGCCAAGCAATATCAACGTATAATTGGTCGTCTGTTGTATTTGCAGGTCACTAGACTAGATATTGCATATTCGTTAACATTTTAAGTCAATACGTTTCTGATCCCCGGAAGGAAAACATGGAGGCAGTTACTAGAATTCTGCGCTACCTCAAAGCTACTACTGGTCAAGGAATTTACATTCCTAAACATGGCGACTTTCATCTTGTTGCTTATTGTGATGCCGATTGGGTCGGCTGTCTTATTACACGCAGATCTCGTACTGGGTATCTTTTACTTTTAAGAGGATCTCCGGTATCATGGAAGACTAAGAAGCAGTCTGTTGTTTCACGTTCCTCTGCAAAAACGGAATATAGGGCCATGGCAACAACTGTTAGTGAAGTCCTTTGGCTAAGGTGGCTGTTGCGAGACTTCAACATTCATATAGCCGACCCTACACCTTTGTTTTGTGACAATCAAGCTGCTCGCCACATAGCAAACAATCCTGTCTTCCATGAATGAACAAAACATGTTGAAATGGATTGTTATTTTGTTCGCGAACATGTAGCCTCTCGTGAAATTCAACCCCTACACATTGAGTCAAAACATCAAATTTCCGATCTTCTTACAAAACCATTAGGTGCAGATCGGCTTCAGTTTCTACTCAACAAGCTGGGCATTCGCGATCTTCATGCTCCAGCTTGAGGGGGAGTGTTAAAATACGTTTATCTTTGTTTATCTCTTTATTTTATTTCCTATGTATTAGGAAGAGTTTGTTTTAGGAGATTTAGATTCCTTCTTTTTTTTCCTTACTTTCAGGAGATCATCATGTATATATGTTTCCTGGACCTAATGATTTAATTGATTGGCTTTGATATCAAAAATCTCATGGAGGGAGTTTGGCTCATGTTGTGTTCTTTCTTCCGGCAGGTACTCAGGGTTGAAGATGAGGAGTGTGCAGAGAGTGGACCACTAATTGAGGACCTAGATTTATGTTAGCTATTATATTATCTTTAGTAAATAGTGATTGTGAACGTCAGTTAAGTTTAGTTTTATTTTAATTTGATAGTTGAGATAAATTGGAATTTATGTTAAAACTTTGGCAATTCAATAATAGATATAATTTACTTTTGGTTAGATGAGCTAGTTAATTAGAACATTGTCGACCCACTCGGGGTGTTACAGATGGTATCAGAGCCAGGTTTCCAATTTCTTAGTAAGCAATAGACTTTGGCCTGTTAGATTAGGTACACCATGGGTTAGGATTTTGTTTGTTAAGTCCATACTCTTTCATTCTTTACGTTGATCATTGCAATTTCTTTCGATACTCTGTAGATGTCTCCTCGTAGATCGACTCACGTCCCAAGAAGAAACACCCGTAACGATAGGGACACTGGGAAGCAAATGTGTCCTTTACTCCAGCTCAGATGGCTACAATGAACCAAGCGGTTGTTGTTGCTACTGCTGTTGCCTAAGCTGTGCCTCAACGTCTGGCAACTGATCAGAATCAGGGTAATAATAACACTGGGGTTGTAGATCCGCCAGAGAATGCTCAGGGACCGCCTACTTATAAGCTTTTGGAGAAGTTTCAGAAACAGAAGCCTGATTCTTTCTGTGGGGGGAAAGAAACCGATTAATGCAAAGAACTGGATAGCTCAGCTGGAGAAGATTTTTGAAGTTCTGGAATGCACGGAGAACCAGAAGGTACGCCTAGCTACCTATAAACTGGAAGGGAATGCTCATTCCTGGTGGAAGACTCTGAAGGAACTAGAGGGTGATGGGTTCTTGTAATCCTTAGTCTGGAGAGATTTCTTGGAGATGTTTAGCTGATATCCAAGCGTGCGAAAGAGAGTAGGCAATTCCAAACGGTATGACTGATTCCCCACTTTTTCGATTATCTTAAATGGTCCGACGAATCTCGGAGCCAACTTGCCCCTCTTAACAAAACGAGTAACACCCCTCATGGGTGATACTTTCAAATAGACCCAGTCGTTCAATTCAAAATTGATCGGCTTGTGCCTCCGATCATAGTAGCTTTTCTGACGATCCTGGGCCGCCTTCATGTTCTGCCTAATCAACTGTATCTTCTCGTTTGTTTCCTGAAGCAAGGCCGGCCCAGCGATTGGTGTTTCACCCGTTTCTCTCCAACATGTAGGAGTCCTACATTTTCTTCCATATAAAGCCTCGAACGGAGCTTTCTTGATCGTAGCGTGGTAACTATTGTTATACGAAAACTCTATGAGTGGCAGATGATCGTCCCAATTGCCACCGAGATCTAGCACACACGATCTCATCATATCTTCAAGCGTTAAGATGGTCCGCTCACTCTGGCCATCAGTTTGCGGGCGGTAAGCGGTACTCATTGCTATTCTTGTCCCTAACCCTTCTTGCAAAGCCGACCAAAAATTTGAAGTAAACCGGCTGTCCCGGTCCGATACTATGGACTTAGGCACTCCATGCCTAGAAACAATCTCGTTCATGTAAATTTGAGCTAATTTCTCCAACGAATAACTTTCACGAATCGGTATAAAGTGAGCCGACTTTGTTAACCGATCCACGATTACCCAAACCGCATCATGCTGTCGCTTAGTCTTCGGCAGTTTCGTAACAAAATCCATAGTAATGTGCTCCCACTTCCATTCCGGAATGGGAAGCGGTTGCAGACTGCCATAAGGTTGTTGATGCTCAGCCTTTACCAACCGGCAAGTCCTACATCGTTCCACATACTGACCGATATCCTTCTTCAATCCCGGCCACCAAAAGTCTGCCTTTAAGTCGTTGTACATCTTTGTGCTCCCGGGATGTACAGAAAACTTAGATTGATGTGCCTCCTCAACGATCACATTTCTCATACCACCATATTTCGGCACCCAAATTCTTCCGTACACACCTTTCAAACCCGTTTCACTTGTTTCCATATTCTTCATTTGCACCCTTATATCCTCAGCACTAACATTCTCGTCTTTCAAGGCTTCCTCCTGAGCGGCCTTGACATCATCTATAATAGTAGATGTTAACATGGTAGATGTCATCATATAGCAGCAATCCTTAGCATACGCTTTCCGACTCAAGGCATCGGCTACTACATTAGCCTTTCCGGGGTGATAAAGAATTTCACAATCGTAATCCTTTATAAGTTCCATCGATCTACGCTGTCTCATGTTAAGCTCTTTCTGACTAAAGATGTATTTCAAACTCTTATGGTCCGTGTAGAGTTGACACTTAGTCCCATATAAATAATGCCTCCATAATTTCAATGCAAATGTTACTGCAGTCAACTCGAGATCATGAGTTGAGTAGTTCTTCTCATGCTGCTTCAACTGCCTTGAAGCATAAGCAATTACTTTCCCACGCTGCATCAGTACAGCGCCAAGTCCCAACCTCGAAGCATCCGTGTATACAACAAAGTCTTCATTACCCTCTGGTAGGGCAAGTATCGGTGCTTCACTCAAAGTTTTCTTCAAAACATCAAACGCCTCTTGCTGCACGGTCTCCCAAACAAAAGGCGCATTCTTCTTCGTTAATGCCGTCAGCGGAACTGCAATCTTTGAAAAGTCCTTTATAAACCTCCTATAATATCCTGCCAACCCAAGAAAACTCCTGATTTCCGTAGCTGATTGTGGCGGTTCCCAATTTCTTATAGCCTCAACTTTAGCTGGATCAACCGAAATCCCAGCTCCAGATATAACATGTCCTAGAAACTGTATCCGTTGTAGCCAAAACTCGCACTTTGAGAACTTGGCGTACAACCTTTCTTTTCTTAACAACTCCAACCGTTCTCTCAGATGTTCAGCATGTTCTGCTTCAGACTTAGAATATACCAGTATATCATCAATAAACACTATCACCGACTTATCCAACATCGGTCTACAAACCCTATTCATCAAGTCCATAAAGACAGCCGGGGCATTGGTTAACCCAAAAGGCATAACCAAGAACTCGTAATGCCCATAACGTGTCCTAAATGCTGTCTTAGGCACATCCTCTTCTCGAACTTTCAGTTGATGGTACCCCGATCTCAGATCAATCTTAGAAAATACACAAGCGCCATGTAACTGATCAAACAAGTCGTCTATCCTCGGCAGAGGATACTTGTTCTTAATCGTCAATTTATTCAGCTCCCGGTAATCTATGCACATCCTCATCGTGCCATCTTTCTTCTTCACAAATAGCACCGGGGCTCCCCACGGCGATGAACTCGGCCGAATAAAGCCCTTGTCCAATAACTCTTGAAGTTGTGTCATCATTTCTTTCATCTCGGTTGGGGCAAGACGATAAGGAGAACGAGCTACCGGTGCAGCTCCGGGGATCAGATCAATTCGAAACTCAACTTGTCTCTCAGGCGGCACGCCAGACAAGTCTTCCGGAAACACATCCGGGAATTGTGAAACAACCGGCACATCGGCCAAAGTTCTCTTCTCTGCCTTAGCATCAATCGCATATGCTAAGTACGCATCACATCCCTTTGCAACAAGCTTTCGAGCTTTTGCAATAGTCAGCAAACACAGATCCCCGCTTCTCCTATCCCCATATATACATATCTCACGCCCCTCCGGGGTAGTTATCTTTATCATTCGGCTCCTACACACTATGTGGGCTTCATTCTCGATCAACCAGTCCATCCCAACTATGACATCAAACTCACTGAATTCTATCGGTATCAAGTCCAAATTGAAAACTACATCTTCAATTACTAACGTGCAGTTACGGTAGACATGATCTACTTTTACTAGAGTGTTGCTAGCAGTTTCTATATCAAGAACAGCAGATAATCTAGATAGTGGCATGGCAATTCTTTGTGCAAACATAGTAGAAACAAACGACCTATTGGCACCCGAATCAAATAAAACTCGTGCAGGCATAGAATTAACTATGAACGTACCCGTGACGACCTCCGGATTTTCCCTTGCTTCCTCTGCAGTTATCTGAAAAGCACGAGCAGGTGCCCTCTGTGACTGACCCCAACCTCGGTTAACTGATCCACCGCTTGAACCTCCCGAAGACCGTGTTGTAGATGGAGCAGCAGCAGCTGGATCGTACTTTCTGCAATTCCTACTGTAGTGTCCCAATACACCACACTTATGGCAAGCATCTCCCTTCCTGGGGCAATCACTCTGATAATGGCCCAACTCACCACAACAAAAACAAGCACGTCCATTGATGCACTTGCCGAAGTGTTCCAAGTGACACCTATTACAATATCGCGACTCAGTGTTGATGGAGTAGGCACGAGCACGACCACGATCGGAAAAACCGGATGGTCGACGATACGACTGCTGAGGTGAGTACTGTGAAGACCGGGAAGAACCAGAATATCCTCCCTCGCGCTGGCGCTTCGGCGGTGACGGCTGTGTTGGGTTGGTGGAATCAGCAGCAGACCCAACAGAGTAGCCTGACATAATCAAAATCTGCTCTACATTTCTGGCAGCCTCAAGTAAGCCAGCAAATGTAGGGTAACGAACATTGCTCATGACCCTCCTAATCTCAATGTCAAGACCAGCCTCGAACCTGGTCACTTTCCTTTCTTCGGTGTCCACCTGATGAGGTGCGAACAGACTTAACCTTGTGAACTCCACAGCATATTGGGACACCGTCTTCGTCCCCTGTGCCAGCGCCATAAACCTTTCCTCTAATCTCCGACGCTCATCAATCGGACAGTATTGCTGAGTGAATAAGTCCTTGAACTCAGCCCAAGTCATAACCGAAACTTTCTCTAATGTCAAAGCGTTCGCCATGGCATTCCACCACATGATTGCATCATTCGTGAACATAGCAGTTGCATAACGAACCATATCCTTCTCAGCACAATCGCTGATTCGGAATGTTCTTTCAGTAGCTGTTATCCATTCCAGTGCGGCAACAGCATCTCCCAGTCCATTAAACTCCACGGCCCCATTTCCTTTAAAGTCCTTGAAACGACAACCTCGGGGTTTGTTAGATGACCCAGTGTTGTCATCTTGTTCCTTGTTATTTCCTCCTTCCTTCTCCTTGTTCTTTCTTTTATCCTCTCTTCTTTTAGCATCGGCCTCATCTCGAGCCCGAAACTGGTCTTGTATCATCTTATTCTGCTCGGCCATCATGGCTAGCATCATCTCTCTTGCTTCCTCAGGTGTCATTCCTCCAGACATGTTCTGAAAATATAAACATATAACTTGTTTAATAACATGTCATTAGTTTAAAGACACCACTTATTTGTCCCGTATGATAGTCAATCACTTATAATTACTAGATCATAACCTATCTTAGTTCAGATCATTACTTAGACCACTACATATCATTACCTAATGTTTGAGATCAAGACCTCACGGACTCTTGAATCTCAAACAACTGCTCTGATACCATCTCGTGTGACACCCTTGCCACAACAACCACCAATTACAATACACCCAGGATTAATCATCAACATGCAATAACATAATGATCTGATAACCTAAATTTAAGTGCGGAAGCATTAAAACATAAATAAAGTGGTGCAACAAGTGTTAAACACCCTACGGTGCTATCAGGTACCAAGTCTAGGTCTACACACCCATACATTTATTACAATCATCCAGAATATATTACAACATTTGTCCCACAACATAATTACCGATTAAATAGCAGATATCTTCCAAATCTTCCAAATCGACCTAACTAGAAGGTCCAGCAGTAGATTTCCCTTTTCCTGTAAAAATACAACAACTAAAACGTAAGCGAATGCTTAGTGAATACATAGATTGCGCATATTATAAATATTTATGAAGCCCAAGAGTAACCCCGACGACAAACGTCGTATACTCTCTTCGTACACCAAGTACGGACCAGAGCCGCAGCCCCTTCGAGCCCAAAGCTCGGCATTTACACATACCATCTGAGACAAACGAACGATCGGGGATGACATACTGCCTACCGGACCTGGAGGGATCAGCTCCAGCGTCATATAGCACAGTAACATCAGAGTTAACGATGCGACCCACCGGTCCATCACTAGATGCACAACAATCGAACGGACATGCAACAAGTAAGAATGTGCATCTAAATCTACGCAAGTTAGTAGAAATCCAACCAAACAAGTGAAACAACAGGTCTCAGCAGGCAAAGCTTAACATAAATCAGATATAATCATGCGAAATCTACTGTACTCACAGTGGGTGCGTATTATCTTTAAACCGATATTATCTCTCTTCGGGCTTTCAACCGGATCCACCAAGTACCCCACTGTGGGTTAAACAACACCACAAGGGACCTGTTATTATCAATTACAACAATTCCTCGTATCATTATCCATTTAATTCCATAATAATCAAGTTTCGTAAATTTGACGATATTTTCCCCGTTTCGGGTCTATATCCAAATTCGAATTACAACTAAGTTTGAACCCATTTCATGTTCATATATTGACCTTTATATAACTCATGACATTTTATGTGTTGTTTATGAGTTTCATTCAAAATACACAAGTCTAGGGAGTAGTATTCTCAATTTTAGGCATTAAACTCGAATTTAATGGGTTAGATTCGAAATCAAGCATCAGATTCGAATTTTACACATCAGATTCGAACTCCCCCCATCAGATTCGAACTCATCTTCGAATCTAATGTCAGATTCGAAGCCTCCCCCTTAGAATCTAATAGTACAACTTCGAATCTAGTACCAATCTCGAGTTTGTTCTTATATTTCGACTCTGTTCTTGACATATTCGAGTCTGTTCATCATTTCAACTTAAATCCTTCATTTCTAAGGCCTAAAATCATTGATATATCATGTATGATACATATATTCGATTCTATTATGCATATACTTTCCTATTCCAGCAATGTTTCAAGCAAAACAAACTTAAATTTGCATAAAATGATAGATTCGAATTCTTAGTTACTTTAAAACCGAAACCATAAACTAAAAAGGTTCGATTCTTACCTCAATTCGCACGAAATCTGAAATCCGTTTGTAGATTACTGTTGTACTCCTCGATACCTTTCCGATGACGTATAATTCTCGAAAATCCGACGGTCGGTTTGTGATTTATCTTAGAGAGATGTAGAGAGAAAATTTCTAGAGAGATAGAGTAGAGAG
This sequence comes from Centrapalus pauciflorus, assembly GCA_020465985.1. Lineage (NCBI taxonomy): Eukaryota > Viridiplantae > Streptophyta > Magnoliopsida > Asterales > Asteraceae > Centrapalus > Centrapalus pauciflorus. Next base: position 165,734 of record JAANYP010004250.1, read on the forward strand.
AGAGTGTAAACTAGAAAATGAAGCCTATTGCCCTTTATATACTACTTTCGTCATTTTGCACATTTCATCACCCGACTTAACCGGTTCCATAAAATACCGATTTAATCTTAAATTTATCATAAATAACTTTTAAATTCATAATAATCCACAAAATTGATTCTGAGTTCAATTTTCTTAAAAATAACAACAAACTTTGCTAAATATCCAAATACATAATAATCACCCAAATTCAACTTTAAATATAAATTTTCCACTTAATTAGTCAAAATACATCAAATTGAATCCGTGGATGTTACACTTACACTCGAAGAAGTTGATTGGAGCGGGTAAATGCGTGTGTGGTCTATATCGAATGGGTGTGCTAAGGGACGATAGAAGATTCATGAGTTTAAAAACAGATGCGGAAGTTTGGCATTCAAGACTTGGTCATGCTAGTACGCCGAAACTTAGTCACATCAATTCTTTGAAAAATGTTTCCTTTAATTTTAAAGACGATGTTTGTCATGCGTGTGTGAAAGCGAAACATACTCGCTCTGTTTTCCCTAAGAGTTTTATTAAAAATCTAATGAATGTTTTGAACTTATTCACTGTGATGTGTGGGGAAAATATAGAAAACCTTCAACAACCCATGCAAGTTTTTTTCTCACCATCGTTGATGATTATAGCCGTGCCGTGTGGGTTTATCTCATTGAACATAAAGACCAAGCGAGTGATTGTTTGATTAGCTTTCATAAGATGATTGAAACTCAATTTGGAAAACGAATCAAAAGAATTAGATGTGACAATGGAGGGGAGATCACGTCCAACAGAATAAAAAAATTTTACTCACAAGAGAGAATATTACTTGAAACTACGTGTCCATATACACCCCCAACAAAATGGGGTGGTTGAACGCAAACACCGCCATTTGCTTGAAACAACTCGTGCTTTGATGTTTCAAGGAATCCTTCCAAAATGTTTATCGGTTATCTTGTTGGCACAAAAGGGTACAAAGTTTTTGATATAGAACATGGAAAAATTGTAATCTCGCGTGACGTTCGTTTTTTTGAAAAAGTTTTCCCTTACATGAAATTAAAGAAAGAAAGTCAACATCAATGCTTCTTTCAAATTCCTACATGGTGTGAAGATACTGTTGAAAATGGTCATAGTGAAGCAAGTCCCCAAGTAGATGGGTCACCCCATTCTCCAACCGATTTGTCAGGCCCAACTATTGAAGATGACAGTGAAGTTCATTACTCATCTGGACCTCCCAGCCCAGTTACAGATGAACAAGAACCAAGCACTGCTCCTATCGACATTGAAGACCAACCGGTACGGGCGAAAAGAAACAAAAGTCAACCAGCACGCTTCCGTGATTTTGATGTCAAGCTGCCACCTTCGATAGACCACACGCAAACTGCTCCTGATCAGTCTTCTTCGACGGTATACCCCCTTGCTAACTATGTTTCATATGATTCATTCTCTGACTCTCATAAAGCATACTTGGCGGCAATTACTAAAAATAGTGAGCCCAAAACCTTTTACCAAGCCATGCATGATGTTGAGTGGCGAAAGGCCATGCAAAATGAGATCGAGGCTCTCGATCAAAATGATACGTGGCCTCTAGAGGACCTTCCAGAAGGCAAGCATGCTATTGACTCCAAATGGGTTTAATAGATTAAATATAAACCCAATGGCGATATCGAAAGATATAAAGCGCGTTTAGTGGCAAAGGTTTCACACAAATTGAAGGTGTTGACTATCACGACACATTTGCTCCGGTTGCTAAGATCATCACAGTTCGTTGTCTTTTAACAGTTGCAGTTAAACGGAACTGGCCTTTACATCAATTGGATGTTAACAACGCGTTTTTACTTGGAAAGCTGAAAGAAGAGGTTTATATGAAGATTCCACAAGGACTTTCCAAAAAGAATGATACTCGTGTCTGCAAGCTGAAGAAGTCCTTATATGGTTTTATATGGTTTATAGCACGCGTACATGGTACCAAAATTTCTCTGATGTTTTAGTCAATTTTGGTTATAAGCAATCACGAGCTGACCATTCCTTTTTTAGGGTACAAAAGTGGTCTATTTGCGGCCATACTAATTTATGTTTGATGATGTTATCATCACGGGAAATCATGTTGCCAAGATCGACTCTACCAAGCAACATCTTGACAAAGTGTTTAGCATCAAGGATTTGGGTCCTCTTAAATATTTCCTTGGAATTGAAGTAGAAATAACTTCAGATGGTCTTGTTTTGAGCCAACGCAAATACACCATTAAAATTCTTGAAGATTGTGGTCTTCTTGGTAGCCGCCCCCAGCACTTTTCCCATGGAGCAAAACATGAAAATTGACGCATTTCTTGATAGCCCTCGAACTGATGCCAAGCAATATCAACGTATAATTGGTCGTCTGTTGTATTTGCAGGTCACTAGACTAGATATTGCATATTCGTTAACATTTTAAGTCAATACGTTTCTGATCCCCGGAAGGAAAACATGGAGGCAGTTACTAGAATTCTGCGCTACCTCAAAGCTACTACTGGTCAAGGAATTTACATTCCTAAACATGGCGACTTTCATCTTGTTGCTTATTGTGATGCCGATTGGGTCGGCTGTCTTATTACACGCAGATCTCGTACTGGGTATCTTTTACTTTTAAGAGGATCTCCGGTATCATGGAAGACTAAGAAGCAGTCTGTTGTTTCACGTTCCTCCGCAAAAACGGAATATAGGGCCATGGCAACAACTGTTAGTGAAGTCCTTTGGCTAAGGTGGCTGTTGCGAGACTTCAACATTCATATAGCCGACCCTACACCTTTGTTTTGTGACAATCAAGCTGCTCGCCACATAGCAAACAATCCTGTCTTCCATGAATGAACAAAACATGTTGAAATGGATTGTTATTTTGTTCGCGAACATGTAGCCTCTCGTGAAATTCAACCCCTACACATTGAGTCAAAACATCAAATTTCCGATCTTCTTACAAAACCATTAGGTGCAGATCGGCTTCAGTTTCTACTCAACAAGCTGGGCATTCGCGATCTTCATGCTCCAGCTTGAGGGGGAGTGTTAAAATACGTTTATCTTTGTTTATCTCTTTATTTTATTTCCTATGTATTAGGAAGAGTTTGTTTTAGGAGATTTAGATTCCTTCTTTTTTTTCCTTACTTTCAGGAGATCATCATGTATATATGTTTCCTGGACCTAATGATTTAATTGATTGGCTTTGATATCAAAAATCTCATGGAGGGAGTTTGGCTCATGTTGTGTTCTTTCTTCCGGCAGGTACTCAGGGTTGAAGATGAGGAGTGTGCAGAGAGTGGACCACTAATTGAGGACCTAGATTTATGTTAGCTATTATATTATCTTTAGTAAATAGTGATTGTGAACGTCAGTTAAGTTTAGTTTTATTTTAATTTGATAGTTGAGATAAATTGGAATTTATGTTAAAACTTTGGCAATTCAATAATAGATATAATTTACTTTTGGTTAGATGAGCTAGTTAATTAGAACATTGTCGACCCACTCGGGGTGTTACAGATGGTATCAGAGCCAGGTTTCCAATTTCTTAGTAAGCAATAGACTTTGGCCTGTTAGATTAGGTACACCATGGGTTAGGATTTTGTTTGTTAAGTCCATACTCTTTCATTCTTTACGTTGATCATTGCAATTTCTTTCGATACTCTGTAGATGTCTCCTCGTAGATCGACTCACGTCCCAAGAAGAAACACCCGTAACGATAGGGACACTGGGAATCAAATGTGTCCTTTACTCCAGCTCAGATGGCTACAATGAACCAAGCGGTTGTTGTTGCTACTGCTGTTGCCTAAGCTGTGCCTCAACGTCTGGCAACTGATCAGAATCAGGGTAATAATAACACTGGGGTTGTAGATCCGCCAGAGAATGCTCAGGGACCGCCTACTTATAAGCTTTTGGAGAAGTTTCAGAAACAGAAGCCTGATTCTTTCTGTGGGGGGAAAGAAACCGATTAATGCAAAGAACTGGATAGCTCAGCTGGAGAAGATTTTTGAAGTTCTGGAATGCACGGAGAACCAGAAGGTACGCCTAGCTACCTATAAACTGGAAGGGAATGCTCATTCCTGGTGGAAGACTCTGAAGGAACTAGAGGGTGATGGGTTCTTGTAATCCTTAGTCTGGAGAGATTTCTTGGAGATGTTTAGCTGATATCCAAGCGTGCGAAAGAGAGTATGCGAACATCCATCAGGAAAATGACGAGGATGTGACTGCCTATATGGAGCGATTTATACGAGTCGCGGGAATAGTTAGCGCCATGGCTGGAATCACGAAGCAGCAGTCGAACAAATTCGTATGGGGGATGTGGTATGAAATTCGTTGGCAAATAATCGACGGGAAATAAGAAAAGATCTCGGATGCGGCTGATGCAGCAAAGACCGTGGAAATGGAGAGAGCAGATTTTCGTGCTAATAGGGGAGGTGACCGAAAGAGGGGTCGAGAGGAAAACCGCAGACAGGGTTCAGACCAGAATGTAATGTTTCAGTCGGGACAAAACTTCGATGGGAATAGGAGATTCCAACAAGGTCAGCGGCAGAATACTGGGAACCAACATCGTTTTAGTCAGCAAGGTCAATGGCACGGTCAGAGGCCAAATTGGAATGAGGGTAATAACCAAAATGGGAACAGGGATTCCAGCAGGGAGCCAATAATTAGTTGTCGGCGCCTAATATGTTCAGACTTAGAGGACTGGAGCCAGTGAATAATAATAAGGCTATGATTGCAACGTGTAACTGATGTGGGACATTTCATCCTGGAAGGCCTTGTTTGCGGGATGTCAGAGCTTGTTTAATTGTGGTCAGCAGGGGCACTTTGCTAGGAATTGCACAGCGCGGCCAGAGAATAATCAACAGGGAAATCCGAGGGGCAATCAGCGTGCTAATAATCAGCAGAATAATGTGGGAAATAATCAGCAACAAGGTAATAATCAGAGGAGAAATGTCGGTAGAGTTTTCACCATCACTGAGCATCAGGCTGCTAATGCTCCAGGTATGATATCGGCTTTGCTCTCCTTGTCGGGCCGAGAGGCTCATGTATTATTTGATACTGGTTCTACGCACTCTATTATCTCTTCATCATTTGATCAGCGTGCGGTTTGGTTGCTACTAGTCTAGCGTCTTCTATTTCTATCTCTACTCCCATGGGGAATTATGTGGTTATTGATTGTATGTATCTCGATTGTTCGTTATGTGTCGAGAATCTTTTACTGCTCGTTTACTACCTATGTCTATGCGTGATTTTGATATTATTTTGGGGATGGATTGGTTGACCGAGCATCGGGTCACTATCGACTGTCGGTTTATGCGTGTTATCTTCGGGGATCTTGAAGATCCTAAGTGTGTGTATCAGGGGTTTCGACCTAGTGGCGTCATTCCGATTATTTCAGCTATAGAGGCAAGAAGATTGATATAGAAAGGTTATGAGGGGTACTTAGCTTCTGTTGTCGACACTGTGACAAAAAAGGGAATTCTATTGACGATCAGCCGGTTGTGGGCGAGTTTGCCGATGTTTTTCTAGAGGGGTTTGCCACCGGAGAGGGAGGTGGAGTTTGCGACTGAATTGGTTCCAGGTGCTGTACCTATTTCCAAAGCGCCTTATCGTATGGCACCGCTTGAGCTTCAGGAGTTGAAAGAGCAGTTGCACGAGCTTCTTGATCGCGGCTTTATTAGACCGAGTGTGTCACCTTGGGGAGCACCGGTTCTCTTTATGAAGAAGAAGGATGGATCAATGAGGCTATGCATTGACTCCCGAGAGTTGAACCGGGTCACGATCAGGAATAGCTACCCACTTCCTTGTATCGATGATCTGTATGATCAACTTCAAGGTGCAAAGCATTTCTCGAAGATTGATTTGAGGTTGGGGTACCATCAGTTGCGAGTACGGTCGGAGGACGTTCCGAAGACTGCTTTTCGCACCAGGTCATTACGAGTTTATGGTGATGCCTTTTGGTTTAACCATCGCTGCCGCCATATTTATGGATCTGATGAACCGTGTCTTCCATGAGTACTTGGATAAGTTCATGGTGGTGTTTATTGATGATATACTTGTGTACTCTAAGTCAAGGGAAGATCACAATGAGCATTTGAGGACGGTGTTGGGAATTCTCAGAGAGAAAAAGTTGTACGTTAAATACTCAAAGTGTGAGTTCTAGTTAGAACGTGTAGCTTTTCTGGGCATGTGATATCAGCTCAGGGGATTGAGGTAGATCCAACAAAGGTTGAGGCAATCACTAATTGGCCAAGACCTACTTAGGTAACCGAGGTGAGAAGTTTTCTCGGTTTAGCTGGGTACTATCGTCTATACCTTTGTCGTTGACTCAGCTTATCAGAAAAGGGGTGAAGTTTGTGTGGACAGAAGAGCGAGAGAAATGTTTTAAGGAGTTGAAGAAGAGGCTAATGTCAGCTCCAATTCTTGTAGTACTGTCTGAGACCGGAGGATTTCAGATTTACAGTGACACTTCAAAGAAAGGTTTGGGTTGTGTGCTTATGCAGAATGGGAAGGTAATTGCGTATGCCTCTAGGCAGTTGAAGCAGTACGAGGTTAACTACCTGACACACGACTTAGAATTAGCTGATGTGGTGTTTGCGTTGAAAATCTGGAGACATGTCCTGTACGGAGAGACTTGTGATATTTTCACCAATCACAAGAGCTTGAAGTATATATTTTCATGCAAAAGGATCTTAACATGAGGCAGAGACGATGACTTGAGTTGTTGAAAGACTACGATGCCAAGATTCAATAACACCCGGGGAAAACTAATGTGGTTGCAGATGCCCTTAGTAGGAAGAGTTCAGGGAGTGTGGCGTGTCTCGTTACTCAGCCTCATATTATCAAAGATTTGAAGAGGATGGAGGTAGAGTTGCATGCAGGCAAGACAGATGGGAGTTTAGCTCACCTCAAAGTTGAACCTAACCTAGCGGGACGAATTAAGGAAGCGCAGAATGAGGATGGTGAGTTTCTCGGTGTCAAGGAGAAGGTAAATCAGGGGAATTTGCACGATTTCTAGGTAAATGACGTTGGTGTGATTTGGATTGGTAGCAGACTATGTGTTTTTAGAGATGCAGATATCCGAGAGGCGTTGTTGACAAAGGCTCATAACTCACCTTTCGCTCTACATCCTGGTTCCACAAAGATGTATAGAGATATAAAGAAACATTTATGGTGGAATGGCATGAAGAAGGATATCATTGATTTTGTTAGGAGGTGCCTCACTTGCCAGCAAGTCAAAATTGAGCATCAGCGACCGAGTGGCCTCCTTCAACCACTCGAAATACCGGTTTTGAAATGGGACGACGATGGATTTTGTCACATGATGTATAGCGAAAGGCGAGTTATGAGCCTCTGTCAACAGTGTCTCTCAAATAGCTGCATCTCTAATAACACATAGTCTGCTACCAATGCACATCACACCAAAGTCATCAACGCAGAAATCATGCAACTTACCCCGTTTTGCCTTCTTCTTGACACCCAACAACTCACCATCCTCACTCTGCGTTTCCTTAATTCATCCCACTAGGTTAAGTTCAACTTTGAGGTGAGCTAAACTTCCATCTATCTTCTCCGCATGTAGCACTACCTCCATCCTCTCTAAATCCCTGATGATATGAGTCTGAGTAACGAGACAAGACACACTCCCCGAACTCTTTCTACTGAGGGCATGTGCAACCACGTTAGCTTTCCTTGGGTGGTATTGAATCTTGGCATCGTAGTCTTTCAACAACTCAAGTCATTATTCTCTACCTCATGTTAAGTTCCTTTTGCGTGAAAATATAATTCAAGCTCTTGTGATCAGTGAAAATATCATCAGTTTCCCCTTACAGGCAATGTCTCCAAATTTTCAACGCAAACACCACCGTAGCTAATTCTAAATCGTGTGTCGGGTAGTTAACCTCATACGGCTTCAACTGCCTAGAGGCATACACAATTACCTTCCCATTCTGCGTAAACACACAACTCAATCCCTTCTTCAAAGCATCATTGTAAATATGAAATCCTCCGGTCTCAGAGGAAACTGTAAGAATTGGAGTTGACACTAACTTCTTCTTCAACTCCTCAAAGCTTTCTCTCGCTCTTCTGTCCACACAAACTTCACCCCTTTTCTGATAAGCTGAGTCAACGGCAAAGCTATAGACAAGAACCCTTCCACAACCCGATGATAGTAGCCAGCTAAACCGAGAAAACTTCTCACCTCGGTCACTGAAGTAGGCCTTGACCAATTAGTGATAGCCTCAACCTTTGCTGGATCTACCTCAATCCCCTTGAGCTGATATCACATGCCTCAGAAAAGCCACACACTATAACCAGAACTCACACTACGAGTATTTAGCGTACAAATTCTTCTCTCTGAGGATCACCGACACCATTCTCAAATGCTCATCGTGATCTTTCCTTGACTTAGAATACACAAGGATATCGTCAATAGACACCGCAACGAACTTATCTAAGCACTCATGGAAGACATGGTTCATCAGATCTATATATACAGTTGGAGCGTTGGTTAAACAAAAATGCATCACCATAAACTCGTAATGACCGTATATGGTGTGAAAAGCAGTCCTTGGAATGTCCTCTGACCATACTCGCAACTGATGGTACCCTGACCTCAAATCAATCTTTGAGAAATGCTTTGCATCTTGAAGTTGATCAAACAAATCATCGATATGAGGAAGTGGGTATCTATTCCTGATTGTGACCTGGTTCAACTCTCAGTAGTCAATGCATAGTCTCATTGACCCGTCTTTCTTCTTTACAAAGAGAATCGGTTTCACCCCAAGGTGTTACACTCACTCTAATAAAGTTGTGATCCAGAAGCTCTTGCAACTGCTCTTTCAACTCCTGAAGCTCAAGCGGTGTCATACGAAAAGGCAATTTGGAAATAGGTTCAGCACCCAGAACCAAATTAATTGCAAACTATGTCTCTCTCTCCGGTGGCAAACCAGGCAACTTCTCTAGAAAAACATCGGCAAACTCGCCCACAACCGGCTAATCGTCAATAGAATTCCCTTTCTTTCCAGTATCGACAACAGAAGCTAAGTACCCTCACAACCTTTCGATATCAACCTTCTCGCCTTCATAGCTGAAATGATTGGAATGAAGCCACTAGGTCGAAACCCCGGATAGAGACACACTTAGGCTCTTCGAGAACCCCTAAAATAACACGCATAGACTGACAGTCGATAGTGACCCGATGCTCAGTCATCCAATCCATCCCTAAGATAAGATCAAAATCACTCATCGACATAGGAAGTAAACGAGCAATAAAAACATGACTGTTGACATATAACGGACACTCTAGATACAAACAATCCAACACGCTGAGCAAATGATGAAGAGATAATAGAATGCGTAGAACACGTATCGAATAACACATGAGCCTCTCAGTCCGACAAGGAAAGTAAACCCGATATCGTATCTGGAGCATTAGCAGCCTGATGCTCAGTGATGGCGAACACTTTACCGACATTTCCTCTCTGTTTACCTTGCTGGTTATTAGCACGCTGATTCCCATTGCATTCCCCTACTAATTATTCCCTGGTTGCGCCGTACAATTCCTAGCCATGTGCCCCTGCTGACCATAATTGAAGCAAGCTCTGGCCTCCCAAAAACAAGGCCTTCCGGGATGAAATGCCCCACATCCATTAAACGCGGCAACCACAGCCTGATTATTATTCTTTTGCTCTGGTCAAGTAAGTCTGAACATATTGGGCGTCGGCAACTAGTTATTCGCTCCCTGCTGGAATCCCCTGTTTCCATTCTGGTTATTACCCCTCTTTCAGTCTCCTCCCCTACTAGCACGTAAATCGCTCTCTCCATTTCCATATTCTTTACTGCATTAGCTGCATCCGAAATTTTTTCGTACTTACTGTCAACTATTTGCCGATAGATTTCATATCGCAGCCCCCATACGAATTTTTCAGCCTGCTGATTCGCGGTTCCAGCTGTAGCGCCAACTATTTCTGTGACTCGCACAAATCGCTCCATATAAGTAGTCACATCTTCGTCGTTTCCCTGATGGATGCTCGAATACTCTCTTTCGCATGCTTGAATATCAGACGCTGGAAAATACTACTGGTAGAACATATCTAAGAAATCTCTCCAGGCTAAGGATTCCAGGAAACCATCACCCTCTATTATCTAAGAAATCTCTCCAGGCTAAGGATTCCAGGAAACCATCACCCTCTATTACCTTCAAAGTCTTCCACCAGGAATGAGCGTCTCCTTCCAGTTTGTAGGTAGTTAGTCGTGCCTTCTGGTTCTCCGTGCATTCCAAAACTTCAAAAATCTTCTCCAAACGAGCTATCCAGTTCATGGCATCAGTCGGTTTCTTTCCCCCAAGGAAATAATCGGGCTTCTGCTTCTGAAATTTCTCCAAAAGCTTATAAGCAGGCGATCCCTGAGCATTATCTGACGATCTACAACCCCCCAGTGTTAATATTAACCGGATTCTGGCCAGCTGCCAGAAATTGAGGCACGACTTGGGCCACAGCAACAACAACAGCTTGGTTCAGTGCAGTCAACTGAGCTAGAATAAAGGACTCATTTGCTTCCCCAATATCACTATCATTGCGGGTTTTTCTCCTTTGAACACGATTTGATCTAAATGAGGCATCTACAGAGTTTTGAAAAAAATTTGCATCCATCAACGTAAAGGACGAAAGAGTGTGGAAGTAATACACAAAATCCTAACCCATGGTCTATCCAATCTCACAGGCCAAAGTCTACTGCTTACTAAGAAATCGGAAACCTGGTTCTTATACCATCTGTAACACCCCAACCATGAGTGGATCAGCGATTTTCTATTTAACTACCTCATCTAAACAAAAGTAAATAATATTATTACTAAACTGCCAACTTTTAATATAAATAGTTGATCTCAAACTACCGAAATTAAATAAAACTCAGCATTAATTATATGTTCATAATCCTATTTATTAACAGTAATGAATAGCAAAGAGTAATCAAGGTCCTCTAGTGGTGGTTACGCTCTGCACACTTCTCATCTTCAACTCTAAGTACCTGCCGAAAGAACATAGCATGAGCCAAACGCACGAAGATTGAATACAAGTATAAAAACTTTTAAAGTATAATTTTTTTCTGATTAAGTCCCATTTCATTTTTTTTCTTGATAATTCCCCAAACTACTTAAACATTTTAAATTCATCTGTCAACCTATTATAGCTGGTTAAAATGCTTAAACTTATTTTGTAAAAACCATCAAAGTATAAAACTTTTTCGATTTAGTCCCCCACTAATGTTGTTGTTGTTGATGTTGTTATTGTTGTTATTATTATTATCATTATTATTATCATTATTATTATTATTATTATTATTATTACTATTAGGGTTTATTATGAAAAAACCAACATATTTTCATATTTTTGCGTTTTCGTCTCTCCATGTAATTTTTTTCCATAAAAGTTCTCAAGTTAATTTTATCCTTTTGTTTTAGTGAAATTTGGACATTAGAACCCGGTTTTTCAGTTTTTAAAAACCCGGTTCACAAATTTTAACAGGGGTCTAATGTCAAAATTTCACTAAACAAAAACGAAAAAATTAACTTGAGGACTTTAATGAAAAAAAATAACATGGATGGACGAAAACACAAAAAAACGTGAAAACATGTTGGTTTTTTCCATAATAAACCCTTATTATTATTATTATTGTTGTTGTTGTTGTTGTTGTTATTGTTATTATTGACAATCTTTTAATTATGATAAAATTATTTATTTATGATTATATAATATATCATTGTTTATTTATGATTATTATGATGAAATCTTTTGATTTTAAACTTTGATAAAAGGAAACTAACCATTATGATTTTTATTTTTTTCTAAAATTTAAAAACGACGATCCCTTTGGATTTCATATTCCAAGCATAAATAAATAATTGTAGCTATTTTCGTTTGAAAAATGAATGGATTACAGATTGTTCCGTTCAAAAAAATTATAAATCTATTGGTCATAGTTTTTCGTTCGAAAATATTAAAAGTTATGACAATCCATTATGTTTTTCAAAACGAAAATAACTACACTATTTATTTGCGATCAAAACTTAAAACTAGACGGGTTCGTCAATTTTTACGATTGAAAAAAAAACATTCAGAACAGATGTAGCTATTTTAATTAAGGATTCATCGTTTCTTTGGATTGTAAATACATAGTTATAGGCTTATAGCAATTTTCATTTGGAAAAATGAAATGAGTTGTAGTTTTATACACTTGAGAATTTAAAAATCGGAATGAATCATACTTTTATTCAATCAAAATAAATAAAAGTTAGATGAAGTTTTTTCGTTCGTAAAATTAAGAATCGAATTGGAAACGATCGAAGAAAAATCAGAGTAGTTCGTATTCTTTTATCGAAAATAGAAACTCAAAATAATTCATATAATAATTTGAAATAAACAATGAGATGATATATAATCGTTAATAAATAATCGTAATATAAAAGTAAATAAATAATACAAAGTAAATATAAAAAGTAATTTTAATCTTACGTAAATTTTAAAATTGTAAATAGATAATTTTAATATGATTAAAAAATATTCAATAATAGTAATAATTTATAATAATAATAATAATAAATCACAAATGAACGGGGACTTAATCGTAAAAGTTTTATACTTTGATGTTTTTTACAAAATAGATTAAACATGATAACCTGTTTAGTAGGTTGCAAGTTATCTTTGGACTGATGCAATGAGTTTTAATTGGTTTAGGTACTTATCAGAAAAAAATCTATATATTATAATAAATGAGAACAATTCTACGCCATGTGTCGCTTCCACATTTACTCAGATTTTCATTTTCCCGCCTAAATTTCCAAATATAACTTTCTTAAACTAATTATCTAATTTGTTTAAAAAAATATTAAATGACAAAATTGATTACAACCTAATTTAATCTCAATATATAAAAGGCAATCTCATTAATTAATTTTTGTAACTTTCTAAGTAAAGCCTTATTTTATCCAACATTCTAACCAGATTACTATTTTATACATTTAAAAATAAATAATGATAAAGTGTTAGGCATAAATATTTTATAAATAGTTATGTATTTTATTTTTACTTATATTCATTTTATATAAATGAATTTTATTAAAAATATCCACGTATCATGTGGGTCAAAAACTAGTATATATATAAAAGGAGGACTAAATCGAAAATCTTTTATACTTTTAGGGTATTTTTCATAATTTTCCTATTAAAATATAAAACCAAATTATAATTCATTTAAGAGTAAATTGCATAAATGGTCATTGTGCTTTGTTCAAAATTATCAAAACGGTCCCTCAACTTTCAAAGTTGTAGTGACGGTCTCTCAAACCACTTTTTTCTTGCAGAATTGGTCATTCTGTTTCTAAAATTTTTAAAAATGACGATTTTGCCATTCTCTCAATTACAAGATTGGTAATTTCAATTTGGTTCTTTATCTTAATTTTTCATTTTTGGTTTTAAATTTGAAACATTAATTTAATAATTTATGATTTGAGTCATTATTAAAAATATTATTCTTATTATTAATTATACCTATTTATTTTGTAAAATAAATCTATATTTATTTACTAAAAATTTTTATATATTTATATTTAATTAGTTAAGTTATGCATCTTTTTATGTATTTAATTTATTTATTAAAGTTTTATTTATTTATATTTTAGTGATTAAACTATTTGTTTAATTTTATTATTTATATTTTTCCATCAAACTAATTTATTACTATAATAAATTTGAATTTATGTAAAATTTGTTCTAAATTTACTAATTCATTACGTTTTGATTTAAGTTTACTAATTTATTATTTTTAATTTAAATATTTTGTTATGCTAATATATTTTTATTTAAATTTATTATTTTATTTGTTTGGATTTAAATATTTTGTTATGCCGGTACGTTTTGAATTCAATTTATTATTTTATTTGTTTTGATTAAATTTTTCTACGTTAATACTTAAGTGAAAATTAACAAAGTATTTAAGTGAAAACGAATAAAACATATTAATGTACAAACTTGTAAATCAAAAAGATTTAAATACTATATTGAAATCAAAACGTATTGGCATAACAAAATATTAAAAATAAAAAAATACTAGATTTAAATCAAAACGTATTAACGTAACAAAATAAATAATTTTAAGTAAAATAAACTAAAAGATAAATAGAATTCATTATTTTTAATATCTATAAAGATTAATAAATATAAAATATAATACTATATATTATTTCTTACATCTTCAAATATTAATAAATAGATAAGATTTAAATCTACATCCAAATTATTACTTATATATACTAATCTATATCTAATTATAAAATATATTGTTTGTTTATTTATAAAATTATTTTTAAAATTATTTATATTTAATATATATATTAATAGTTTTATAACTTTTAAGGCATTTTTTAATACCAAACAAATAAAATAATAAATTTAAATCCAAACGTACTGGCATAACAATATATTTAATCCAAAAAAATAAAAAAATAAATTTAAATAAAAACATATTAGCGTAACAAAATATTTGTAAACTTAAATCCAAACGTAATGAATTAGTAAATTTAAATCAAAATTTACATAAATTCAAATTTTATTAACGTAATGAAATAGTTTGATGGAAAAGTATAAATAATAAAATTATACAACTAGTTTAACTAATAAAATATAAATATATAAAACTTTAATAAATAAATTGAATACATAAAAAGATGCTTAAATTAACTAATTAAGTATATAAATAAAGCTAATTTTTAGTAAATAAATATAGATTTACTTTACAAAATAAATAGGCATAATTAATAATAATAATAATAACAATAATAATGAGAATAATAATAATATATTGAATAATGAATCAAATCATAATTTATTAAATTGATATTTCAAATGTAAACGGAAAAAAAGACCAAAATTGAAACTACCAGTAATTGAGAGAATGATAAAATCGTCATATTTAAAAAATTTAGAAATAGAATGACCAATTTTGCAAGTAAAAAGTGGTTTGAGAGACCACCCCTAACTTTAGAAGTTGAGGGACCGTTTTCATAATTTTGAACAAACTACAGGAACCATTTCTGTAATTTACTCTTCATTTAATATTGTATATATTTATTTAATTGAGTAAATTACAAAAATGGTTCATGTAGTTTGAATAAAACTTTGGATTCAGTCCCTGTGGTTTCAATTTTGTATAAACGGACATTATGTGCATTGTTTACTTGCATAAATGGTCTCTCTGTCTAATTTATTTTCCTAAATGACAATTATTTATACAATTTTCTTTAATAACATTTTTGGTCCCTTTCTTTTCATGACTTTTGTTTTTGTTTTTATAACTTAAATCTTAATTTAACAAATGATGATTTAATTTTATAATAATAATTATTATTATTTAAGATGTATTTATTTTTTATTAAAGTTATAGTTTACCTGTTTAATTAATTTACTAGTTTATAACTCACGTATTACGTGGATATTTTTAATTAGATTTATTTATATAAAATGTATATGAGTAAAAATAAAAACATATAAAAATAATAAATTGTGTTTATTTTTTATTATTAACAGATAAAAAAATAGAGTATATTTATATTTTTAAAAATATTAAATTGTATTTATCTTTTCTTTTTTATAAGTTGTAATTATATTTTTGGTGAATGTAAAGGTGACACGTGACATTTGATGTTTTCCTTTATTATACATAATAATAATAATTTCCACAACTAATTCAAATTTTTTACATTTGGATCTAATTATGATTATTATAGATAATAATGATTGATATTTATTTTAGGTAAACATTAATTTTAAATGTTACAAAATGTATTTTTATTACTATTTAATTGATTTAAAAAAATAAAGTCAAAATTTAATGCAGTTAAGTTAATGTGTTAAATTTGGAAAAAGAGGTGGACAAATAAAATTTTCTTGTATTGTAGAAGTGACATATGACACGAATTGTTTTGTTTTATTATAATATATAGGTTAATCAACCCATGTATTACATGGGTTGATTTTAAAAAATACATATTTTTTATATTTTAATAAATTATTATAAAATTTATATATAATTAAAATAAAAAAATTGAAAGCTAGTTAAATCAAAGATAAAAAACAGTTAGTTGTTTGATATTAAATAAAAATATTATTATATTGTATTATTAAAAACAGATAATATGTGTTTGTAAAAAATGAATCTTTTAATTTTTATTAACTTCAAATATGAAATATCAATGTAAAAAACAAAAAACTTCAATTACGTGAATGTGTATATATTTTGAAAATGATAAAATATAAAAATGAAATATTTGAAAATCAACAATCAAAATTTATCATATTCACAATTAAGTTTTAAATCTTGTTAGCAAAATAATTAACCAAAAATTTTAACTTTATTTACTACACTTCTACATTTAAATTTAACTATGATCATTAAGGATAATAAGGACACATATTTATTTTAGGTAAATATTAATTTAATATTAATTCATTAATGAAAAAATTGAAATCAAAATTTAATGTAATTAAGTTAATGTAGTAAATTTGGAAAATGAATTAAAAAAATGGCATAGGTATAATTATTGATTTTAATTAAGGGTATAAGAGACATTTCATAAATAATTATTTGTTGTCATTAATCTGGACCATTGATTTTATTTCATCCAATGGTCCAAAAACTCCAAATGGTCTTCTTATTTTATATAGTATAGAAGTATAGATTTTACGTCTCTATTACATATTTAATTTATTTATTAAAATTTTATTTATATTAGATTCATTATTATAATATTTATATGTTTTTTGTATTTTGTATGTTTCCATCTATTTATTTCATTAAGTTAACTATACCTTTTTAGTTTTTTAAAAAATATATATAAACTTAGGATTTAATTCATTTGGATTTAGATATTTGTTACATTATTATTTTGGTTTAAATTTAATATTTTAGTTGCTTTGATTTAAATATTTTGTTACATTAAAACACTTAAGTCAAAACAAATATAATGTTAGATTCATACAGTTTTCTTGTAAATTATAATTAAACCAAAATATATTAATAACAAAATATTTATGTCATAACATATGAAATGTTATGTTTATATATTTTACTTGAAAGTTATAACCTACTTAAAAAATATTAACCTAACAAAAAATTTTAAATATTTTATTATACAAATATATTACGTATAAGTTTTTATTTATCTTACGTTTCATTTATTATTTTTAATATGATTATATTGTCACATTAATACAATTCGAATTAATTATAATTTTCAAGAATAAAATATAAACTTAGCAATTGTTTATTTTGAATTTTTGTAGGTTAATACGTTTTAAGTTGACTATAACTTTCAAGTAAAATATATAAACATAACATTTTATTCGTTATGACATAAATATATTTTAATATTAATATGTTTAGTTTTAATTATAATTTACAATAGAGTAAATTACAGAAATGGTCCTTGTGGTTTGGTCGAAATTATAGATATAGTCCCTGGTCTTTAAAAATTACATAAATGGTCCCTCAAAACACTATTTACTTGCAAAAATGGTCACTCTTTCTCTTAACTTTTTTTATGACGATTTTGCCCTTTTGTCAATATTAATTTAGTCCCTCAACTATGAAATTTAATTTCAACCTTAGTACTTTCCATAATTTTTTTACTTTATGTTTAAATTTAAAAATGTTAATTTAAAAAACAAATTATTATTTTTTTTCTTAAAATATATTTGTTTTATTATTAGAATTATTCTAATTTGAATATTTAAATTTATTTAATTTACGTATTTTTTATATTTCAGATTTATTTATTAAAATTTTATTGATCTTATGTTTTATTTGTTAAAATATTTGTACACTTTTGTATTTTATACATTTTCATATAAATATTTAATTATGTTAATATATTTTTATTTAATCATAATTTTTATGAGAAAAGTATAAACATTCAGGCATTTTAATTTAATTATTTTGTTACGTATATTGGCACTCGTGCTATTGTTTTCTTCTAGTTATTCTTGGATTTAATTAATTTTGATTTAAATATTTTAGTTATAATACATTTTAATTTACACCACTACTTTATTCATTTTATTCTATTTATTTTGTTAGATTAATTTGTTTTGATTTAATTACAAAGTATAAACCAAAATGCATCTATCAAAGTATACAATCCAAAAAGTATATGTTTCGTTAAATCAAAACATATAAATGTTTATATTAAGTTTATATATTTTTTACTTCAAAATTATAATTAATTTGAAATGTATTAACGTTACAAATACTTAAGTTAAAAATGAATAAAATATTTTGTTTATATATTTTTCTTCAGAATTAAGTCAAAACTTAGAAACTAAAAAAATATTTAAATGAACATGAATAAAATGTGAAGTCTACATATTTTTATTAGAAATACAATTAAATCGAGATGTAGTAAGTAACGAAATAATTAAAACAAAACGAATAAAATAATAAGTTTTAATTGAAACGCATTGATGTTACAAAATATTAAAATAATAAATAAAATACTAAATTTGAATCCAAACATATTATGGTAAAAATATTTAAATCAAAATGTTAAATCCTTAGTTTATATATATTTTTAAAAAGTATAATTAAATCAAAATATACTAACGTAATAAAATAGTTAGATAGAAATATAAAAAAGATAAAACTGTATAGATATTTTATCAAATGAAACATAAGATAAATAAATTTTTAATAATTAAATTGAATATATAAAAGAAACGTAAATTAAATATTATAATAGAAATAATTTTTAATAAATAAAAAATCAATATATTTATAACATAAATACATTTAAAATATAAAAATGTATAAATAATAATATTAATAACGATAAATTTAAAGAAAATGTGAAATTTTAGAAAAGGGACTAGAATTGAAAATAAATGACATTGTTGGGAGACCAAATTATTATTAATAAAAGGGTAAAACCGTCATTTAAAAAAAGTTTAGAGAAAGAGGAACCTTTTTTGCAAGTAAATAGTGTTTTAAAGGACCATTTATGTAATTTTTAAAGACCAGGAACCATATCCATAATTTCGACCAAACCACAGAGACCATTTTTGTAATTACTCTTTACAATACGTTACATTTTAACACAATTAACCCTATAGTTTTTTATTAATTAATAAAAGTTATTTTCTAGGTTTGTTTTAGCACGATTGACCCACGATTTGACCC
Organism: Centrapalus pauciflorus; assembly: GCA_020465985.1. Taxonomy (NCBI): domain Eukaryota; kingdom Viridiplantae; phylum Streptophyta; class Magnoliopsida; order Asterales; family Asteraceae; genus Centrapalus; species Centrapalus pauciflorus. The sequence goes on from JAANYP010004250.1 coordinate 184,964, forward strand.
TAACAAAAACACACGCACACAATTCTCACTCTCACTCTCTCACTCTCACTCTCACCTCGCTCTCTCCCTGCTCACTCTCCGTCCGGCGACCCACCGCCGCCGTCGCTCTCAACGCCGGCGAACACCACACCACCAGCGCCTTACTCTCCTTTGCCCCACACGCTCTGTCTCGCTCAGTCTCCCTCTCTCGTAATCGCAGACAACAACGGCAGCGGCCTAAACCTTAGCGCCGCCGCCGCCCCCAAACACCATCACCGCCATCACTCTCCTCACTGCTTCGCCTCCCTCGTCGCTCACCTCACCCACACCTCTCTCCATCTCGGCTACCATAACCACTGCTAGCCAGGGCCATTGCGGCCGCCCCTGGTGCAGCGCCGCCGTTCACAAACTCGCAACCATCACCGCTGCTCAAACCTTAGCATCAGGTACTATATCTCTATTTTTAAAATCAATAATTAGATTGTTAATTTCTCATGTTCTTTTCTGATTTCACAATCACAGCAACATTACAATAACTAAATAACAAAAACGTGAATTATAGAATGGTTTTGCTACCTCGATCTGCAGAAAACGTGGAAAGAACAATTGCTTGATTTGCTACTGATTTCACGAACGGTACTTGAACGGCTAGTTAGGTTTTCTGTGTTTTTAATCTGATTAAGGTTTAGAATTAGGGGTCAATGATTTATAAATACTGATTTAACCCTAATTGGTCGATCGGGCTTGGGCTGGGCTCGTTTAATTAAGATTTATTGATTACCAGTTAAGCCTCGTTTAGTTTAATTATGTCAACTGAAATTGTATAATATTGAGTTAGGTCCCTTTGTTTTTAAATTGGATAATTACTAAAATAGCCAAATCTCACACATTTATTCACTTTTTAGCCATTTTATGTACATTTTACCAAAATAGCCACACTTTACGTTACCACATTTACGTGATAGACACAATTTACGTGATTTGTACTTTTTTTATTTCATTTTTTAATGCATTACATTACAAAAGGTGTTTATTTACGTGATATCCACAATTCACGTGATTTGTACTTTTTTTTCATTTTTTAATGCATTACGTTACAAAAGGTTTTTGGTCACTTAAATTGTTGTACTTTACCGGGGGTGGCTTTTAGGGTGTGCGAAAATCTCGACCGCACAGGGCCCCCAATTTCGTAGGGCCTCACGGTTATAAAAAGATCTAAATTTAGACCAATAAAAATTTTATGTATTTGACATGTATATGTTGTGCATTGGTGCGTTAAAATGGAATTCATGTCAAATTTAATTTGATTCGTATTATTTATTTTAATTTCTCACCAATCAGTTTTTTTGTTATTCACGAACTCGACTTTACCTATTAAAATTGAGTCTCAAAATGACTAATTTACTATTTAAAATACTTAAGGAACTATATTGTAATCACAAGCACAGGCCTCTAAAATTCATGAGACGGCCCTGTACTTTACGTGACTACTTTTAAAATTTTGCTCCATCCAATAAAAATGCAATGATTACTTAAAAAAAACATTTTAACTCTTCCATTAGTTACCGTGACCTAATAATTACCATATCGTGATTTGTCACGAAACAAGGTCTTCTCCGGCGAGCACTCGTCTCCGGCCATCTTCTCCGGCGATTTATCCTCTTCTCCGGCGAACTTCAAATGAAACAATCGAGACCATTTCTAAAGCCGTAACAACCTTGAAACGAAACCATCTATACCATTATATAAGTGAGAAGAATGGGAGAAAAAAGAAGTTGTGTGAAGTGTGAACTTTCCTGTAGAAAAATCTTTTCAAATCCATCTGTCCCGTTTGTCTGTTTCCCTAAAACACAAACACCCACTGCACACATCCTCCAACCTCCTTAGATTCTTGAATCCATCCTTCCCTCTTTTTCTTTCTATATTCATCATCGATTTCCCCATGTCAAACTCTATCTCAATTCAACACATCGAAATGCTCGGATTCAAGACCATAAAGAAGAAAATGTGGATGTTCTCTCAATAAAAGTCCTTTCTTTATAACCACGCCCTTTTGTTTTTAACCATAAAGAAGAAAATGTGGGTTTGCACCCACCATCCGTCCTCCCGGTATCGACCCTTAGAACACAAAATCATCATCTTTTTATCCAATAATTTCTCTTTATATTGCTCACACAGTCACACGCACATACACATATTATTGCAAAACAAAATATACATATAGAGTGAGAGATATAGCTGCTGTAAAAGGTATTTGCAAGAATGGATTTTTATGCATGGAATCAGGGGTTTCAAACTTGGGATCAATTGGGGATGATGAATCTTTGATGAATTTAACTGGGTTCAGGAGCAAACTCAATCGCTGGTGGGGTAAAAAGCCAAGGTTTTTGTAGGAAGATAACTTTTTGTAGGTAAATAATTAAAAGTGTAATCACCATGAAAAGACATTTACCAACTTTTCATGGGGAATGAGCAAAATTATAAAGTGGTCACGTAAAGTACAACAATTTACGTGACCAAACACCTTTTGTAACGTAATGCATTAAAAAATGAAAAAAAAAGTACAAATCACGTAAACTGTGGCTATCACGTAAATGTGGTAACGTAAAGTGTGTCTATTTTGGTAAAATGTATATAAAGTGGCTAAAAAGTGAATAAACATGTGAGAAATGACTATTTTTGTAAGGGGAAAGTGATTGTGTGGCTGTCAAGTATCTAAGTTTAGGTGTAGAACCTCTGCATACGACACCGTTTTGATAAATTAAAACCAAAAAGCCTCTCTCTCTCTCACTAGTGTCTCCCATCTGAAGTGAACTTGAAGTGAACTCCAAGCTGGTCTCCTCGCCTTCTTCATCGATGCTTCAGGAAATCCCTTCAACCACTTCTAGATCTCACAATTTCTCCAGGAAATCAATCTCTGCACTGCAAGAGCTATCCTAATGTGTCGATTTCTCTTATGTTTCATCTATGATCAATTCTCGTCTGCTTTGTTGGGTAATATACACAGATCCGATCAAGGTAAAAGTATTTGAGTTTTCTCTCAAATTTCTCATGTGTTACATTCAAATTAAAATTTCATATTTGTTTGGTTTTCTATTGTCAAATTTTATTAGATAACTAGTTTATGTGTGTATAACACGGATTCAACATGAAAAATAAAAAATGACATTTTTGAATTAAAAAGAAAAGACATGACAAAGTTAGAATCTATGAAAAAAATAAGTAGAACAATAATCATTAGCATAAGTTAATGAATATATAAAAAATAACAAATAGTTGTGTGTTCGAAAATAAGAAGAAAAAATTGTCATAAATTACTTAACACTTCTTTGTACACAACATTACATGTTGTTGTTGCAAGAAGACCGTCTTTATCGGTAATCAAACTTTTTAACCCCTTTCTGCTTTTAACTCTTGAAACAGCAACATACAACTGTCCGTGTGTAAAAACTGGTCTTGGCAAAAATAAACCCACTCTGGATAGAGACTGTCCTTGACTTTTGTTAATCGTCATGGCAAAACAAACCGAAATAGGAAACTGCCTTCTTTGAATCTTAAACGGTAAATTTTTGTCGGTTGGACAGAGCCTCATTCTTGGTTTAAAAGTTCTGCTGCCAATATTACTTCCAGAGATTACCTTGGCTTCAATAATACGCTCACCACGTTTTAGCACCTGTAGTCTGGTACCGTTGCATAATTCTCTAGTCTGATCAATATTTCGAAGCAACATGATTGGAACACCAACTTTTAAAACCAATTTGTGATTAGGCAATCCAGCAAACTTCAAACCATTTAGTACATCAGGAGAGTATAATGATCTTTCAAAGTTATCATGAAAATACTCAGATTCACATACGGTATCCGAGCTCAAGTAAACCTTCCCTTCTCCTTCAAACGATTCAAGCAACCTACTGTTTATGATATTCACAACCTCATGTGTCGGTGCAAGAATTGCTCGTTCTTGAAAATAAGATTGAGTTTTGTAATTTAAGAGAACATCTGGATATGCGAATTGAATAATTGAACCTATGGGGTCATCAGAATCTTTAATGAGAAGATCATCAGATATTTCAACATCCGCTTCTCCATCATTAGGTCCACCGGCTAAGCCTTCTCCTATATTTAATATCCAGTCCGCGAACTCTTTTGTTTCTTCTAACTCTGAATTTTGACACCTAATTTTTAGTCTCATATTAACTGTTAATTTTAGGACTTGACAATGTTGCCAGATATAGGATGAGTTAAGTGTTGCATTGACAATGTCGTTTCTATTCCCCTTAGTAATGACAGGAAGAATCTGTCTGAAATCACCACCGAAGACTATTACCTTACCTCCGAACGGCTTATTTGCGTTCATTCGATTGCTTATACTTAAAACATCTTTCAATGTTCTATCCAAAGCTTCAAATGCATGCTTATGTACCATAGGAGCTTCATCCCATATAATTAACGTTGTCTTCTTCAATAACATTGCCACATCGCTATCTGCACGTATGCTACAAGTACTATCCTCATTTAGGTTTATAGGAATATGAAACCGTGAATGTGCCGTCCTTCCAACGCTTAACAATAATGATGCAATACCACTTGATGCGACATTTAATACAATTTCACCTTTACACCTTATACCTGCGGATAGGGGTGTTATCGGGACCAAACCCGGACCGAACCCGAATTTGGCTAAAATCTAAACCCGAGGACCGGACCATTAGTTTACAATCGGTCCTATTCGGGACCGGTACTGGTTCGGTCCGTGTATTTGGTGCATAAAAACTCAAAAACTAACTCCATTTTGAAGGTTAGGGGTGTTATCGGACCGAACCGGACCGAACCCGGTTAGGACCGAACCCGAATTTGGCTAAAATCTAAACCCGAGGACCGGACCATTACTTTATAATCGGTCCTATTCGGGACCGGGACCGGTTCGGTTCGAGTATTTGGTCCACATATAACACCCCTACCTGCGGATAGAGTTCTCCAAATGAAAATTTTTCGTGCGCCACCATATCCATAGACAAAGAAAACCCCACCTTCCTTACAATCAACGGCTTTCATTACTTGCTCGTAGATGTTACGTTGTTCATCTGTTAAATTGACGAATTGTTGCGCATGTTCTAGTGCAAGGATGTCTTTGTCATAAGAAAGTTCATCACAAATTATGTTATATTTTTCTAATATCTTTATTTAAAATATTAGAAATAGATATCTATATATATAATTAAAGAATTATATTTATTTTTTACTTTATTTAATTATAGAAACAATAAAGTGTAAATAATTTTTTATGTTGAACGTGGTGACGCCACATGGAAATTTGTGTATTCTTGCCATGTGTCATTTAGTGTTCTCCTTTATTATATATAGAAATAGAGATATATATAGATGATGATGATGATGATAATAATAATAATAATATATAGATATAGATATAAATTTTCCATTGTAATAAAATCACTGAGTAAGAGTAAAAGACATTGAATATTTCAAACTATTAATCCTTATAACTTGTTTAAACAGCAAACAAAGATGTCTTTGATGAAAAATAAATAACGACATTACAAATGAAATAAGTTGAAATAAAATATTCGAAAGACTCTTTCACGAATAAACTTAAAAATCATTTATTTCTCTTTCTTCGGGATGAGGAAGTTAAACTTGGTAGATGATGTAGCATCGGCCTTATTCAATACTTCAGCATCATACATGGTGGGCAACGATGGATCAACTGAGGTTGATTTTTTTACAGGGTTATATTTGTCATAAGCATTTGAAACTTTACGTTTCATTGGGGTGCATTGACCAACCGTGTCAGCAGCATTTGAAAAGTCAACCTACATTATACATATCAAATATTAGATTTAGATCGAACAAAATTTTAAAAAAGTAGCATTTTGTCACCTAAAAACTGATTAAAACAATGGATGATAGAATGAATTATAAGATGATGAAAACAATTAATTAAATAAAACAATAAACGAAATTAATATAAATCAAATATAAGTCGCTGGTTAATAGTAAACTAATTACCTGATTGATAGATGAATTTTTTTCCAACTCAGATATGATATCTTCTTCATCAGTAAGTTTTGAAATTCCATAAACATGGCATTCTGAATGTTGAAATTTGTGATATAGACCTTAAAAGCGAATTTTCTTTCAAGCAGACAATCTAACTCTTTAGGATACCGATCCATATCATCTTGCTAAAAACATAGTCATGTAAGATCGAAAGGAAACAAATGGAGTAGTTTATTTAGACTAATACATTTTCACAATATGTAACTATACCTGAATGGTTTTTTGACATAAGTCATAGGCAGATATCTTCAAAATATTCTTGGCTTCTTGATCAAACAAAGTTAAGGCAACACACCCAGTGGAGTCTTCAACCCTCAACTCAATCCTATATCTTTTTTTTTTTTGTTTAGCAACAATATTACATTAGACGTGTTAGTCAATGTTAATAAAATTTTTGTATTACAAATCGATTATATTATATCTTTGAACCATAGCTATATCTTGACCACCACATTTTGTACATTCATAGACTTCTCTTCTTTCCTCATCATCGTTGTCATCTATTATGACTCTAGTCTTTACCTTTAGGGTACAACTACGACAAGAATTGTAATACCATTCTACGTCTTTTGGAATGCACTTAATAGTTGCAATGATAATGATTGATTTTCTCTGTGTAAAGAGAAGAAAAGGCAATTGAAATAACATTTTCATAAGCAAATAACTAAAATTTTGGATTGATTTATACCTCCATAATTTGCAAGAGTTCAGCTATGGTTTTCTGTTCATTTTTTACAACGAATTCATCACGTGTTGAATTAGAAGTAGAAGAGGAAATGATAAATCTTTGATTATGCATATCATCTTTGGATTGTGTAACCTGACTGCATTTATAAATTAAAATTATGTTAATTATAAATTGAAATACACATTTAAATATAAATAACTCGTTCTGAAACTAAACTTTAAATATTAATAACCTGATTCTGAAATTTTTGATTTCATCAATATCTGAATCAATAAACAGCTTAGTAGCGTTGAATGAATTTGAAACATATGGTTTGCCTGAAAAAAGATAGATTAATAATATGAGATAAAAATTCTATATGAACACATCAATATTTGGAAACCATACAATATTTAATTTAATGAAAATATTATATAAAATACATTTATAAAACGATAATTTAGCGAATTGCAAGAAAATAACCACACGTTCTTTAACAACTCTACTTGATACGTAGGCAGTCATCTGGTCCATATACTCGTTCCATAGCGTTAGGTTAAGTTTAGCACACCTGAAAGAGAATAAATATGTACTTTTTAGGTTTCAAAATACATTGAAATCATTTAAAATAATATATGAAAAAATATTCCTCACTCTAAATCCTCGATGACCATCACCATTCTTGGTTTTGATTTGTCATTATCTTTATATTTGATCTCACAAGTTTCCACAACGCCGATCACATCTTACAAGATTAGGTAAAGAAAGTGAGCATGTGTGAAGAAAGAAAATTACTTTAAAAAACTGAAAATGTTAAAATATCATAATGTGTACTAACCAATGATTGCATTCTCTTCATACGTTGTAGGCAAAAGAGCACTGAAGCTTATAAGTGAAATTCCATTCAATGATCCAGTGAAATTTGAGCATTTTGTTACTTTGGTCTTGAAATATAAGTTGAGCTTGTATCTATGATTGATGATTTTATAGTTTGATGTATTGTCTCCAATTCCAAATCCAGATATTAGGACGACACTGTCTTCTTGAAGTAACTTGTCAAACATAGAAGTGTACTTCTTTGTTACAACGGCTTGAATCTTTGAACTCTGATGACATATATAAGAAAGAGTGATATAAATTGGATGCATATCTTATAAACACGTCATATTTTTTTAATTAGGCATATAGATACGTATGTATAAGGTGTAATTTGTATTATATTCATAATAACAACTAAAAATATTAGATGATGAGAAATGTGATAAATATTGAATAATGATAAATGTTAGATAGAGTTAATGATTTATTAATATTTATAGGTTATAAAAATAATAAATCATATTTATCATTTATTTTATATTTGTCTTTATCTTAAATTTTATATTTATATTTATATTTATATTTATATTTATATTTATATTTATATTTGTATTTGTATTTGTATTTATTATTTTATTTTATATTTGTATTTATCTTGTCAAATGTAATAAATATTGAATAATGATAAATGTTAGATAGAGTTAATGATTTATAAGTTTTAAAAATTATAAATTGTATTTATCTTTTACTTTATATTTACAACATTATTATTTTTAAGAAAAGATAAATACAATTAGTTTTTTAAATATTTATAAACATAAATAAATGCAACATTATTATTTTTAAAGATAAATACAACATTATTATTTTTAATATAAAAAAATAAAAGATAAATACAATTAGTTTTTTCAAATATCTATAAACATAAATGCATCATCATTATTTTTAATATAAATATAATTAAGTTTTCTATTATCCATAAATTTCACCAAAAAATATAAATATAACATTATTATTTTTAATATAAAATAAACCCAATGTCAATTAAATTCATATATAGTATCATAAGTCACTATAGGGTTTACGCGCACCACCGAACTATTGCATATTTAATTATTGGATGATTAAATTGATTGATAAGTAGAGTGACCAATTTGTAGTATTTGATGTTACGAATGGATAATTATTTTGTAGGATAATTATAAAAATATTGTTAGATGATATTTACAAATCTGATTGTAGATAAATGCACAGGATTATCCTTATATGAAAATATGCATAGTATTGATATTAATTTAGTTAATTAATTATTAGTATTTTTCTATAATAACCTACAACTAAATAGATAAGAATGAGATGGTTATAAATAGGGGTAAAGTGTTAAACCGTACTATATGAATATTGAAGAAAATCCCCCCCAAAAAAAAAAAAAAAAAAAATTCATCGTCTATTACGTGGATAAATTTTAATAAATAATTGGTTATTTAAAATTTATGTAAACATACAAATAAAACATATAAATATTAAATATGATTAAAAATACAATAATAGTATTGTTATTTGTCATGTATCTAAAAGTTACTTTTTAAGAATTTTTAAAGTATATAACTTCAAGTTTCAATTTTACAAAAATATGATTTTAATAAAATTGTATTATGTTTGCTTTTTTACTTATTCAATCTTGTTTGTATAATATTTATTTTAATAAATTTATAAACACGTCATATTTTTTTAATTAGGCATATAGATACGTATGTATAAGGTGTAATTTGTATCATATTCATAATAACAACTAAAAATATTAGATGATGAGAAAAACCAATTATTTATTGTAACATCCCGATTTTGAGATAGGTACGTGGAATTAATTCATTGGATTAATTATTTAATTTGGGACCCGGGGATATAAAATTTGTATTTTGGGTATCGGGATCGGATATTGGGTGTCGGACCGGGTTAAACCGAAAACGTATATATGTGTCACCTTCTTGGGAGCTTGCTTTCATTCTTTATCTCCAAAATCAGAACTAAAGTGTGTTTGTGTGTGTGTGAATTGTCTCCAGCAGCTTCAGTCAGAGATTAAAGCTTTAGATTTGTGAATCAAGCCTCCAAATTCAGCCTCAACTTCTTCTTTGAGATTGGAATTATAATTGAGGTAAATATTAGCTTAAATTCGTAGGTTAATTGTTGTTGATTGTTGATAAGTAGTTGAATTGAGTTTAGATATGTTGCTGAGTAAATTCGAGTTGTAATTTTGATAAGAATCAGGTTGGAATCGAGTTTGGGGTGAATTCCCTGGTCTGTTAAGAAACAGAGCATTTCTGGTTCTGTTCGTCCGTGAGCGCGACCGCGATCCCCTGATCGCGGGCCGCGATGTTCTTGAGTTAAGACGGTTGGCGTCCGAGCTCGGGCCGCGATGTGAGCGCGGCCGAGAATGAGGCCATCGCGACCGCGACCGCGATAGGGTCAGTGCGGCTGAGGGTTCAGGTCGGGTTTTCGGGTTATGTGAGTCTTGTGTTCGAGTCTTTGGGGTCTTGTGAGTTGTTGGGAATTGTGTATAGGGTTGTTGGGCTGAGATTGTGATATTGAGATTGTGTTATTGTGCTTTCAGGGTCTCGTGTTGACAGGGTAGGGAAAGGGCAGGGAACCGAGACTTAGTTTATCTAGCTGAGCAGGTGAGTTTGCATGTTTTTGTTGAGATACTTGTATGATTATTTTACTGATACTTGCATGATCTTTTATCGAGTTTTTCTTATGAGATATTATGAGTTTTCTTACGAGTTTTTATTGAGATACTATCATGCATGTATTACTGAGCTATTGTGAACTGTGTTTTAAATATGAGATTTGGGACACTTGAGCTGTTGAGATACTAAACCGTACGGCTGGGCAGGGGTTGGGTCGCTCCCAATTCCCTTTTGAGTTCCTGACGACTGCTTTGTGCGGTCTAGGGATTTGGGTACGTGGATTTATCCACACGAGTTGAGTACCTGTCGAGCTATCTTGTGGGATCTCATATACTTGTTCAGTAGAGAACGCTGAACGTTTTATTATCGAGTTATTTATTTATTGAGCTTTATAATCGTACACTAACCCTTGCATTCTCACCAGCTTTAGCTGACCTGTTTGCGTTGTCGTGTGTATCCCAAGTGATCGGACTGCTAGTAGGCCTGCTGCACCAAAGTAGGTTTACATTTTTTGTGATCGAGGAGTTAGCTACCCGTGTAGAGGTAGTTATATTTTGTGGATTGATATATATATACTTCGGATAGGTTGTATTATATTCAGAGATTTCCGTGACTGTTATTATGTAGTTAATGTTTTAAAATTATCGGGTTTTCATGTTTGTATCTTGGGAATAGCGTAGGGTTTATTATATTATTGTCACGGATGATGTGTTATTTACGTGGCATTTTAGTTTGAGGGTGTTACATTTATTAAAAATTATTAATGTAAATTCACATACATTTTATTTAACCAATTGTTTATAAAAAATTATTCACGTAATATGTGGGTTCATACAGAATCTTTGCATGTGTTTATAATCTGAAGATAACTTTGTAATACTTCCTGAACTTTGAATGAATCAACTAAATTAAAATAAACTAAAACTTAATAAATATAGAACTTTTGTTTATTATTTTTATATATGTTCAATCAAATGGTTAGTATTTGAATAAATAAAATTAATTATATACATTGAGAAATAATTAAAATTAATCAATTTTTAATTTTTAATCATATATAAATAAATATGATTTTTACCTAAAACTCTAACATAAAAAAATATTGAAGATAAAACCCTTTTAGAGAATAAGGGGAAACATTATCATACTGTGTTCAACATAATAAGCCATGTATCGGTTGGTGGGTTGACAAGTATTTCAAAGATTGTCTCTGCAATGTGAATGACGAAATTTCTTTTGGATTGGGGATCGTAATTAAGAGGTTATTGTATAACAACAATTACAACAAAAAACAACATATCTGTTCATCGATCAAAATCATCTCAATTGCATCCCGATGCTTCCATAGACGAAGGATGCGAACCTTGATTGTATAACAATTGTTCAAAAGAGTAAGATCATTGATAAAAGATATATGTGAATCCATTATAGTGAAATCAGATTAGATGAGAGATACGACCTAAAGAATATGACATGTGATACCTGTATATATAATGTCGATTTATGAATATGAAATCAGAATGGGTATTTAGAGTTGTAGTAGGATTGAAACTGTGGGTATTTAGAGTTGTAGTAGGATTGAAACTGTCTGGGAGCAAATAAGGGGGAAGCTTGATTTTGGGAGCAGATAACTAAGGTTGTTGCTTGCTGCTTGATTTTAGAAGCAGATAGACATGGACCGCCTACGTGGACCAAATGCTGACATGGACCGCCTATGTGGACATAACCAGAGATCGCCATGTGGGCATTTAGTGTTCTCTTTTAATAGTATAGATAGATATTATTGATGTTAAGATAAAAATGTCTACGAGGTGTTCGATAAAATGTTCAAATGAACGGTTTAGAATTTTTAAAGGTGTTCAATAAAATAACTAATAGACTATTTGGAAGCCAACTAACAATACTAGTTTTAATCTGTTCTTCGTAATTTTATTGGATATGAAGGTAATCTGTATAATAAAACACATACTAGTAACACGTTGAAGGAATGGTTTTTGGAACTTTGATCAAGGCAACTTTAATATTACTGTAGGAAATAGACCTTAACTCAATTGGTGGAATTCATCACATCTATAAATACATGTTTGTGATGTTTATACGATAGTTACTAGGATCATTAGATACCCTACGATCATTGTTTCAGATCATGTATTCCAAAATTTGGTACAGAAGTGTTCCAACCGCTAATGATATTTGGACGATCCCAATCAATTACGATTTCGATCCTAGCATTTACTAGAACACAATTTCAATTGATGGAATCCCACTTTCCTGAAATTTTTAGAACACGATTTCAATTGAAAGTGACGAATTGGGTCGGAACTTGAAACGACCATATCTATTTGTCCCAATTGAACTTGGAAACCCAATAGACGATTCAATTTCAATCCAATTCATTGCTGTCAATTTCCTGCAATCTGCTCCCTATTTAAACTGATCCCTTGCTCCATACTCTGTATTTAACTTTTCAAATATTAATGAAACATCGATCTTTAGGTATTTACTATTTAGTATTTACTTTCATTAATTATATTATTATATATTTTAGAAACATGTAAATTTCAAATTACATGTACGTGTTGAGTTTTAAATATTTATTATGCATCTTTTTAAGACTTCTGCAGTTCTGCTGATGTTTTTTAGATACATTTGCTGCAAGTTTTATGGAAGTGTAAGTATTTAAATAAGTTGCAAAGTCAGCTAATTTTCTTATGATTGTTAATACTTTAACATAATGTGCACCATGAGCTACTTCCCATCTTATATTATAGATCCATAAGCTCTATTGGCAAGAGCGTCCATATATGGGAGGATGGTGGTTGTGGTTCGATTCCACCTGGATCTCTTTTTTAATACTTTGTTGATGCCCTGAATTATGTCAAATGATGTTCTTTTTAATAGGATTTCATGGCATTAAACAATAGGGTCGATGTAAAATTCCTCTTATATAACTTGTGTAATGGTTTTTACAATACCTTGGAAATGCTTTAGTACTTGGAATTTTTCGTGGTTTGCTCAAAACTTGTTACAAATATCTTATCTACAAAGTTTAAACTATAAAAATCCAGGTGGAATTGAACCACCATCTTCCCATAAATGGGTGCTTTTACCACTTGAGCTATGGATCTATTTGCATATCAAGAAGCCACACTATATTACAACATTTTGTTAGTCATTAACCCCTTTAATTTCACAACTGAAATGTTTGTAGAATTACAAATAATGTATAAAAAAACCTCTACCATGGAAGTGGTACCTAACATTTTCATGCATTCCATTTCCATTTTCAAAATGTCCACCATCACAGCTTTCAAGACTCCTCTAATTTTTCCTTCTGCTGGTACTACATGGTTATCAGTGAGTAATGGTTACATTACATGCTGTCTAAAATTATGTAAATATGTCCAGAAACATATGGATAATAACTGAACCCTCAGTTTGTATGAGTGTGATTGAGGTAAAGTTCAATTGATTGTAGAATTGATTTGGATGATGAAATATGACAGGCACATCCCATATACGCTCAACGTAAAATTAGCACATGAGTATCTTGGTTTGGTTTTGAGACATGACCATAATCCTATACAGTACATTGATGCTTTAAAATGTTAGTCTCTTAATGGGAATTTATGAAGGCAAAACGCAGGTTCGTCACTATTTCTTGTGATTGGGTTTGACACTATTTCAATACCAAATATTTATTTACAAAGATCCACTTAGATGAATCTACTCCTGAAGTACTTCATTAATCGAATCAGACAGTTAATGATGTTTAAAGAATTATAAATGGTAATTAAGTAACCTGAAAGCAGGTTTTATGAAATTCAAAAAAAAAATTCTTTGAAACATTACATCAAACATTTGGTATGCATATTGACAAACATTAATCATCAAATACAAACATCATTAACCCATTACCAAGAGAAACTCATGTTTGATGCAACTTTCATACAAATTACAGCTAGATTAACATGATGAATTATTGAGGAATTGTAATACAGAGCACGCAAAGCAAATTAGAGAGTAGTACTAAGTCAAGTACGATGAAACTTACTCATATTACACATGAGAATTTTTTATATGTAGCAGACGTATCAAGAATTGATCATACTATAAGGAGATGAAACATAAGAGAAATCGAGACATTAGGATAGCTCTTGCAGTGTAGAGATTGACTTCCTGGAGAAATCGTGAGATCTAGAAGTGGTTGAAGGGATTTCCTGAAGCATCGATGAAGAAGGCGAGGAGACCAGCTTGGAGTTCACTTCAGATGGGAGACGCTAGTGAGAGAGAGAGGCTTTTTGGTTTTAATTTATCAAAACGGTGTCGTATGCAGAGGTTCTACACCTAAGCTTAGATACTTGACAGCCACACAATCACTTTCCCCTTTTTGTAATTATCCCTTTTAAATTTGATAAAACTACTGCTTTATTAATCTCTAATAACTGTTATTAAGATTTTTTTATCAATAATAATTTTATCTTATTAAAATCTTTTATTGTTATTAATTATTAAGTTTAAAATTCGGTTATTATAGATCTCCTCACTGGCGTCATCGTACCCTCCCACCGACGCCATCATCGCCTTCTCCTCCGACGCCATCGCCGCCGACGTTTTCTCTTCTGACGCCTCTTAGCCGACGAACACCATTTCAAGTATATTCTTTGATTTTTATGCTATTTCAAATTTTGGTTTTGATTTGCTATTATAGATCTGTTTGATTATTTGTTCCACTTTTTTCGTTCGTGATCTGCTTGTATTTGATTATTATACATTTTGGTTCTAGTGCTTTGCTTAAATTAGCATCATTTTCATGGAAATGTTGTTAGATCTTGAATCTTATTTGGTTGCTTTGATCCTTGACAACAAGTTTGATTTTTCTTGATTGCAAGTTCTATTTTCATGAAATGTTGATGGATTTTAATTTTATTGATTTGAATCTTATTTGGTTGTATTTGATTAATGGATGATTTGATGTTATGTATCTGTATTAAAAAGTAATGGATGATTGTGTTAATTTTGATTTTTATTGTGTATTATACATCAAATTGAATTGTTAGTTATCGAAATTTTCTAAAATTTCCATCTCACTTAAAAAAAAAAATGAGAACTTGTTTGGTTGACAACAATTTCATTAATTTTCATTTTACTTTTTGAAATACCACTTTTCATATTCTCTCTCTTACTTTTCTATTATTAATATATATATATATATATATATAATAAAAGAGAACATCAAATGCATACGTGTCAGTTCCACGTTAAACCACAAAAGATAAATACAACTTTTTATTTTTAAAATAAAAGATAAATACAACTTAAAATAATAAACTTAGCAATTGTTTTATTTTGAATTTTTGTAGGTTAATACGTTTTAAGTTGACTATAACTTTCAAGTAAAATATATAAACATAACATTTTATTCGTTATGACATAAATATATTTTAATATTTATATGTTTAGGTTTAATTATAATTTACAATAAACCTATCATTTTTTATTTGGTTTGACTTAAATGTTTTAATGTAACAAAATATTTGAATCAAAACAAATATGTTATTAAATTTAAACCGAAATAATAATGTAACAAATATCTAAATCCAAATGAATTAAATCCTAACTTTATATATTTTCCTTAAAAGTGTATAATGAAATAAAAATATATTAATACAATGAAATAAATAGATGAGAACATACAAAATACAATAAACATATAAATATTATAATAATGAAATCTAATATAAATAAACACAATATAAACGTAATATAAATTAATTAATTAGGTAAAAGTATAACTTTAGTCGAATCATCATTTATTATTCAAAATTTAAAATTTAAAAACAAAAAACAAAATTCATGAAAAAAAGCCAAAATTGTTATTAATGAAAATGGTATAATTGTCATTTAGAAAAAAAATGAGAATGAGAGACCAATTCTGTAAGTAAACAATGCAAATAATGACTGTTTATGCAAAATTGAAATCACAGGAACTGAATCCAAAGTTTTATGCATACCATAGGGATCATTTTTGTAATTTACTCTATTTAATTATTTAGGTTGCGTCCCTTTTCTTTTTCTCCCCCTTCTTTCTCAGACACAAACTGTGACAATTCGTCTCGTTCAACTAAACGGGTTGACGATCAAATTAATAAATTTTACATAATTTTAAATTTTTTTAAAGAACAATTTGTTTAATGCACCATATTTTATAATTTTTTATTATTAGTAAAAGTAATTTTCTAGGTTTGTTTTTTTAGCACGATTGACCCGCGATTTGACCCTAACAAAAACACACGCACACAATTCTCACTCTCTCACTCTCACCTCGCTCTCTCCCTGCTCACTCTCCGTCCGGCGACCCACCGCCGCCGTCGCTCTCAACGCCGGCAAACACCACACCCCCAGCTCCCTACTCTCCACTGCCCCACACGCTCTGTCTCGCTCAGTCTCCCTCTCTCGTTATCGCAGACAACAACGGCAGCGGCCTAAACCTTAGCGCCGCCGCCGCCCCGAAACACCATCACCGCCATCACTCTCCTCACTGCTTCGCCTCCCTCGTCGCTCACCTCACTGCTTCGCCTCCCTCTTCGCTCACCTCACCCACACCTCTCTCCATCTCGGCTACCATAACCACCGCTGGCCAGGGCCATTGCGGCCGCCCCTGGTGCAGCGCCGCCGTTCACAAACTCACAACCATCACCACTGCTCAAACCTTAGCATCAGGTACTATATCTCTATTTTTAATATCAATAACTAGATCGTTAATTTCTCATGTTGTTTTCTGATTTCACAATCACAACAACATTACAATAACTAAATAACAAAAACGTGAATTATAGAATGGTTTTGCTAACTGGATCTGCAGAAAACGTGGAAAGAGCAACTGCTTGATTTGCTACTGATTTCACGAACGGTACTTGGCTAGTATTTCTTTCTCTCTCTTGCCTTTCTATCACCTATCTTATTTTTTATGTTATAATCACCTATGTTATTTTTCTTAAAACTACAACTTCATCGTCTAAACAAGTTTTCACTTTTCATAGAAACCTTGTTTTTTTTTCTAAAAACTATAACTTGAAAATTGAAATTGAAAAATGACTAGTTTTCGTTAACTAAACGCAACTGTTTTGAGGATGAATTTAATATTTATATGTAAAATTAAAAAGATAATATAATCAAATAGTTTAGAAAACAATAACATTGTTGAACTTTCTTATCAGATCTCAGGACCAGCTTTGATCAATCAGAATTGAAATCAGACACAGTTTACCTCTAATTGCAATCAACCAACACATTCATACATGTAGAAGATAATTTGCTTCCTAGTTTAAATGAAACCATCTTTTTTTAATTAATTGTTATTTTCTTTTATTCATTGCACATTTTGTAGTGATACCGGTGAAGATTTCTAGATAAACCGGAACTAACAAAGATCTAAAAATACGTAGACAGTGGATAAGTGGAATGATCTGTAGACTAATCTTCAGGTTCTGAATTTGAAAATGAATTGTTTATACAAAATGGTCTGCTTTGACTTAATTGCACTAATTACCCGCATCGTATGATTCATGCATTTTTACCTATTGGTTAGTGGACATTCATTTGCAAGCAATAATTTCATTACAAAATGGCTTTTGCTGTTTTTAACATGTTCTGTTGTTTATTGCAACATCTGGTGAAGCATATTTTACTGTTTATGAAGTGTTTTGTGGTCTGCTTTTTATTAGGTAATTAATTTATGCCTTCAACCACATAATTTTAACAACTGGACCCGCACCTGGTTTTGTCAAACAATCTAAGTTATATTTGTGTTATTAAAACTCAATATTCCTCATCACAATGCATCCCAGACAATCTTAAAAACATGTTTTTTTTGTTGGATAAGGTTGAAGCTAGAGCATCGTGTGTCTCTCTCACAGAACTGTTGCTTGTAATTTGGTCGATGCAGTCAGGTATTGCTATGAACACTTGATCAACAGTCTTGTTCTTCCAATCTCAATGGCAAATCAACTTATCCAACCTCCACCCAACTTCATCAAAACATTCAAAAGTCTATACTATATAGCTTCACATTTAAGATTAATGACAACCAGCAAACGAGTTCAAGACCGAAGCCAAAAGAAACGAGTCCATGCACTCGAAGTTGCAGTCGAAAGGCACAAAATCGCGTCAAAAATCTTGTTTATGTTGGAACTGTTAAAGCATGAACCAGAACAAATCATACCCATAAGGTCTCTTGATCAACACAGGCGCCCTCTCAACTTACCAAAACCCCACAAGATATCAGACTTTATTAGGAAATCGCCGAAGTTATTCGAGTTGTATAAGGATCAAAGGGGTACAACGTGGGTTGGGTTAACGAAAAGGGGTGAAGAATTAATTGAAGAAGAAGAGAGATTAATAGCAGAGAATGAAGAAAAAGCTGTTGAACATGTAGCAAGGTTGCTGATGATGTCAGTGGAAAAGATTCTACCTTTGGATAAAATTGCACATTTTAGGAGGGACTTGGGTTTGCCATATGATTTTAGGAAGCATTGGGTGCATAAATATCCCGAGGTATTTCGGGTTTTTAAGAATGAGGATGATGTTGAATTCTTGAAGCTTGTTTCTTGGAATCCAACCTGGTGCGTTACTGAAGTGGAAAAGAAAGTTCTGGGTATCATAAAACCGGAAACCCATGTTCCTGGCATGCTTTCGGTGCCATTTCCAATGAAATTCCCTCCTGATTACAAGAAAGTATATAGATATGGGGGGCAGATTGAGAATTTTCAAAAAAGGGAATATCTTTCTCCTTATGCGGATGCTAAGGAGCTCAAAGCTGGATCGGTAGAGTTTGATAAGCGAGCAATTGCTGTAATGCATGAGGTGTTAAGTTTTATGAACGAGAAACAATTGGTTACTGACCATTTAACTCACTTTAGGAGGGAGTTTGTGATGCCCCAGAAGCTGATGAGGATACTCTTAAAGCATTTTGGGATCTTTTATGTTTCTGAGAGAGGGAAAAGATTCAGTGTTTTCTTAACGGAAGCTTATGAAGGTTCTGAATTGATCGAGAAATGCCCATTGGCTCTTTGGAAGGAGAAAGTTGTGAGTCTCACTGGTTATAGAGGAAGAAAGAAAAGGATTGAAACTTTTGATGATCTGCCTGATTTGGAGGATGATGATTTGTTTGAGAATGATTCTGACGATGACCACACCATTCGAATTAATCAATCTTTCGAAGAAGAGGATACTATGAGTGACGTTGAAGATCAACTTATTCCACAGTACTCTGAGATGGAGATCAGGGAAGTTCAGAAAGCATATAAAGAAAAGTAAACATTTGAAGGACATAAATCATGCATAATTTTTTTAGCATACTTGTTAAATTAGTTCAAGCTCACATCTACCTCTAATTGGATCATCAATTAAACTCTTTGTTAGTATTACACACTTTAGGATGATTAGAATTTAGAGATACTTTTGTGATGGTATGACATATCAATTTCATAACTATTCAAAACCATTTTAATCACGAATGGAATGTTGTTGCAACTTTCATAAAAACATATGGCAAAGGTAGGTTTGTAATCTCACATTCTTTTTTTGTTGTTATACTTTTGACAAATTGTTTTGAACTTGGATATGTAACTATGTTATTTGGGTACATAATAATGTGTGTTGCGTTATGCCCTGTTTTAGGATACTTCGTATGCGATGATTACATTTTTCAATGTAGATTGTCTTTCTTTTCTAGTGACAATATACGAGGGCTGCTAAATGTTCTCTTATATGATACCACCGGCAGAAGGTTTTTTTTGGATCTAGCACCATTTAAATCCTCGTTTTGTGGGTAGGTTGGTTGAACCATCAAGCCCAAAATTCTACATAAAATGGCAACTGTCTGTGAGAAATAACTACAAAAAAAATTGCTATGCAGCACAATCAAGTGAATCTCATCAGAATGCAATACAAATTGTGTTTGGACTTTAGATAGTTCATAACAAAAGGCAATCCTAGAATTCATGGACTGCTAATAAAGTCTTACACGACAAATGCAAAATATGAAGAAACCTAAAAAGCTGTGTTCTGCAAGGGTTTAATGTGGTAGGCATATTAACACATGTGAATCTCGTCATTGTTCATTGCTGGTACTCCTGGTAGGCATCTTAATGACTTAACTGTGAAAGTACCTAGCATAAACTAGAACTGTGAAAGTACGTTGTTACTCTATGACATTAACCCTAAAGTTTATCCAAATATGACTCCAGGCATTGTTTCCAATCTGTGAATTGAATTATGGCCTGAACTTTCCTTGGAAAAAAATGTATAATATACTATAAATACATATAAGCACAGAAAAACAAGTATGTGATGTCTAAAGCTAAATAAACTTTCAAATCAATAACTGGCACAGAAGTGCATGTCACTATAAACTTTTTGGTTCACTTGGCTGTTATGTTTTTCGTTAATAAACTCTACATAGAAGTCCATGTTACTATAACAGGGACACTAATAAGCCAGGGACTCGAGGCTGAATTTATTAGAATCGTATTATATGGTTTAGTTCATCAACACAAAGATGTTTTGCCAATATGACAGAGTGAGTCAAACGAGATTTCAACCCCCTAATGAAATTCATTGTTTTCTTCCTGAATTATATTGAAATTCATACAGTTGAAATCAGAATTCCAGGAAGGCGGACTGCTTACGTCATTGCTGGGAGCTGGATGTTAGTGTGAAGGTTACACAACCTTCGTGTTGTGGGACATTCTCTTGAAGGTATGTCTCATACTTCCATTCAAAGACATTAAAGTTTTGTCCATGGACTTGCTATCAATCTGCAGCCTTAGACCATGGACTTCTTTTGCTGTGACAACCCAAATTCCAAAATCAACTATTTCATATCAATCAAGTCCATTTGCTTAACACATTAGGGAACATCCATTAAGTGACGTCGTTGCCATGCATTGGTCAGGGGAATTGTTGTCCTTTTAATGCCTAATTTTTATAAGCAACATGATGATTCAAGAAGTCGACGATTTTCCTGTATGCCCTTTGACAAACTATATAAGACCTTTATGAAATGTTAAGACATTAATTCTTATTGTTGATGGAGGGACCTAACCGCCTCTAGGAAGCAGGAGTCTGGGGCCCCAACACCTCAGCTCGGCTCTAACTTTGTGATCAACAATATACTTTACTCTCGCGGCTGTGAAGGTAGCTTGATCACACTGATCGTCTGAACCACGTACATCCTGTTTGTTCTTTTTTTCCTTTTCAATTTACTTCACTGTTGCCTTGTTCGACTATGTGCACACCATGTCCTAACACGAGATTCATAGCTTTAGTATAAAAATGCAGTTATGGAAATGAATCGTCATCAAACATCAAATGTATTTATCTATATATTTATCCTTTTATGGACAGTTATATGGACGATATCCTCAATTACATGTATATATTTATGGGCCGCTTCCATGTGTAGATTCAGTCTTAGCAAATGCATTTTCTGGTCTTGATAGTAATGAACCTTATCACTGTCCTCTATTTCCAATCAAACTAGTTGTTAATAGAGTTCCATTTTGTCAATATCTGCTGCAGCATCGTGTATGATAATGAATTCTCATCTCACCTTTCGGTTGCTTCAATCATGAGATTACAATGATGAGGATGCTGCTGATTCATCCATAATTCATAAACTTGCACGGCACTTTCTTTTAATAAGCAACTATCTGTGGAACAAGCCTCAGGAAGAGCCTACAGCTTCAGAGTTGAGTTCATTGTCACTGAGAAGAGAAAGTGAGCATCATAATCAGGATGGACTTATGTGTGGTACTTATTAACATTCCATCTCTATTACCAATGTCAACTTCCAGACCATTTTTACTAAATAAATCCACCAATTATGTTATGATTATCCTAACAACAGACTTGGATGTAAGCAACTGAACCTGCTTAAACACTGTTTATTTCCTGCAAAGTTTTTGTGTGTTTCTACTTACCAGTCCTAACATTAATCCCCTGAAATCTCCGTAGTAAGAAATGATATTGATGGAATTGATTCATCAAATAGGCTCTCTAATCCTTTTTATCAGTCTCCTGATAATGCGAATTCACGTGATAATCTTGTATCACAGTTTATGGAAGCTATGTCATCACGAAAAGACGAGTCATATGAGAATTTTAGTGAACATGTATGTTCGTTCATGAGAAGTCCCCGGGAAGAAAAGCTTTGATATGCCTTGATATAGACGATAGAGAAAACCAGATGGCAGATGTGCAATGTGGATATGAAGCTTATGTTGCAGATAGGTGCTCATTGATATGGTTGTATCACCGTCAATGTTTCATTGACCACCTACCATGGAGGTAAATCATCTTAGACATTTTGCGCATGCTAATTTTCATATGATCTGATTTTGCATAGTAATATTCTAAGACTTAAGATTTGTTTTGTTGACTCGGAATTGGATAGTTCATGGTTAGACTGTTTTTAATCTGTGGTGATAAAACTATGTAATAGATATGTTTTGTGGTAACAAGAAAGTGAGAAAAGGGATTTTAGATTTGGGTTAATATCGGAAAAACCCTATAAACTTTCCTTAGTTTTGTGATTAAGTCCCTAAACTTTTTTTCTGATTGTTTAAGTCTCTTAATTATTTTTGTCTTATTCAAAAAACTCACTATCTTTACATGTTTTAGCGATAAAGTCCCTAAACTTTTTGTGTTATTGGTTTTGTTTTACCTACTCATCCGATAGACGGTCAAAAATATATCATTTTGAATAATATAAAAATAGTTTAAGGACTTAAACAATCAGAAAAAAAGTTTAGGGACTTGATCATGAAAATGAGAAAAGTTTATAGGATTTTTTCAATATTAACCCTTTAGATTTTATATACTAATATTACATTTATTCTATTTGAGATGTCTGCAAAAGAGAAAAGGTCAAATGGCTAGTTGATCTGATAAGTGTATCAAAGAAGAGTTGCATACTCGCATGGTATGTAGCTCATACAACTGGATTTGTAGGGTGGAAGCACACATTTAGTTTGTGTTTTTTTCTTAGAGAGTGTGTGTAGAATATGGTTTGAGAGTACCACTCACTATGAAGCGCACAAGAAGGTACAACTTTTAAGGCTTTAAAAGAACTTTTGAATTTTTTTTCATAAACATGTTTTAATTAACATTATAAAGATGATATGTAAATTTCACAAACATTCACATTTCCTAACTCCTTAAATATGATGTGGATGTAAACTTACATAAATTTACATGTATATGAATGTACATTTATGTAATGCATGATTTCATGTAAATGTATTAATGTGCATTAAATTTATATATTATCTTTGTAATGTTAATTAAAACATGTATATGAAAATTTTTTCAAAAAAATTATTCTTAAGAGTGGTATCTTATGGTGCGCTACGTAGTAAGTGGTACTCGCTTGAAACTAAATCTATATATATAGTTGTATTCTTTTGAAGTAAAGTACTTATATTTCCGGTTTAAATCAAGACTTTTGAATTCGAAAGGAAGAAAAATTATCAGTATATTTGCAAAAGGTTTCTGAAAGCAGAAAAGATTCATTACATAAAAGAGAAAATGGACAAAATTAAGAGGTGCTGATCAAAGTGATTAATTTGTATCAACAAAGATTTCGAAAAGATATATGACTAAAGGTTATGATATATGACCAAATGTGTTGATGCTTTGACGATCATATGCTGATCGTAGTTACGATCCTAACGGTTCTTCAAATGCATTCCAAAGAAGCCCCTGAAATTTTGAATGTTGGTTTTTAAAGTTTTTATGTATTTGTGCAAATCAGCAGATGCATGAGACTAGAGTTGAGACAACTTGATGTCAGCAAATCAAGTATCTTGGAGTCCCCAAGTGAAGGAGCAGAATTACAAATCTGGCATTTGGCAGAGACGAGCAAGATTCATCGAGCCAAAACCAATCCATTGAAGCAAGAGATTGTATATCGATCAAGCTCATTGCAACATGTGAAGTAAGGGGTGTAAATGAGACGAGACAACTCGTAAACTACTCAAGATTGACTCGAAAGAAACTCGAAATAGACTCGTAATTAATCGAGCCAAGCTCAAGCTAGAGCTACTTGGGTATTTATCGAGTCGAGCTCGAGTATTAAAATAACTTAATCGATAGACCTGTTAGCCTAATTTGGCCAAAGTTTTTAGGTTAACATTTTACCCTTCAACATAATAATACATATTTATCACTCCCATATAATTAAATTCATCTAACCGAGTCGAGCTCGAGTTTGAAAAGTATTACACATTTTTAACATAATAAACATTACATATTCAAGTTGAGCCATGCTAAACTCGATAGTGTTGAGTACTTAACCTGGTTGAGTTCAAGTCTGAAAAATGAGACTCGATCGAGCTCGAGTTGAGTTTCGAGCTCGAGTATTATTATCAAGCTTGAGTTTGGTGATACTCGACTCGGTACGATTACACCAAGAGTACACGATCCTTTGGTTTTAGCAAAGTGCCGAAATGCATAGCCTAATCAAACCCATGAAAACAAATAAAAAGTTATTTGGAAAGAAAAAAAAAAAGCATTCCACAATGAATTACCATATTCTAAGAAAAAGAATATACTTTTAGTTTGAAGTTTGGAAGTAAAAAACATTCAAGTTTTTTTTTACAATTAATGCATGAACAAGAACTTTTACCTGGTCTGTGTGTGTTAATCATTTTCATATTAAGATGATTAATGAAAATCAATTATAGATTTATAGATAACAAAACTCACAATTCTAAATGCAATCCCAAACACCCTGTTAGCTGGCCAAAGTCCAAACATAACCATTATCCCAAAAAAAAAAAAAAAAGTGATGAGAAATAAAGCTACAACTTGATGGTAGGTTTACCACTCTAAACGAACCGAACGTTCGACAAACCGTTCAACGAGAAGTTCGTTTCTTGATTAAATGAACAAACTTGAGCACAAGAATTTGTCCGTTTAATTAAATGAACGAACATGAGCATAGACTTCGTTCATTTATATTCGTGAACGTTTGGTTACGTTTATTTATTGTCGTTCGTTTATGTTCACTCCAAATATATGTTATTTAATGTAAATATATTCTTAGTACATAATATAATAATTAATAATATAATTTTAAAAAGTTAAACTTCAAACTCTAATACTGATTTGATTGATAACATTGAATAAAGATAAAATAATATTCAAATGTTTGAATGTTAATTTAATATTCAAATTGAGTTTCTTATTTCTTAATACATTAATTTATTATTATCGTAGTAGTTTGAAGTTATAAAACTTATAGTAAATTACTGAAATTGTCCATGTGACTTGTTCAAAATTACGAAAACGATTCATCAACTTCAAAAGTTGCAGTTGTAGTCATATCATTCTTTACTTGCGAAAACGGTCCTTGTGTTTCTAAACTTTTTAAAAATTATGATTTTACTTTTTTTTTCAATTACAAGTTTGGTTCATCCATTATTTAATTTAACTTCAATTTTGGTCATTTCTTTTAAAAAAATTTGGTTTTAAATTTGAAATATTAATTTAATAAATTATGATTTGATTCATTATGAAATATATTATTAGTGTTATCATGAATAATTATACATTTTTATTTTTTAAATAAATTTTATTTATTTATTGAAAGTTAATTCTATTGATATGTTTAATTTATTTAATTTATGCCTCTTTTATGTATTCAAATTATTTATTAAAGATTTATTTGTTTTATATTTTATCAGTTAAACTATTTTCATATTTTTATCATTTATACTTTTCAATCTAACTATTTCATTTGGTTATTTATTATATTTTTATTTTATTATGATTGTTAAAAAATATATAAATTTAAATTTTTGTTCGTTTTAATTTAAAAATTTTGTTAGTATAATTCATTTCAATCAAATTTACTATTTATTATATCTATTTAAATATTTTGTTACGCTGATACGTTTTGATTTAAATATATTATTTTATTTCTTTTGATTAAAATATTTTGTTTGACATTGCATTTTGATTTCAATTTGACATTCCATTCATCTTGACTTACAATTTTTTGCTACGTTAATACTTAACTGGAAATGAAAAGAATATATAAATGAAAACAAATAAAACGTATGAATGTACAAAATTGTAAATCTAAACAATTAAAATACTAGACCTAAATTAAAACATATTGTCATAAGAAAATATTTAAATTAAAACAAATAAAATACTAAATTAAATTAAATCAAAACGTATTAACGACTTAACGTAACAAAATATTCAAATAAAAAGTAATAAAGTATCAAATTTAAATCGAAACGTATCAGCCAAACAAAATATTTAAATTAAAACGAACAAAAACCTAGAGTTATATATTTTTCATAAAATTTATAATTAAATCAAAATATATTAAGGTAATATAATAGTTAAATGAAAAAAATATAAATAATACAAATATACAAATCGGTTAGCAAATGAAATATAAAATAAATAAATTTTTAATAAATAAATTGAATACATAAAAAAAAAGTCGTAAATTAACTAAAAAGTTAATGGCCATCCAACTTTCATATTTGTTCTATTTAACTACTAAACTATTTTTTTACACATTTAGCCATTAAATTTGTTTTTATGTACAAATTTAACCACTAAACTATCACATTTTGTACACATTTGACCACTAAACTGTCATAAATTGCATACATTTGACCATTAAACTATCATACTTTGTACACATTAAGCCATTACTTTTAATCATTTTTCCAAAATAAAACATTAGACTAAAGTTTAATGGATAAATGCGTACAAAAAATACTTTAATGGTTAAATGAGACAAATATGAAAATTAAATGGCCAAAACTGACCTTAACCCTTAACTAAATTAAGTATATATATATAAATAATTTTAATACATAAATATAAATTTATTTTTAAAAAATAAATAGACATGAATAACAACAACAATAATAATAATATATTTAATAAAGAATTAAATCATAATTTGTTAAATTAATATTTTAAATTTAAAACCAAAAATTAAAATTTAAGAAAAAGACAAAAAAATTAAATTAAATTAAATAATTAATAGACCAAACTTATAATTTTGAAAAGACAAAATTGTTACTTTTAAAATGTATAGAATCAAATAGATCGTTTCTGCAAGTCTAGAGTGATATGAAGACTACCACTACAACTTTGAAAGTTAAATAACTAATTTTCATTATAATAAACAAAATATAGGGACCAATTCTATAATTTACTCTAAAACTTATGGATGCACAGACATAAAAAACGCAAAAACATATTGGTTTTTTCATAATAAACGTTTTGGTTTTAAATTAATTTATGTTTGTTCGGTTAAACGAATGAACATAAACGAACACAAACACTACCTAAACGAACGAACACGAACAAAGATTTTTTCGTTCGTTTATGTTCGTCTCCATTTATTTGTTCGGCTAAAGTTAACGAATCAACGTAAACATACCTTCATTCGTGTTCGTTCAGTTCGTTTAGAGCCTTGGTTCAAAAAGGGGACATACATACAGCTGCATTAAGAATCATGCTACGTGTATTGAAGATTGTACAACCCAGGATTTTCTCAAATTGATCAAATACAAAAACACTGCAATTGCTGAGAGTCAAACTTTCGAAGCCACATCTAAAACGTACAACCAAAAACAGTTGAAAACTTTTCACCTACAAGTTGTTGGGAAATTTCGCCTTTTAGTTTTGTGGCAGCCGTAAACATCCCCTACACGCTATCCGGAAATTTGGCTTCATAGTTCTGTGGCAGCTGAATCATAAATTACAAACATTTGGTCAACAATATTCGAAAATTTTGATGATTAGAAAAGAGCTACTTTGCAACCCTAAAGATGTTTGGTTTTGCGTTATGAACGAGATTATTAGCTTATTACGTTACCATAACGCAATAATTGGTTTAAAGTGTTTGGATTGCATACATTAATAAGTGATTATTTGCGTTTAGAGTTAATCCTACCACACTTTTTCACAAGTTAAAAAATGTAGTTTGCTTAATAAGTGATTATTTGGTCATTTTACAAGTTAAAACGCAAATCCAAACACTTTAAATTCTGATTATTTGATAATTATGATATCAAACAGCAGAAGCTAAACCAAACACTATTTTCCAGCAACACTTATTGTTACAGCTATTATCTGATTATTAATTTCCAAAACGCTACAGCACTTTTTCAAACGCAAATCCAAACACCCTCAAAGATGTGTTTACAAACGGAAGTCGAGAGCATAAAACCTTTCAATTCTAAAACGCTTGTTTCAGTCTGATTTGTGGTTCCCCACATCACAAAACATTAAATCAAATTTCAAATTTATTTTAGGGTTTATTATGAAATAAACCAACATGTTTTCAAGGTTTTTGTGTTTTCGCCTTTTTTTTTTCAGATAAATCCTCAAGTTTATTTTTTTTTGTTTAGTGAGATTTGACTTTAGAACCCGGTTTTTCAGTATTTAAAAACCTAGTTTACCAATTATAACCGGGCTATAATAGTCAAATTTCACAAAAACCAAAAAAATATAACTTGAGAACTTTTCTGGAAAAAAAAAAAACATAAAAGGACTAAAACGCAAAAACCGTGAGAACATGTTGTTCTTTTTCATAATAAACCCTTTATTTTACTTTTAGAATTAGTAATTCACTAAAAATAATAAAAATTTAGATGTAATCAAGAAATATAATATTAGGGCCTTCGGGGGAGATGATAATTAATAAGAGAAAAATCAAATATGGAATATGAATTGGGATATACCATAAATGTGGCGGTGATCATTTTTCCAGCAAACCATCTCCCGTGAAGAGCACGCTGAGCAGCTACGGCAGATTCAGTGTTCTCAAATCGCAAGTAAACAAATCCAGCACTTTTCCTGTTAATCAAAGATTCAGGTTGCAACAATTTAAGGAGAATTGGCAACAGAAAAAATTTTCAAACTTTTATACACATATCAACTATCAAGTAAGCATCAAAGTTGATGCTTTCCTAAATCACTGGATGTGCCATATGTATAGATAGGGAACTAACATCATTAAAAGTAAAAAGATTTGATTGAGAGAAACACAACGAATGACTGAATTTGAAACTATGTCCGTGTCTCCTTTTGGACATTTTGACATTTACATCTCGTTGGCTACATTAATGTGACGTGTGAAGAATGAAGATTTAATGGTCGCTTTTTCATGGTATGATTTTAACAAATTCAAATAACTTTCTAACACCTAATTTCAAGTAGGGTTTATATTGAAAAAAACCAATGTACTTTTATATTATTATTGATTTGGTCCCTATCATTTTTATCCTTATTATATCCCCAATATTTTTTGTTTTACACACTTTGGTCCCTCTACCTAGGACGGAGGTACCAAATTGATAAATATATAGAAGTGTTAATATTGAAAAAGCTCTATAAACTTTCATCACTTTCGTGATTAAGTCCTTACTTTTTTTCCGATTGTTTAAGTCCTTGAACTATTTTTCAAAAGTATATATTTTTTACCGGCTACCGGACTGGGAAAACACATAGGGGCTTAATCGCTAAAATAACGAAAGAGAGTGGGTTTTTCCCAATATTAACCAGGTGAAAAAGTCAATGTTACTTGTTTGGTAACCGGTGAAACAAGTCAAATATATACTTTTGAATAATATTCAACACATAAAAAGTTTAAGGATTTAAACAATCAAAAAAGGGTTTAAGGACTTGATCTTGAAAATAGAAAAAGTTTATAGGTTTTTTCAATATAAACCCAAATATAAAAGTATGATGATCTTTTCAATGATATATAAGCAAAAATGTAAAAGGATAACTTTTTGCAATGACATATTAGCAATAAAGCCCAATATACTTTTACATTTTTATCAATTTCGTCCCTCTTCACTATTTTCCCAAGACACTGGGACCAAAGTGAATATGACAGAAAAGTATAGGAACTAAAATGAGGATAAAAACGACCGAGGGGCTAAATCAATAAAAATTTGTAAATGTATGTTGGTTTTTTCAATATAAACCCTTTAAAGTAAATATACCAAATCAAAATAATTATACTAATCTCACAATTTTAGAATCATCTTTCACCTTCTTTGTAAACCTCCCAAATCAAAATAATTATACTTTTCTGACAATTTTAGAATCATCTTTCACCTTTGTGTGCAGTGCAAAACAATGAGGTATGATCAATATGATAACTACTATCGTATTAAGAAATTGAACCTTCACAGCTTAAAAAAGAATGAGAAAGTTGGAAATCATCTTAATTATGCTACACAGGATAAAAGGGAACTTACTTCTCGACATAGATATGCCTCAGCTTTCCATATTTTGAACATTCTGATTCGACATCCTCCTTGATATCTAGATCAAAATCCAGCTCATCCTGCAAATAAAGAGAATAAGAGATCATAAAATAGTGCAATCCATTCCAGTAGTGACTTGTCGATTTACACTACCAACCAACCTCCAACTCTGGATCAAACATGTTCTTCAACAATAGACATTCACTGGGCACACCAATGCTCTCTATGGATGGAACCGTAACAGGTGGAACAGAAAGAGCAGCACCAGGCATCGTTGGAAAAGGAACACCGCCAGGTGCACCCCCAAGAATAGGCGGCACTGGTAGGCCTGCGCTATTATTGGTTGGGATGCCCAGGGATCCACCAACACTGCAAAATGGAAAATGTACACACAATTAGAGGTGGCACTTTCAGCTGATTTATAAACTGCAAAAGACAGGACATGTAGCATAGAAATGTAACGGATCAAATATTTTAAGAAAGGTAGCTAAAAGTGAACATGTCAAAGGTCACCAAACATGTATTCAAATGTTTACAAATTACAAACATCATACGTCGTGTTGTTAAAAAAAATAGATTGTATTTTTATGGTATAGTTTTGCCAATCATATTTAGTAGGGCATATTAAGGAATAACAAAAAATACAAAAGTTAACAATAAAGGTAATGTGAAATTTTTTACGCCAAGAAAGATAACACAAAAATCAAATTGACAAAAAAAGGGTATTGATGACCAATTAAGAAGGTAAATTTTTAATTTTATGTTCCCTTTTTTGGTAAAATAATAATATTTGATCATCTTTCTTGGCCTAAAGTTTGAATTTCATGTCCTTTCTCGGCCAAAATAGAATTTTACATTACCTCTCTCGGCCAAAAAAATTTTACAATACCTTTATTGTCAAATTTTGTATTTTATATTACCTTTCTTGGTAATTTTCCCTATTTAGTACATTAATTTTTATTAGAAATTTAAAATATGAACAAAGTGTCAATCAACCTGACCGACCAATTGACCCAAATTTAGATTATTCATTTTGAGCCGAATCAATTTTGATTGTGTTACCCAATCTGTCTGACCTGCCTGCTTTCTCACCTAACTCTACACACAATGTTCATGACGTTGTAGTAGATATGATAACATAAAAAGTTGACATTTGTATCATACCTGGTCGTGGTTCCACTACGGTCCAACTTCTGCATGAGAAGTGCTCGAGAACGTGCATTCAAAGACTGAAAATCAATGGATAAAATTTAAAGTAAGCAAGCAGGACCTGATAAAGATGATACTAACCTTGATGAGTAACTAAAGAACAATCTAGAACTATTCCTGAAACTCCTCCATAATATGAACAATTTCCTTCTTTAGAAAAAAATGTCTCATAAAAGTTCAATAAGGCAAATAACAATTACTAACCAATCCGCCGCCTTCATCATCATCTAAATCACCAGGATTTACACCCATATCTTGCATTCCAGACTGATCAGTAATTGCAGACACCTGCATTCATAGTTACAATATCACAAAAAGGAACCAGTAGATCAACAATGTGCATCCTCACGACCTCACCCTTCAATCACACAAATATCTTAGAACTTAAACTTAATAAATTAACTAAAAGAACATATTATCTGAACTCCATAGTTTAAAGGTGGATTCAACTAACCAATACAACAATGTCAATTTGGGGTGCATTTGATTTTAAAAAACAAGTAAAATGGATATAATAGAAAAAAATGCAGCTAAGAAGGAAAGGGTTAAACAATTCAAAAGTCACCAAAAGTATATTAAGATATTTACAAACCTCATAAATAGATTTTTTTAACAAAATACTTTTTTATTTAAAGACAGTGATTATTTGTTTAATTTTAAACAAATCGGACAAAAAATGTTGGGGGTTAACACAAGTACACAACCCATTCCACCTCTTCGATCCATACCAGATACATCCATCATTCCATCCTATCAATGGTGAACAGGTAAACTATTCACCTGATACCAAAAGCCACAATGGAAGAAACATGACAATGAACTTGGAAACCCAATTCCCAATTTAACAAATTTCATGGAAAAATAACTTATCAACTTGTAAGCTAAGTCATGACGGTTGAACTTGTACCTTCATCATTCGACCTGCAATCTCCAACTGTCCATTTAAACTCTGTGCAGCCCTGGCATCTTCAAGACGTGCAAACTGAATAGTGGAAAAATGGGTATGTTTGCAATTAAGCTCATAATAACAAGTGCTGCGCCAGATTAACCTTTTGGAAGATAATTAAGATGATATACAAGATCGTACTAGAACCAGATTAAGCAGCATATTGGTCTATTGAGGCCAATCAAAGGTTAAGGATATAGTGAAGTAAGCTCACCTGAATAAAACCAAAACCTTTACAATTACCGGTTTCATCAGTGGGCAACTGGACCAGCTCTACAGTGCCAAATGATTCAAACACCTGAACAGCACATGAAACTAAATTGTAAATCCATTCATCAGAAAGTAGAAGCACATCAGACTAAAAATATTTGAATACACTTTGTAGTATAATGGTCATTTATGTCAGAAGTGACTAAAATCAAACACGGTTTT
The DNA here is from genome assembly GCA_020465985.1 of Centrapalus pauciflorus. Lineage (NCBI taxonomy): Eukaryota > Viridiplantae > Streptophyta > Magnoliopsida > Asterales > Asteraceae > Centrapalus > Centrapalus pauciflorus. Next base: position 218,102 of record JAANYP010004250.1, read on the forward strand.
GTAAGTTTAGCAAATAGGTGTTTACAGAAAACACATATTGATGTAGGTGGAGCATTTAACAAGAATGTTGTTACTCTATGACCTTATAAATGACTACTAGACAAAGTTTGCCAACCAATGAAAATTAAACATTGCTAAAATGAATTAATTAATTAATATTCACAATAAACTGGCGGACGTGTCAAACCTGACGAAGTTGGTCTTCCTTCATATTGTAATGCAGATTGCCAACATATAGTTTTCTAGCTCCCCCTGCATATGCTCCTGTACCGCCTGCAACTCCAGCAACAGTTGCTGTGGATTGTACAAGATTTTTTTCAGCTTCTGATGGCTTAACCATCACTGGTTGACCAAGAAGAGGCTGACCAGAGAGTGCTATTGCCATAGGGACAGACATTGCATCATAAAATTCAATGTACCTGAAAATCTCTAGATTAGAAGATAGAATAACGTTCCAATAATGAAGAAACATTAGAATATTGCAAGTTCCAATTTTTGGTTGCTTGTTCTTAATTTGCGATTAAAGGATAACAGGATTGAAAAGATTTAATAATACAAGAGTTGGAACATTTTTCGGCAAAATTGAGAGTGAAGTAGGAATGAAGAGAAGAACTTCCTTGATATTCTTGATTTGGAGATTTTTAATAGTGCTAACTTTTTACAACCCAATTACATGAAACGAACCAATTCGGGTTGAATTTTATTGATTATGGGCGAAAAGTCACCAAAAGTGGATTCAAATATTTACAAACCTCCTAAATTGTTTCGTTTTATGAAAAAAGAAAAATAATAATAACATAGTTTTTGTAATCACATTTAAGTGATTTAACTATTTGTAAAAATTTAAAAAAATAAAATAAAATCAATGGACAAAAACTGTTGGCAAATCAACCCAACCCACCTGACCTGCCCATTTTGTCATCTCTAATATTTAACTTCAAGAAGAAGGAAGCAAGTTTCAAGGATGTAAAAAAGTTGCAAGTAAGGCTTCCATTTTCGGTTATCATTGTCCAGCATTTCACCTGCTCGTAACTTTTCAATGGGAAGACTGCAGCAATATATCTTATTGATAGGCTTATTTTCTCAAGTCTCAGACATTTAAATGTAGAAATCTGGGATAACAGTTTAAGACCTTGTACACAATGTGTCGTGAAATGTCATTGAACCCATAGTTGAATACTCAAGTATGAGAATACTCTCACAACATTAGTTTCAGGATTACTGTCTTTTATGAGTAACCGAATATCACATAATGTCCATTTTTATCCCTCATTGCAATTCTTGCTTGTTTTTGTTCCTCAATTGTTTTTTAGTTCCCTTGTTGTGAAACTATCGTTTTTAGTTTCAATCTTTTGTCCATTTCGCATGATGTGGTTATATTAATTCATTGTTTAGTTCCATTATTACAATTTACAAGGTTTCACAATAATGGATTTAAAGGAAAAAATAAAATAAAAATGATAGTATCTTGAGAATGGAGTAAAAAGTTACTTGAGGGATAAAAAGTAATAATGATTGCAATAAGGGACTAGAATGGGCGATTTTGATAGTTTATCACCCCCAAAAGGACAATAACTCTTAGTTTACCAATGTCCTAACAATGAGGACAAAGTGATATTACTGCAAAGCAGAAAAGCATACCCAACCCCTTTAGAGCGTCTAGAGTTACGGTCCATAATAAGACGTACATCTCGAACCTGAAATCACAAATAATTCTATCAACATTCATAAAGAAAAAAAAAACAAGAACTAAACATTGGCAGCATGAATCTTGTTCAGTGAATCCACAAAATGAAGGGAGCCACCATATTGTTCCAACGTGTTTTGAGCAAATCAACTAATAGTCATAACAACTACTCATTTCACCCATTTTTATATGGGTTGAAATTGCCACCCATAACTTAAAGATATGAAAACATGCCCCATGACTTGTGAAGTCTAATGTGTTGCCAAGAGAACTATTCCTTGACCCAGTGTGGGAGTCTGGCAATAAATATACCTCCAATGTAATTGTAAACCCTGACCCGAAATCAATAAGGAATAATGCGGCCGTGTAAGTAGGTCATTCTTTGACCGAACCATGCATATTCCATGTTCTTCGTTTTCTGTTTCCGTGTTTTACTTTCATTGCTGATATTTCTTACGTGTGTAATCTTGTATTCTTATGTGATTACCGGTTCCTTTCTCAAGATGACTGACAGAATGCATCAATTAAGAACAAAGACAAAGTATCAAATGCTATACTATTAAGAAACAAGTTTCTAGAATTGACCTTGCCAGCCCTTGAGAAAAACTCATATACATCTCGTTCATCTGCCTTCAGAGATATCTGTGAGTTGTAGAATGTTAAAATTAACCATGTATGAATTGGTGGAGGCAGGTGGTTATGTAATATGACTGGATAGAAGTAGTCATCAGAATAGAAGACAAAAACTCAACATGTTACATTACCTGATAGGCAAAGACAGTCCGCTGATCTCGTTCTGGATCAACTTCAGGCTCTACCACTCCTTCCTTGTCTTTATGCCGCCTGCAGAAAATCAACATTAACAAGTCATTCCATCTTGATTCATCTCTATTCTGATGCTAATGAAATACACTATTTTGCAAGCTTTCCCTTCCAATGACTCAGAGCATTTATAAAGTAAGAATAAAATGGAACAAAGAACATTCCATAAATGCAATAATTATTCTTCAATATGTGTATCCGAAGGCCAAAACCACATATTAAGTTCTTCAAACAACGAAAATTTAATGTGGAAGACTGAAATTGCTGCTGCTATATTCAAAAATCTTTGGTTGCATATAGAAAAGAACCGACCTGGAGTACAATAACAAAAAAAAAACAGCAGAAATGACATATGAAACTATGTTATCCAAGGGTTATTGCTATTTTTTAGCAACCAATTATCAAAAATGTCCATTTTAGAGTACACATCAACTATGATGTGTAATCTATTTAAAGGCCCTGAATTTTCTTTTACCTGAAGTCCCTAAACTTTAATTTTAAGAGTGCAGTTTAGTTACTCGTTAAATCTAAAAACTAAATGTAATTCACATGAGTGGAACAAAAAAAAAAAAGGTAAGCGTCAGGGACTTAATCTGTACAAAGAGAAAGTTCAGTTGATGGCTTTAAAGAAGAAAAAGGTGTTGAGGGACTAAAATAAATATTTCTGATGGATGGTTGCTAAAAAATAGCGATAGCCTTAACAGTTATTCCAAATTCTGGCAACAATGAAGGATAGGTTCTGTACCTTTTCTAAAGAACCTAAGCTTACTTGAACATCAGTTGATATACATGGCAGAGTGACATGATACTACTAATAAATTGGAGTGTATGAAGTATGAACCTGCTAACAGCTTTCATTTCATGATTAAACATTTCCAAACAGCAGCAACAGACTAGTATTACATACAAAATACATAAAAACAAAACTAAAGCCAGAAGCAGATCCTAACTTTCATACATCATTAAAAGACCCACTATGAAGCATGTTTTTATTTGACACCCAACTATAAGTTGGCATAGAAAATCCTTGCCATTAACACAAATGACACCTTCATAATGTGTAAGCCTGAAACAAAGACATTGCTTCTGGAATTTACAGAGTCCAAATCAGCAAGGAAAATAAGTGACTGTATGATGTCATATAGTATAATCGTAACTCAACTGATTTGATTCGCTTCTAGTTGAGGAGATGTAAAAACTGAACAAACAAATCTAAATCTCACATCCATTATCATATATAAAGACATGATACATTATTTAAGTACAAAAGGATAAGTAAAAAACAATGACAAAGAAAAAGTAAGAGGCTGTTTTATTCACAGATTCTAACGGACTCTAACAGATAAGGAACAAAATTTCATTCTCATGTCATGTTTGGTAGTTTAGATGGAAGGAATTGCCCAAAAAATAGCCTTTGCTTTTAATGAATCTACATCCAAGACGGGTGCTAAAAGAATGTAAATTCCATTCCATTTCCTGTCAACCAAATATGTGATAGATTTGGATTCATTCAGATTCAATTCCTTCCAGATTCCATATCTCTAACAGATTCCATTCCATCATAAAACAATTTGTGAACCAAACAGCACTTAAAGACCTTATATAGTCTTGATACCATTGACTAGACATCACAAATACAGGTGGGGCAGGTAACAAATCAAAAAAGTTTGGAGTCGATACGAGTATCACAATTAAAAAATTATATTATTAATAATAATAACCTAATTTTCATGATTAAAATGATTTAGGAGGTCCATAAACATTTGAATACACTTCTGGTGACTTTCAACCCATTCAACCAAATTGACATGTTCCCCGGTTTAGCTACTGTTATTCTACTTTACCCATTTGACCCGTTATCACTAAAATGCAACCCAAATTGATCGATTTTTATTTTTCATATTGAAAATGGCACCTCTAACAGGCATTCAATAACATACTTAATAGTCAAGGCAAGTCAACATTTAAAAATTACAATGTGGAGTGTGTGCCACTTGAATGGTGTAAGCTTTTCCATGAACAACTATTGGTGTCATTAGACCTGAAAAGTAATAATAGTTATGAAATATAACAGATGGCAAATAATATATCCTGCAAAAGATAAATGGATCTTGTAGATATCCACAAGCAAAGCCTCTGTAAAGCAAAGCCCACTACTCCCACACCAGCATTTCTGCAACAGAACAGATATAAATTAAGATGGTGCTAGTCGAGAGGTGGAGGATAATGAAAATCATAACATGACATCATCATCACCCTGCCCAAAAGGACCACCAACCCAATCTGGCAATTTCAATCTTTAAAATGGATTCCGAAAAGTCAAAACCCATGACCTGAGCCTGGGTTAGAAGCCAGAATGATCATCCAAGGATTGCTCTACCACATCTGCGATTTCCCAGAATCTACTGTTCAATATTCTATTCTCAAACAAAAATTGTTCAATATTCATAAGTCTAGGACACTAAGATATCACAAGTAACTATGCTGCCAGAGAAGAAGTGTTATTCCTATTTTTTAGCAACCATCATACATGTCCATTTTAGTCCACCAGGCACCAGCACCTTTTTTCTTATCAATCCCTCAACTGTGATAATTTTTTCTATCTCAAGTCCATACGCTACTTTTTTGTTTCATTAATGTAATATTAGGGACTTTAGGTAGATACAAAAAAAAAAAGTAAAGCTTAAGAACTTAATATGTACAAAAAAGTTTTAAGGACTTTAGGGGACATATATCATAGTTGAGAGACTTCAATGAGCAAAACAGATGTTGAGGGACTAACAAGGACATCTGATAGTCGGTTGCTAAAAATAAGAAATAACCCATGAATTCTATGTTGGCACCAACAAATATACCACTATGCAACCAAGATATAATAAAAAGGCAGTGGGGTACACACCAAAGGACAAGAAAAAAACAGATTTCCTTCCTAATAAAACGAGCTGCTTTCAGAAATATGGGAGGAACTCAGTGAGAAATTGAGCTCTCACGATGGTGTCAAGGTTAGCCACTTCCGTTGTTCCAGGATATAATTACATTTGCAATTAATTCCCACCTGGAAACTTCATAACATAAAAGAACTCAAAGATAAGACTACAAACAGAACTCGTTATGAAGGCTAAAGAGATGTGAATTTGTTAGAATGCAACCAAGCAGAACTCCCGACCACAAAATGCATCATATCTAGATTTCTAGATTCATGTGAGATATAAAACGATCAAAAGCATAAAAAAAACGAACCAACACAAAAAGGAAAGGAACATATAGACAAACCTATACTCCATGTAGGGGGGGGGGGGGGGGGGGGGGGGGGAAGAAGCACAAGCATGCAATGACGGTAATATATGGATGCACATGAGCACATCACGTTTGGGGAAATCCAAAAGTCAAGTACATGAGCTTTAATGTCAATTAACAAGAACTCCTCAAATATTTTGTGAAAATTTTAAGGATCTTAAAGACAACTAAATTTCTTCATGTATATAGAAAGAGCCACATCATCACTGTTGGGTGTTGGCTTACTCAATACCCATGTCATTAAATGATCAAGATACACTGGCTTGCTAAAGCAAACTATCCACCCATAAGGCCAACTGGTACAGAAGGGAATCAAGAACCAAAAGTAAAATATAAAGGAACCAAAAGGCAAAAACCAAACCAACCTAAACCAGTTCGGCACCTGTTCAGTCCAACTTGAACCGTGGCCCAGGTTTGGTTCCTCAGTTGTCACTCCAAACCGAGTTTGGCAAACCCCTAATTTCAAGAGTACAAGACAAATTCATGTGTACCTATTTAGTTACTGTTGGGTGACATAACTCTTTAAAATATATCATCTAGACTTCCTACCAAAAAACTTTGACATGTTTAAATATTCTAGCAAAAATCTGACAGAAGGTATGTAAGAACAAACAGATCCTAGATATAAGCATTACACCTCCACCCATCCTGGAAGGCTGGAACCACAAACCAAGAAAGATGATACAAAAACACCATCAATCTAGACAGCGTCCTAGAGAACTACCAAATAAAGTTAGTGCACACTCCATTCTTGTCACTACACTTGCACAAAAACTTAATTTTTCTCTATGAAACTATGAATACAATCTATTAATATGACAACTCTAATTGGAGAAATAATCTACTGTTGTGACATAATTTTCATAGCAAACAAATGACTAACTTTATGTCAATTTCAAACAATTTGATAGGCCATTAATCCCAGTGAAGAAGGAATCGCTGAAAAGCATTTATGCAAGCTTAACATATTAAAACAAGAAATGTAGCACCTGGAATAAGAACATGAAAATGAAAGTACCTGTTTTCCCTATCAGGTTCTTTAACTTCCCTTCCTTTTTCTTTTTCTTTTTCTCTTTCTCTTTCTCTTTCTCTGTCTCTTTCTCTTTCTTTTTCTCTGTCTCTGTCTTTAAATTCCCTATCACGACTCTTCTCCCTGTCTCGTTCATTTCTGTGTCTTCCTGACCTCCGCTCTTGTTCTTTCTCATATTCGCGCCCGCGTTCCCTTCTTTCTCTCACACGGTCCGTCTCCCTGTCTCTATCTCTACCCTTGCCATTCCTCTCCTCCCTGCTCTTATCTTTCTCCTTGTCTCTAGTTTCACGGCTACTCCTTTGTCGGTCTCTATCACTTCTATCCCCATCCTTTGAAGATGAATGGTGGTGTGAGGAGCCCCTTTCTTTTTCACGGTCGCGCGATTCTTCACCAGACCTTGCACGTTTTGACCTACGATCATCATTGTTCTTCTCACTTCTATGTCTAGAGCTATGCCTTTGTTCTTTATCTTCATTTCTACCGGTTTCTTCACCACCATTAGCTCTTTCCTCCGACTTTGGTGGCTCGGGATTTTCCACCATTTTTTCCAAATAATCATATTCATCAAAATCCATTTGATGATCAGATAAGGGTCGCCAACACTGTTTGGAAAAGAACACACAATGCATTTAAGATATTCTGATGGCAATTTGGGTTTAAAAAAAACTAAGGGAATGTTCACTTTAAAATTGTAAAATAACTTGATTTCAAGAACTTAAGGTAGTTCGTGAACTTCTTTTCATCATGTAATTGCAATTGCTATTACTTCATAAGTTGAATACCCAACATGCCACTATGAAATTTTTGTATAGCCCACATGCGCACAACATGAAAACAAAAATCAGGAACAGTCATAAAAAATGTCCTCTGCATTGTCCAGATATACTGGAACTTATATTACCCAGCTGCTAAGTGCAACCTAAAAGCACTAAGATGGCCTTCTTTGGACAATTTAAACTCTTTTAACCAACATTAAGAACTAAAACGCCATTATAAGGACTGCCAATTTCAAAAAGATTGTTACTCATCAATTCATGTATGCAGCTTACTCTTCTTTTATGCCAAACCTAATATAGGGAATGTTAATGGTTTGTTTTGAGTTTAAACCCCATGGCAGAAATTTGATGCCACGATAACCAGTTTCAATTGTCTGACAAAACCTAATTATGGTTATCATTTTTAATAGCTTAGAGTCGAAATAATTAGATTTGGAGACTCAGGTGACAAGTCTCTGTAGTTACTCATTGTTAAGGAAATGTAATACTAATTATCTCTAGCTTTAACCTATTGGTTATAAGATTCTAATTCTTCAACTCGTAAATGTGTTTGAAAATTCACATCCAAACACCACCTCATCACGGATTTGGTTAACTCTCACACTCACACACACACACACACACACACACACACACACACACACACACACAGGTAGTACTTATTCCAAGTGGTTAATCTAATAAATTATTCCAGATTCCAACCATAAAAAGTCCATTTCCATTTCGAAGTTATAAAACAATCAATTTAACCTAACATATCCAACACTACGTTTAAAGAACGTATGAACAAGCAAGCAAGCAAACAAACAAACTTCATAACCAGTACAAATCATCCACATGAGTAAAAACCACATCAATCTCGGAAGCAAAGAAACCATATTCTCAAAAACAAAACAGGCAATACAGTACTATTTCAAAACGAAACGAATTTCAATGAAGATAAACTCAAATTCTTAGCCCTAAATCAGATGAACATTGACAGTGATCTTAAATTGAGATTGGAAAACAGTGAATTGACCTGAGCCGGAGAAGAGAGGTGACTGCGGATTGAAATCTTGTTTGAAGTGTTTTTGTGCAAAGGCCCGACAAGCAATAAATAAATCTTCTTCCCGCAAGTTGGAGGAATGAAATATGGGCTCGTCTCCAACGACTGTAAAATTTAGATGGGCCCAACATTTTACCTCTTGAGTCTTGAATTAAAAGCAAATTACAAATTTGCTCGGTTTATTAGAAATTATGAATTAGCTTCTTTAACTTTAAAATTACACTGTCAATCTTTGTGGTTAAAGTTTTGTTATGGATTTCGTTCTTTGACCATTTAAAATGATCATTTTACCCTTAGTTGATTCATAATTATTTGGGTAAATTACAAATTTCATCGTTGTGATTATATGCAAATTATGAAACAGGTCATTTTCACATTGAAATTACAAATTTAGTATCTATGGTTGGCTATTTGTTGTGTTTTTAGTCCTTCCACTAGTCATTTTTTTAGATTTGACAAATTTGCACTTGACATAATTATAAAAATAGGTAATGAACTTTCTTTTATATAAAGATATATAATAAGAATAAAAAACCTAAAACTCCTTTTTATTTTAATTATTAACAAAGGTTTTTTTTCTTTTTCTTTAAAGAAATATCTCTCTCTCTCTCTTGTTTCTTCCATTCGATCGCCGCCACCAGCCTCCGGTTAGCCACCCCACCACCACTACCAACCAACCTGGAATCCAACATAAAGCAAAAAGAGAGAGCAACGATGGAGGACAAATCATCTCCAAACCGAATACAACGAACAAAATCGGATCTAAACTTGAACTGATCCAAAATAGTATACAACTAGCAAAGAAACTCAAACCAAACCCTTGAACCCAAACTTGAGGCAGGGGGAGAGCAATAAAACATAAGAGAGAGCAACGACGGATGCCAAAAGCTTTGATTGCACCTGAAGTCGAAAACGAAAACAAAAGGCTCGTGACATAAAACAACTTCTATGAAGATGTGCAACAGCTGAACTTGCTTCCTCCAGATACAGGCTACTGACCAGGAACAACAATATTGGTTCCCTTGAGAAGGGTCGAACTCCCCTCCTCTTCCTCATTTGAAACAAAAAGATTTTTTACGAGCTGTTCGATAAATCTCAGTTAGGATCGTGAGACAATTCAATTCTACATTTGTTGCCTCAAGGGGCAAACGTTTCCATGAAACACAAGCCTTCCCTTTCAGCAAACTCTTTTTCATCCTCAGTGGATACATCACGTTGGGGATCCAAGTCAGATTTATTTCCTATAAGAATGATGACAATGTTATCATCAGAGGGAGAGAGAGATTGAGGTATTTTGATTTTTGAGAAATCCTATTTTAATTATTAAAATAAAAAAACAATTTGGATTTTGGAGTTTTATTATTTAATTCTATGAAGAAAAAAAAAGTTCAATACCTACTTTTATAATTATGTCAAGGGTAAAATGGTCATATTTAAAAAATGATTGGTCAAAGTACTAAAAACATTACAAATAACCAACCATAAATATTGAATTTGTAATTTTGACGTGAAAATAACCTATTCCATAATTTGCATATAACCCTAAGGACGAAAATTGTGATTTGCCCTAATTATTATTAATATATTGTCATTATTATTATTATAAAATAATAAACTAATTTTAAAAAATAGTAAAATTAATTTAATGTAAAACAAATAAAACTGAATGATAACATATTTATAAAAACATATAAATTATTTTTATTATTAAGTAAAAAAAATAATGTTTTAAGTTTGTATTTTTTGAGCTTTTTAAAATAAATGTATAAGTTTTTTAGATCATAAAATAAAATAAATCTATTAAGTACTCTTTTAAATTAAATGATTTTTAATGAGTATTAAAACATCTATAATAAAAATACATAAATTTTTATTTTCATCATTTTGGTAATTAAAAGTTAAAAATAAAATAGTTTAGAGTATATTACAAAAAATATCCATGTGGTCTGCGTAAAATTTTGAATTCAGTCCCTGTGGTTTTAGTTTTGCATAAACAATCCTTATTTCCATCATATACTTGCAGAAACTGTCCAACTGTCTATTTTTATTCCTAAATGACAATAATACCTTTTTTTAATAACAATTTAGTCACTTTGTTTTCATGAAATTTGTTTTTGTTTTTAATTTCTAATTCTTCATTTAATAAATGACAATTTGATTAATTTGTTATTATTATTTAAGATGTATTTACTTTTTATTAAAGTTATATTTTTATCTATTTAATTAATTTATTCTACATTTAATTATGTATTTAGTTTATTTATTAAAATTTTATTTATATTAGATTTCATTATTATAATATGTATATACTTTTTGTGTTTTATATGTTTCCATCTATTTATTTCATTATTGTTAGTGTATGGTGTGTAAAGATGACATCAATAGTGCATCATGACTGATTTTGTAAAACAATTGAGGGTCACACCAATGAGCACAACTGAGCCGATGCAATCGAACTATTGAATAAATGATATTGAATATTATTTACGACACAAAATGATCATTGCGATTAAATTAATGGGTGATTTATTATAGGGATAATTACATAAATAGTCATATTGTAACCCACTTATCAAGTTTTACCAAAAAAAAAATCCACCTTACCAAAATACCCACGATTTACGTTATCATATTTACGTGATAGCCAACATTTTCGTAAATTGTTATTTTTAATAATATTTTAATGCATTACGTTACAAAAGGTGAATGGTAACGTAAAGTACCTTACTTTTACGTTACCAAATCAAATTTTGCTCCTTTCAAAGGTAATGTACTTGATTTGACATCTTACCAACAATTTCTTGGAAATGAGCAAAATTTGAATCTGATAATGTACAGGTAAGGTAATTTACCTTATCATTCACTTTTTGTAACGTAATGCACTAAAATATCATTAAAAAGTACAAATCATGAAAATGTTGGCTATCATGTAAATAGTAACGTAAATAGTGGGTATTTTGGTTAGATGGATTTTTTTTGGGTAAATGTAACACCCTCCAAACTGAAATGACCACATATTTCAAAATTAATTTTCCACCAACCACATGTAATATACCTCAAAAATACGGGATAATTTAAATTTTTCTAAAGTCATACATCTATAAATAAGACAACCACTAATAATAATAAATTACATCATCCAGAGTACGCTAAATAAGTTTGAGTTTACGTGTCAATACATCTAGGGTTCTACCCGACCCTCAAAAGGAAATACAACGGAATGCTAGCAACTCGGTCAACAGATGGAGCCTTACCTTTAATTGCTCCACCTGAAATAATAAGTCCCCACAACTGGGGTAAGTCGTCGCCCAGAGAGTAACGAGATTTAAAAGCATAACAGTACATATGTAAATATGCATGATTAGAAAAGAAGCATGAGTTCAATAATTTCTTACGCGCCCCTCATCCGAGCTGACGTCGCACCCCTCATCCGAGCTGGTGCTGGTTAAACCGTACAACCCCTCATCCGAGCTGGCGTCGGTTTAACCAAAAGTTTGGGGCTAACTGACCCGACCTACACACAGTAGCGTCGGCGCCCAAATCCACATCATATAGTACAAGTATGCATACAGGGAATTCACGCTAACACATAGGCGTAGATTTCTAACAGAAGGGTAGGATACATATATCATGTGTTTAACATAATCATGAAAATGATAATAACATGGTAGGGTGATACAAATGAAACGAATATAACAAATATGCATAAACACATATAACTAATCATGCAGATAAATCTGTTACTCACAGTGATACCAAAATTGCCCTTCGAAGCTCTTTTAAAGTTAACACGGCCAACCAAAATATCAGAATCCATCACGCTCGACTAACGACCTGATAATAAAAGTACATTGATTAATCACAACTATTTTTATTTATCTCCAACTAAAATCCTCGATTGACCTCAAATTCCCAAAATTTGGAGGCTAAAACGATAAATATTATATATGTGGCAAAATCGTTAAATTTAGTTATACTTTAAGTTTTAGGTTATTTAGCCTATAATTATAGGTCTCGAACCCATTTCGACTAAAACAATTTAATTAAATTAACTAACTTGAAATATATAGTTTAAACATTTAATCCTTTAAGTAAATAGAAGATTTCTTTCTTTTTTTTTTTTTTTTCTATATAATTAAATTAAATATGTTTATCAATAATCTCAAACAAATATCCCTTTTAATTTGTTACCAATAATGCGTATGGGCTTTAAGCCCCCATCCGACCCAACTTACATTTGTAAGTAACCTAGCCTCCTTTTTTTTGTTTTTAATTTTTTTGTCTGTGCTAGGATAAGAAAGCAGAAATGAAAAAAATGGAAACATGGGACAACGGAGGAAGCAAAACAGAAGTGGGTAGGAGAGGAAGAAGGTCGGCCGGCCGGCAGCCAGAGGCGGCGGTGTGAGTCCCGGTAGCCCGACAACACACTCACACACACTTAAATCATTGATCCCCGTCCCATTTTTAATTAAAACTCTCAACTCCAAAAATCATGGAGTTTACTCTAATAGCCCAAAACTTGGTTTAATTATTCTAGCTCATGAGAAATCCATTTCTAACCCCATTTTGATGTTTAGTTTGAATCCTTAAGGTTTATAAGATTGTTTCACAAAAGTTGAGAAAACTCCATTAATGGAGGTTATGGTTTTCTTTGGATAAAAAAGAAGGTGATGTTGGTGGGTCTATTAACGTTAAAGAAAACTGATTGTATAACATTTATAATCTATATATTTGATGATTATATGGGTATATGAATAAAAAAAATGTGGAGAAAGGTTAGTTTATGAAGAATACCTCAAGACGAATAAATGGAAATGGAGATTATTGTTGGTGGTATACAAAACCCACGGCCACCACCTCTATCTCTATGGAATTTTGAGTGTTTTGCTTACTTATTATTATTTGTTTGATTTCTTGGTTGTGCATGGGAGGAAGATGAGAAGTAGGTGATATAAAAAATATGGATGAGGAAGCAAGTCAAAAGAGTGGAGGATAAAGACAAATTTGGCAGACCCATTTTCATGAAAAGTTTCTTTCCCACACCCAAGTCAACTTTCTTTATATGTTTATACATGTAAATGCATCTTAGTATTCTATAAATACAACTTGACAACTTACTTTAAAAATTTTCCTACGAAAGTTTGGTTTAACTTTTACGATATCATTTTATCGATATTTGATAGCTTTATATGCTAGTTTCATTTTGCAAGGGTAAAATTCATATTTACCAATTATAATAGGATAGCCCGTCAATTCTCATATTTAAATATTTATGAAAAATGTGGGCGTTACACAAACCCATTAAAAAGTCACGTCATTTACAATACACAGGTGGCATTAACGCATGCAAAATCCATTACACAATGTCAAAGGTTACACAAAACACTGATCATTTAAAACATTTTACAACATATAACAACTCTGTCTAGATTTCAACTCGACATACAAAACCCAACCCGAATACAACTATCCACATATCGACCCGACACAAATACCCGAAGTTTTCCAACAAATACACAAACGTACAATCAGCGAAACAAAACCTTCGGCGACAGTCCCAAAGCTCCTACTTCCTCTTAGGAGCTGGCGGCCCTATCCTCAATCCCCCTGATAACACATGCAGACTCGAATACGTAAGCTTTTCAGCTCGTGAGTACACAAGGGTTAGACCCAGCCCTAATCACGTAAGCACATATCACATGTCACGTGACAACATAATCATCACTATACTCTACACGAACTGGCATGCTCATGCCACACTGGCCTCTGCGCAGAGACATATGAGATCCAATGCATAATGAGATACTCAACTCAAATGGGGAAACTCCTCCCCTCCTGCAGCCAAGCCATGCTCATGGGGCTAACAGGATTCATTAGGCTCAGGAGCGACCTGACAATAGACACAACCATATATATATGGTGACCCTACTCAGGGTTGAACATAGCTACTCAGCTCCCGCGATAACTCATCGCGATCACAGTATCATGGATCTCATTTATAGCTCAACATACATTCACATGTATAACACAGAATAACCCAAAAGAAGACGACCGGTCTTTTAAAAAAATCTCGTGTACTCACCTGGATCACCCCACGCAATGTCTCTAGTCCGCTGACCTTAACATATCTCGCACGGACCTCTATCAATCCATGAACACATAAGAAATCTTCCCACATTAATCTCAACTCAATAGACAAACCCCGGATAACCCATAATCATTAATATAGCTGACAGAACCCAAAAAGCAGCCCCAAATAGGCCCAAAGGCCCAAAACCGACCCAAGCCCAACCTGACCGGATCGCGGCCGCGCCGGACCCATAGCGGGTCGCGCTCAAATCTCGACCGCACTCCAAACCCTAGATCGCGCCCGCCCTCACGTCGCAGATCGGGACCGCGCCCCTCTATCATCGCGACCGCGATGATGACGAACATCAGACCCTCTGCTTCGCTTTTCAGCTCTGCCCAGGAGGTATTAAACCTCCATAACCGATTTCAGCAACAAAACTCACACAACTGATACTAAAACACTACTACAACACATATAGACCAATTCCCACGGATCCAAATCAGTTCATACACAACATCAGAATCAAATCTAAGGTTTTCTCACCTTGAAGCTTATGAAGAACACCATAGAAGCTCCAATTCGATTTTCGGCAACTCTAATCCACGATTTTGACTTCAATTCAGCTTCTGATTCGGATCTCCAGAAAACATACAACACACACACACACACACACACACACACACACACACTTTTCTCACTGATTGCACATGGAAGGAAAAAGGAAACGAAGCACACACACGTACGTATATATATGGATCCCTTTATAACGCGGGTTCGCCACCGATACCCGGCTCCGTTTTCAAAATCCACTATTGATATCATTAAATCCCATATAATCTCGTGAATCCACAATTATAATTAATCCACTAAAATTATATCTCGAAGACACGTATATTCCCTCCCGACACATGTTAATTCCACCGATCGCAATATCCTTGGCCCAACGCAATAATCAATATTATAATTGGCCACTAGGTTAAATCCCTCCAGACGAGTTCTCAAACCATCCACAAAAGCATTAGCCTTACATTGCTCCGTATCCACATGTTGATGCGCAAACTGGGAATACTCATAGAAACGATTGACATACTGCTGTACAGACAGATCCCCCTGCTGCAGATGGAGGAACCGGCGCTCCATATCTCTCTGCTCATCCCGGGGCGCATACGGAATTTCAAACACTACCATGAACTACTCCCAAGGCATCGCGTACGCACACGAAGCAGGCATCGACGACTCTATGGACTTCCACCACTGTGAAGCCCCACCTCTCAACTGATATGTGGCGTACCCAACCATGTCTTTCGGCTCCACGTGAGCAACCCGAAAGGCGGCCTCAATCTCACGCTCCCATGCTAGAGCCATCCCTGGCTCGCCCCCACCTCTGAACTCTGACGGCTTCCCGGTCACAAAATCCGTAAAAGAGCCCCCCCCCCCCCCCCCCTGCTGAGATGTAGAAGAAGAAGCACCTACCCCGGTGTCGACTCCTGTAACTGGAATGACCGTCTCTGGACTGCCTCCCGTACCCTATTCCCCACGTTGGGACTCATAAAACGGCGTCAGAATCTCTATCAGCTCTGACTTTCTAACATACTCATCCCCCACTGGTTTCTCTTTCCCTGCACCGTTCCCCTCAAAACTCATATTGACAACTTGCACAGGTATAAACAATCACATAAAGTCGCACATATAACACCTAGCGTCATACAATAAGCTAGGACATTAAATCCTCTAGTATCCGTCACCGGAATACTCCCCAATGATCTTAACACGGTCTAAGCTCAAGCATCCACTGATACTCAACACTTGAACCACAAGCTCTGATACCATCATGTAACACTCTCCAAACCCACAGAAAAGTCACGTCATTTACAATACACAGGTGGCATTAACGCATGCAAAATCCATTACACAATGTCAAAGGTTACACAAAACACTGATCATTTAAAATATTTTACAACATATAACAACTCTGTCTAGAAGTCAACTCGACATACAAAACCCAACCCGAATACAACTATCCACGTATCGAGCCGGCACAAATACCCGAAGTTTCCCAACAAATACACAAACGTACAATCAGTGAAACAAAACCTTCGGCGACAGTCCCAAAGCTCCTACTTCCGCTTAGGAGCTGGCGGCCCTATCCTCAATCCCCCTGATAACACATGCAGACTCGAATACGTAAGCTTTTCAGCTCGTGAGTACACAAGGGTTTGACTCAGCCCTAATCACGTAAGCACATATCACATATCACATGTCACGTGACAACATAATCATCATTATACTCTACACGAACTGGCATGCTCATGCCACACTGGCCTCTGCTCAGAGACATATGAGATCCAATGCACAATGAGATACTCATCTCAAATGGGGAAACTCCTCCCCTCCTGCAGCCAAGCCAAGCTCATGGGGCTAACAGGATTCATTAGGCTCAGGAGCGACCTGACAATAAACACAACCATATATATATGGGGACCCTACTCAGGGTTGAACAGAGCTACTCAGCTCCCGCGATAACTCATCGCGATCACAGTATCATGGATCTCATTTATAGCTCAACATACATTCACATGTATCACATAATAGAGGAAGGGAAGGTCACCTGAGGGGCAGCTCGCAATGCCCACAAGCTCAACACAGTTCATGTATTCACACATGAAATATAACACAGAATAACCAAAAAGAAGACGACCGGTCTTTTAAAAAGATCTCGCGTACTGACCTGGATCACCCCACGCACTGTCTCTAGTCCGCTGACCCGAACCTATCTCGCACCGACCTCTATCAATCCCTGAACACATAAGAAATCTTCCCAGATTAATCCCAACTCAATAGACAAACCCTGAATAACCCCATAATCATTAATATAGCTGATTGACCCCAAATAGGCCCAAAGGCCCAAAACCGACCCAAGCCCAACCTGACAGGATCGCGGCCGCGCCGGACCCATCGCGAGTCGCGCTCAAATTGCGACCGCACTCCAAACCCAAGATCGCGACTGCGCCCCTCTCCCATCGCGACCGCGATACGACGAACATCAGACCCTCTGCTTCGCTTTTCAGCTCTGCCCAGGAGGTATTAAACCTCCATAACCGATTTCAGCAACAAAACTCACACAACTGATACTAAAACACTACTACAACACATATAGACCAATTCCCACGGATCCATATCAGTTCATACACAACATCAGAATCAAATCTAAGATTTTCTCACCTTGAAGCTTATGAAGAACACTACAGGAGCTCCAATTCGATTTCCAGCAACTCTAATCCATGATTTTGACTTCAATTCAGCTTCTGATTCGGATCTCCAGAGCACATACAACACACACACACACACACTTTTCTCACTGATTGCACAAGGAAGGAAAAAGGAAACGAAGCACACACACGTACGTATATATACGGATGCCTTTATAACGCGGGTTCGCCATCGATACCCGGCTCCGTTATCAAAATCCACTATTTATATCATTAAATCCCATTTAATCTCGTAAATCCACTATTATAATTAATCCACTAAAATTATATCTCGAAGACCCGTATATTCCCTCCCGACACGTGTTAATTCCACTAATCGCAATATCGTTGGCCCAACGCAATAATCAAATTATAATCGGCCACTAGGTTAAATCCACGTAATTATCTAAAAAATGGGATGTTACAGTAAAACTTGAGAAGTGGGTTATAATTATACCTGTTGTTGTAATTATCCTTTAATTATATCTCAAAGTACGGGGACTAAAAGTGCAATATTAAATATTATAGTGATTTAATTGTCATTGGATGATAATTATATAATTATCTAGTCTTTTAATTATTATTAGATATTAAATAAAAGATGTATTTATTTGAATTTATATGTAACACCCTCTATTTACACATAAAAGTCACGTCAATATAATATCATAAGTGGCATTATCACAATGACTCTATAATATACATGTCAGGGGATTACACAAACCTCTGATAATTAAAATTTTAATACAATCATTAACAGTGTAATTACAACGTACTGCAACTAACAGAGTTCTATACAAATAACATAACGCTACTGACTATCTGACATGTACACACATACTGAGCAGAGGTACAAAACTGATTAACAATCTCAAAGACTAATATCATCATACAGTATTGAACACACAGATCTCGATCACTCTAGCTTTTATTTCTGCTGTTGCGACTGCTGTTGTTCACCTTTCTGATTGTCTGAACACGTTAGACTCGAATACGTAAGTTGGGAAGCTCGTGAGTACGCGAGGGTTAGACTTTGCAATAATAAGCACATAACACAACACATAACACACATAATAACATGCAACTCAACACAAATAACTCAATTACGCCTCATAATTTTTGGGGTAGTCTCAGAGCTTAACATATAACTCAACTCAATGGGGACGTCGTTCCCCGGCTAACAGACTACATACAGAAGTGTTTAGCTACTCAATAAGCACATGAGCGACCTGGCAATAACTCTGCCGTATATAAACGGTCTCATACTTCATGACTGGTTAGGAACAGTCAGTCTGCGCGATCGCCCATTGCAGATACTCTAGAATTGATCTCTCGGCTCATAGGCACATATCACATATAATAAAAGTAAATAGAATCATACCTGAGACGCCACATCTTTCTCTTAATTATATCATCACAATCAGGCAACAAGAGTCGTAAAATAGAGCGATCGTTGAAAACTGACTTGTGTACTCACCTGATCGCTGACAATATATCTCAATGGAACTCTCCTGAATTCTATTGCGGCTCAGCTCGCTGTCTGCTCGACCCTGTACACATAATGGATCCCCAAACATTAAATCATGCTCAACCGATATGCATAACAGACTCATACACTAATCACGTAACTGAATCGAACCCCCAAAAGTAACCCCAAATGGGTCTCGAGCCCAAAATCAAAGTTGTCCCACATAGGCAGATTGCGGCCCGCACTCACGCTCATCGTGATCGCGCTTGGGATCGCGCTCGGGCCATCGCGGCCGCGCTCATGATCTGGACCACGCTCTTAATCTCTGCTCGTACTGCCCTGACCGCACTACACTCATCGCGACCATGCTCAAGGGATCGTGACTGCGATCACGGTCGAATATGTACGCTCTGATTCTTTTCCATGGCTTTTCCAGGGGTATAATCAACCCCACAACACGATTCCAACAGCCAGAAACTTCACAAAACTTCATATCACTACTTATCTACAAGCCTTTATGCCAACACCCATGAATCCAACAATATATAACACGAATTCATACCACAAAATCAGTAGTTTCTTACCTCTTCACTTTAAGAACACAATGAAGGTAATAAATTCAGCAATCAACTTCAATTCTTGCAGCTTTCTTCTAATTCCAGCCCACAAGATGCACACACACACTTTCAACTTCTGTTTTTAGCAAAGGAAGGGAGCAAGAATTCAAAAGGGAAGCTACATATATACTTTCTAATTTAGGAAACCCAATACCCGTAAAATCCGAACCCGGTATCGTATTTTCAATATTAATATCAATTTAACTCATTCAATTTTGTGATCTCGTACGCATAATTAATCCACTAAAATATCAATCTGGTGCACATATATCGCAATCCCGAAGTATAATCCACTATTGACTATTCGGGATACTATTCGACTAACTCAATAATATTAAATTAAATATCCAATATAATAAATCCACGCACCAAGTAAAATTTTGGGATGTTACATATATCTAATTATTAGATAGTTATAAGGATAATTATAAACAAATAAATAGAAATAATTATAATAATTATCTAATCATTTATATATTATTAGATAATATATAAAAGATAAATATTGTTTAATAAATATATAATTATAGCTATAATTATATAAGGTTTAAAGAAAAAAGATAATCAATAAAATATACATTATATTATTATATTAGAGTTTAATTAAATCAAAACTCTTAATAATATATATATATATATATATATATATATGTGTGTGTGTGTGTGTGTGTGTGTGTGTGTGTGTAGGGATGAGATCTATTGTGAACAATATATAAGTTGTGAACAATGTGAACCATTCAAATAATTCCACGTCATTTGAAGAATACAAAATACGGACTGAGTTTTAAAACGTGTTACAGGGGCAATATCGGAAAATTTTTAACGCCCGTTGACTCTTCAATTGAACTGTCATCCGAGAACAACGGTCATGAGATAATTCATCTAACGTGATCATTATCAGTAAATCTAGGATTAAATATGCAGAATTCGGGATCAATAAAAGCATGTATTCAGAGAATGACTTAAAAACTTACGTTGATTTTAGGGTTCTATAATTAACCTCTGTTGTATTGACAAATTGCATTAGCAACACATATCATCATTTGAATCAGGTAAGTGTATATGTATTAGACAGTGATGATATTAATCTACACGAAACGACATTAATTAA
Organism: Centrapalus pauciflorus; assembly: GCA_020465985.1. Taxonomy (NCBI): domain Eukaryota; kingdom Viridiplantae; phylum Streptophyta; class Magnoliopsida; order Asterales; family Asteraceae; genus Centrapalus; species Centrapalus pauciflorus. The sequence goes on from JAANYP010004250.1 coordinate 239,273, forward strand.
GGTAAAGTTGAATGAATTATGATATTTTTCACAGTAAACCTGTAACACCCCGACCCCGAGTGGGCCGGCAATGTTCTAATTAACTAACTTATTTAACCAAAAGCAAAATTTAATTATTATTACACTGTCAACCTTTTAACATAAATACCAATTGATCTCAACTATCAAATTAAAAATAAACCAAACTTAACTGACGTTCACAATCACTATTTACTAAAGATAATAAAATAGCTTACATAATCTAAGTCCTCATTTAGCGGTCCACTCTCTGCACACTTCCATCATCAACCCTGAGTATCTGCTGGAAGAAAGAACACAACATGAGGCAAACACCCAGTACTGGGATCGTATACAAGTGCAACGTATAGGAATTCAAAGACTTAGGAATGTTTTGAAAATAAGTTTCTTTAAAATGAATGTTTTGAAAATGGTTTTTTTCTTTAAAATAATAACATCCTCCACGCCATATCAAACAAAGAATATAATGGCTGAAGCAACAAAGGGTTGAGTTATTTTTACTGAGCGTCCTAACAAAACGCATAATAAACAATCTCATACAAAAGACTACACTGAGAGGCCACCTCAGTGTATCTGGCCGGAAGGAGTGTATGGCATTACACCACACTTCTGCGAAACACAACATAGCCTAGGATGCATCCATACGCCCCCTGAAATAATCTACAGCTCATTCCCGAGCTAACATAATCTCAATCATGAATCGTAATCTCAAACAAAAGGAAGACATCGTAACCGATCACACTGTTACGGATGTGTCATGCCATTAGTGCCGCAATGGCATGCCTGTGGTACCTCCACAGGTAATTCACTCGGTAATCCTATCTCCTGTCTACTGTCTAGGGTTCAAGCATAACAAAAAGGCCCGAATAACATCTCAAAGTTAATAATCATTTCAATACCAAAGGGCCACAATTCACAAGGCAATATCAACATTCACAATAAGCCATGAAAGTAACTGTTTCCAAAATATGTTTTTCGTAAATGTTTTACGAGCGTTTAAAAAACGATATTTGCTTTTGAAAAAGAAACTGACACGAGAGATATCAATATTAACTGTCAATATTAGCAAGCAAGTCACACATGGAACAACTCAAGAGTAAACGCTGAAAGAAGTACGTAATCCGTACCTTAATAGCAGCTCAACAAAATCACGACGACAGACTGAATCCGCTACGAATCGATTCGATCTATAAGAATGAACTTAAATTAGAAATTCGATAGAACTACCTAGGTTGGTCTTCTAGCTACCCATACTTTTATATTTAATAATTATTAAGTTCAGTTTACAATTATTGTTTGTTTAAATTAAAATGTTTAATTAGTCATTATTAATCAAATCGGTGTTCAAATAATTAATTATGTAATTTCTCTATACTTTAGTCGGTATAGTTTTAATGTGTCTATTTTAATCTCAATGAATATTTAAATTAACTTATAAGTGAACCTCAATTAAATATTAAGTTGCAAAATATATATATTTATTCCATTTTGGGTTATGGTCCGAATTAATCTAATTAACTTTGAATAATTAACAAAAACATATAATTGCCATTAATCGTAAATATAAATGTGAATAATTAATTACTTTGTTACCCGTTAATTAATTTATTTAGAGTTTGGTTCCAACATATATATTAGGTTTATTAAAAGATTTAAAACCAATTATTAGTTAATATGAATAATGATCTTGTAAGAATTTTAAATATAAAACAGAAAAGTAGGTTTATTTTATATTATATATATTTAGTTAATTATTTAGGTTGCAAGTCAGGTCCATGACCCGATACCCATTCTCTTTTCTCCCCCTTTTTCTCGGAGTCACACACCCACACACACACAAACCCACGTTCACTCTCTCTTCTTTCTCTCTCTACCCTCTGCGCTCTGCCCCTCCGGCGACCGCCGTCGCCTCTCACCGGCACACCAACAACCACCATCGTCTCCTCAAATCTCCCTCTCGCTCCGCCTCGCTCACTCCGTCTCTCTCACTCTCGCACACCACAACGGCAGCGACCTAAACCCTAGCGTCTCCGCCGTCACACAGCACCACCACCGCCACCGCTCGGCCTCACAAGTCAATCACACTCTCACCCTTCCACGATATTCTCCTCACCGCTCATCTCTCTCTCGGCTACCGCAACCAGGGCCATTGTGGCCGTTCCTGGTGCAGCGCCGCCGGTCAGAAACCATAACCATCACCGCCTCTCAAACCCAATATCAGGTAGGTTTATTATCTTGTGTTTTATATTTAGTTTGTTTCTGATTTCCCAAATAAAACCCTTTAAAAATCAATGCATAATTTAAATAATGAGTTTAGAATACCTTGCTTTGAAGAAACGTGAATTGTTGCTTGCTTCCCTACTGATTTTCTTGAACAGAGCTTGAATGGCAAATTAGGGTTTTTGCGTTTTTCTTAGTTTACAATCTGGTTAGGGTTTATTGCCAGGTTAATAAAGGTTTAATATCTGGGGTTTAAGCTTGATTAAACAGATTTAGATTATTAAATAGGTTAAGCCCATTTAGTTTAATTATATTAACTGATATTGTATAAATGTTCATCTAGGTCCCTTATTTTATTTAATTAAACAACCTACTTTTATTAATGTTTAATAAAAGTTATTAAGAATATCATTATTATTGGTATTTTTATTTATTAAAATTGTTATTTAATATTCGGGTTATTATAAAACCAATGGAAGCATCAAATGCAGAGAAGGTTCAAAGGTTGCGATGGATACATTGGGTTCGTCAACTAATGTGCATCTAAGTTGCGATAGATGCATCAGGTGCGTCTATTCAAGATGCTCATAAGTTGCGATTGATGCGTCTGATGCGTTCAATGAATAGACGCATCAGGTGTGTCCATTCAAGATGCTCGTAAGTTGCGGTTGATGCTTCGGCTGCGTTCAATCCATTAGTTTGATACGAGAAATTTTCTTGTATGCATGACGCCTATAAATGTTCAATAATTTACGTTGGATGCACTGCGTTCGACAAATAAATTAGGACGTCTCTTTGTATGTATATCTAATCATAACTGTAGGTATAAAAAGTGCAACAAATTTGTGATTGATTCTCATTTCAAGTATTACATGTATTCAAATAGGATATGTGACATGAATGCGTACCAGGTGTCCAGGTGTATATAGAATCTTGTATAGATAATGAAAACAATGCGACAAATTTGAAGTAGATTCTCATTTTGATTATTATATTTTTTTTCATTTTGGATATTTTACATGATTGTATTAGATGATCATCCACTGGGAACTAGGGGTGAGCGACGGGTACCATTTCCCGAACCCGAACTGGTACCGAACCGGTACCGGTGCCGACCGATACCGAATTAATATATTCGGTTCGGTATTCGGTTTTAAATTAGCTAAAATTTGGTATTCGGTACTCTCGGTTCGATATTCGGTTTTTAAATTAGCTAAAATCCGGTATTCGGAACCGAATCGGCACCATAAAAACATATACGGTTCGGTATTCGGTTCTTTCAAAACTAATAATTCGGTTTCGGTATTTTCGGGATCGACACCCTACTGGGAAAAGGTCTGCAAATCTTCAATGAATTAATAAAAATCAAATGTCATGCTCTGAACCTGGGAAACGGGGAGAATTATGTATATTGAAGAAATGATACAAAACAAACGGGAAATATTGTGTATGTTGATCGAAGATTACCGTCTCACAGAAAGACGCAATTGAGAACGTAGAGACGAAATTGACGATTAACCGTCAACAATGGTAAACCAATCGTAGCTAATAATCAAGTCAAAATTAGACCGCTATAATTGGAATTGTTGTGCATGTATAATTTAAAATATTTAATGAATTTAGTAATGACTTATATACCCTTAATGACAGATATTTAATTAATTATTAAATACAAAGATAATGATGAGTTGTCATATTATGATAGGTTCACAGTGTTCACAACTTATAAGTTGTTCACAAAAGATTTTTAGTATATATATATATAGGTGGGTTCAATGGAGAACCTCCATGTATCGAAGAACCTTGAAGAACCTCCATGCACCACCACAAATGCATCATAATTCCCCCGTAATGCATCATTATTTCCACGTGATGCATCAAATTCTCGAGTGATGCATCGATTTTTACATTATTTCCACTTGATGTATCAAATTCCCGCGTGATGCAGCGATTTCTGCGTGATGCATTTCAGTTTTTCTAGCGATGCATTGTGGTTCTTCAAGGTTCTTCGATGCATAAGGTTCTTCCATTGAACCTACCCATATATATATATATATATATATATATATATATATATATATATATATATATATATATATATATATATATATATATATATATATATATATATATATATATAGGGTTGGGTTCCGGTAAGAACCCTCGTTACCGTGAGAACCACTCCAAAATGCATACATTTGTACATCAAATGCACAAATTTAAAAATTAAAAGTTTTACTTAAAACCATTATTAGTATTAAATATTAATAAATATCATAATCTAACACTAAAATTACATTCAAAAAATATATTCATTACATTATAAACTAAATGCACAAATTTGAATATCAAATGCACAATTCGTACATATAATGGATAAGTTATAGCATGAGATGCATAAATTTTACATGACATGCATAAATTTATCGAAACATTTAATTTTAGTATCAAATGCACAATTTTATATAGTGGCTGCACAAATTTAAGAGTGGTTCTCACGAAATAGAGGGGTTCTCATGTAAACCCAATTCTCTCTCTCTCTCTCTCTCTCTCTCTATATATATATATATATATATATATATATATATATATATATATATATATATATATATATATATATATATATATATATATATATAAAATATGGTTCGTGTAAGTACCTAAAAATGCATAGTACTGGTGACTACGTGTGAACACATGAGTTTCAGATGTGAACATGCTCTGAAAAAAAATTTTTAAATTTTTTTTTTGCATATTCATTTAGATACAAATAATATAAGGCTATTTGTAAAAAATTACATACATTCACTCTTTCTAGCATCTTAAAAGTCATGTGAACGTGAAAAATTTATGTGAACATACACGTTTCATATAGTTTTAAGCGAGATACCTCCGGTACTCCGTAGAACTAATGGTATTCACTTGAACCCTATATATATATATATATATATATATATATATATATATATATATATATATATATATATAGTGGGATTCAATGGAAAACCAACACCTGAAAACTTGTGAAAACCGCACTGCACCACTACAAATGCATCAAATTCTCCGCGTGATGCATCAAAATACCGCGTGATGCATCAAATTTCCTGCGTGATGCATCACCTTATTTACGATCATGCCACCGCGTTTTTCATGAAATGCACCCAATCGGACAGTATGCGTAGGTTTTCATAGTTTTCAGGTGAATAGTGGTTATATATATATATATATATATATATATATATATATATATATATATATATATATATATATATATAGAGAGAGAGAGAGAGAGAGAGAGAGAGAGAGAGAGAGAGAGAGAATAAAGTTCTTTAGCGTACCAACCAAAATCTCGCGTATCCAACGTACCCCTCACATGCAAGAGTATTTTTGTAATAACAACCATTATTCACATCACTTATAAAATGATCATTCACATCACTTATAAATTCATCATTCGCATCACTTATAAAATAATCATTCACATCACCTGATTGATCATTCACATTACTTAATTGATCATTCACAATACTTATTTGATCATTAACAAGAATTGTTTGACTATTTACAATTCTTTTACACTCATTTGATCATTCACAACACTTAATTGACCATTCACATTACTTAATTGATCATTCACAACACGTATCTGATCATTCACATCACTTATTTGATCATTCACAAGAATTATTTAACTATTTATAATTTTTCTACACTTATTTGATCCTCCATAATTCTTCAACACTTATTTGATCATTCACAACACTTATTTGATCATTCACAATAATTATTTGACCATTCACAGTATTTATTTAATTATTCACAACAGTTATTTGATCATTCACATGAATTATTTGACGATTCACAGTATTTATTTCATCATTCATAATAATAATTTGACTATTTACACTTCTTCTACACTTATTTGATCACTCACAACACTTATTTAATCATTCACAAGAATTACTTGACCATTCACGCTTCTTTAACACTTATTTGATCATTCACAACAATTATTTGACTATTTACACTTCTTCTACACTTATTTGATCATTCACAATTCTTATTTGATCAATTAAGTGTTGTAAATGATCATTTTATAAGTATTATGAATAATCAAATAATTAATGTGAATGATCAAATAAGTGTTGTGAATAATCAAATAAATATTTTGAATGGTCAAATAAATATTGTGAATGATCAAATAAGTGTTGTGAATATACAATCGTTCCTTTTGGGCGCCCTCAGTGCCGGCCTTGAAAATACAACGTATAAAATAGAATAAAATTTTATTATATAAATGAATACATGTGTATAAATATACTAGTACTAATTATAATTTAGGCATATATAATTTAATTACAAAACATCTTACTTAAAGAAAAAAAAATTCAACGGAAAGAATATTTGGAGACTATTGTCACTCAGTAAGTTCAAAGTAGGGGTGTTCAAAAGAAACCGGAAAACCGAAAAACCGAGCCGGACCGGTCAATCCGAAACCGAAAAAACCGAAATCCGAAAAAACCGACATATGACGGACCGGTTACGGTTTTCATTTTTAATAAACCGCGGGTAACCGAACCGAACCGAACATAAACATATCACAAATATTTACATATAAATAGATAAAATACAAGCTAAAATATTATATTTATAGTTTCATTTTAATTAAATATTTGTTTGTTTAAGTAGTTTTATGAAATTTTTAATGTAATTGTTATATTTATTACGAATAAACTTAATTTTAAGGAACAATTAAAGTTTAAAAATTTATATTTCTATACTTTTATTATTTATAAATAGATAACAACTATCCGAAACTATCCGCAAACCGAACCGCATATAACCGAAACCGAAACCGTAAAGCGGGTAACCGAATCGAAAATACGGTTCACACTTTTGCTACTAACCGAACCGAACCGGTCCATGAACAGCCCTAGTTCAAAGTGTAGGAATATCTATTCTATCTATATCTATCTATACTATTAAAAGAGTAACTATACTCATTTCTGGTGAAGCCACGTGTCGTCACCATGAATCGACACGTGGCATTTATAGATTTTAAAAATAATAAAGAAATTTAAATCAAATTTATCCAAATCTAATATAATCCACTTTTAAATTCAAATCAAATCAAATCAAACAAAATCTAATACTCTACTAACTTATTAATTAAAATCTATCCAAATTTAACATAATCTACTTTTAAATTTAAATTTAAATCAAATCAAATCAAACAAAATCTAATAAACTACTAACTTATTAATTATAAGATAATATAATAAAAGTTTAAAAATATATAAGAAAATAATTACTATTCATATATTTAGAAATATACAAAATTAATAGGTCATAATAAATAATAATATCATCTTATATACTTTTGTTTAAAAAATAATATTTATATCTTTATCCTTTTATTTGTTATATTTTATATATATTAAAAATATTCGCGTAATACGCGGGTAATAAACTAGTATTATAATAAAGCAAAACATTTAGTGCCACGTGGCGCTTCCACAATGCACAAAATTTTCATTTTCTCGCCTATTTTTCCTAATATAACTCTCTCAATTAATTCATCTAATATATTTTAGAAAATTTTAAATATTAAATAAAATCTTATATAATTAAAGAATTTTAAAAACTTTCTAATTTAACCTCTAATTTAACCTAAAATGTTTTATCTAAAATGATCTAAGTGATTTATTACTTTTTATTTTTTTTTAAATTTAAACTAAAGGTTAAATGTTTAATTGTATATTAATGTATCAATTTAAAATCCATTCTCATTCTTATAAATTTGCACATTAATATTTATTTTAAAGTTATGTTAACAATCGTAATTGTTAAATTTTTGTTCATAATCAATTGAATCAAAAAATTTCTTATACATTAAAGTATGATTTTAAGTTATTTATCATTAAAAATACATCTAAATATGAAAAGAATAACACTATAATAATTTTCATAAAAGTATAACTTTCTAATAATATTGTTTTCAAATTTAAAGGCAAAAACATTACAAAATTGATTTAGTTTTTTGTAATACAATTAATATTTCATATCTTCAATATATATTTATTATAATAAGAATAAAAAAAATTTAAAAAATAATTTTAGTTAATTATCTATGTCAGTTAATATCAAAATATTATTACTTTATTATTTTTATAATAATATTTAAGTTATTATATATATATATATATATATATATATATATATATATATATATATGCATATCTATAATTCATACATATCCCATGTAGTACATGGGCCATTAATCTAGTCTATACTATTAAAAGAGTAACTATACTCATTTCTGGTGAAGCCACGTGTCGTCACCATGAATCGACACGTGGCAGTTATAGATTTTAAAAAGATTAAAGAAATTTAAATCAAATCTATCCAAATCTAATATAATCCACTTTTAAATTCAAATCAAATCAAACAAAATCTAATACTCTACTAACTTATTAATTAAATCTATCCATATCTAATATAATCCACTTTTAAATTCAAATCAAATCAAATCAAACAAAATCTAATAATCTATTAACTTATTAATTATAAGATAATTATAATAAACGTTTAAAATATATATAAGAAAATAATTACTCTTCATATATATTTAAAATATACAAAATTAATAGGTCATAATAAATAATAATATCACCTTATATACTTTTGTTTAAAAAATAATATTCATATCTTTATCTTTTTATTTATTATATTTTATATGTATTAAAAATATCCGTGTAATACGCGGGTAATAAACTAGTTTGATACCGTAGCGAGGGAAGAGAGCCCTATGAATTCAAGAACAATTAAGTAAAACGCAAATGAAGACATCATTTATGATTTTTTTTCTAAGTCTTGAAAACATTATGTATGAAATTAATCAATGAACTTACCATACCCATTACGGTGACAATTTTGGCTCATTCAAGCAAACAGGTTGAACAAGTCTACGACAAAAAGACAAAAATTTAATACAATTTTAAAATGTTTTCAAAAAACAATTTGGTTAATACATCATTCATTTTTTTTTAAAATATGATTATATACAAAATAAAAATAACGACTTTTTGTATTTTTACCGTTTAAATCTACATTACTTATTTTTTTTTTATCATTATTCGAATCAACATTTGTATTTTTTTTTTTTACCGATTATAACTATTCTTTACCTGTAAATCCACTATATCAGATTACCATAGTTTTTATTACCAAAATCAACAAAAAATTTTCATATTTATATCAATAACATGTTAAAATTTTAACCCAAAATGAGAGGATTAGATTTGAAACAAATAAAAAAAAACATGTATTTAGGTTTGAAACTCAAACATGAATGAAAATAAAAATGGTTAACCGATGAACAAGAACCCATGCATATAGGTTGGAACAAGAACACACTTACATTTACAAATTCATAAAATCAATTCAAATAAGTTCTAAAGTAAGGAAGAATCAATTCATATACAAAACATAAATTGATTCATACCATAACAATAAGTACCAGAAATATACAAAAACATAAACCGATATTCAAAGATTTAAACCAAATCGATCTACATGGATTTTAAAAAATCTAAAGAAACTGAAAATCTCAAGCAATATAAAAAAGTCTGTAACCGAAAAAACTCAAATCTGAATAACGAAGCACACATCAAACATGATAAAGAAAGATGATGAGTTTCCTTATAATCTAGAGAGAGAGAAGGAAGAGAGATGAAAAGCCAAAGAGGGGGGGGAGGGGGGGGGGGGGGATTTTTGGGCGGAACCGCTAGTCGGGCGGTGTTCATGCTGGCTTTATGCATAGGTGGCCAAGCCGCCGGCTTGGCAGGGTGGGTATACCGCCCGCCTTACGGGTGGTGGAATGGATTAGAGTTCTTGAGTCAGATCTTGCTTCTATGCTTCTTCAAATCGATGGTGGGCTTTTTTGACAAATCGAACCGAGTTTGGTTTCTTCTTTGACAAATCCATTGATTGGATTTGGAATAATAATAATAATAATAATAATAATAATAATAATAATAATAATATTATTATTATTATTATTATTATTATTATTATTAAAGTTCTACATTTTGTATTTTCTTTATTTTAAGTGTAATTTGTTGTTATTGGTATATATACGATAATTGTTGCTATTTTTGGTAATAAAAAGTTATGGTAACCTTCTATGATAGATTTACGGATAAAAATAACTATAATCAATAATAAATATAAAATTAATGCTATTAATAATGATAAAAAATAAATAACATGACTAAATAGTAAAAATGCAAAAAGCACTTGCTATTTTTGGCATACGACCCTATAAAAAGATTGTGTTTTAACTTAGTTTTTTACTACAGATCATTTTGACCATTCCGTCTGTTTGACTCATAGGATCGAAATTGTAATCCCTCACACATCGAGCTCATATCAAGTCGTCTAAAACCCATACTACCAAACCACGAAACTTTAGACGAATTATGGTTCCAAATCATTCTCTACAGTCAAATAACAGTTGAGATGTGCATAATAAAGAGGGAAAACCCGTTAAATGCATATCAATGACACCAACAAAATACACAAATTTTCCAAATGAAATCGGCACAAAGCCATTCATAACAGCAATGAGAACCTCAATAAAACTTAACTGCAAAAAGACAGAAACGCCCCTCGTAGAAAAGTTACACGGGGCACAGATTATTTGAATATTGCAACAAAAGTAACTGTTTTATTTTGTTACCTTCCGTCCTCGCAACAAAACAGAAACTCACTAGTCACAACAAATTAACCTTCCAATGCAGATGCTCCGGAAATAATCTCGATGAGTTCAGTAGTGATAGATGCTTGACGAGTCCTGGTATAATCAGATGGTAGTGGTGAGAATGTGAGATAATTATATCTAAATATCGTAAAACTAGAAAAACGTAAATGATTCAGACCCACAATGATTCTTGTTTGTCTGATTAAAATTAAATACAAACATTTCCTTTCTTGAAAATGTTTCGTGCCATTATTACTTTATTGATTTCAGTTCATAAAATCCTGTGTAAGTTTGTCTTTGTGCCGCAAAGTAAATAATGTTTGTTGCAATCTTACCGCTCTACTGTCTCTAAAACTATAAGGTGCTTTCTGCCGATTTCTATTTTGGGATCATACATTTAAAATCAACATTCTCGGTCTAAACTCTATATACAACTATTTCGAGGACTCAGAACCCAGTAAACTAATATGTGCTGACATGGATTTAATTTTTTTTTTAATTTTTATGGCTTACTTAGAAAATGCTGACGTGGATTTAAAAATTGTTTTATTTATTTATATGGCTTACTTAGAAAATGAACAAATAACAAAAAATAAGTGTTATTTGTTATTTTATTTGAATGCCTTGTGTGTACCTGCGGTTGCCAGCATGCCAGGGGAGGGAAGGGAAAGGGTTAAATTAAGAAAAAACTAAAATCTTCTCCGTATTCAAAATTGACAGTGGTTACCAGTTTAATAATAGATTAATAGCTATACCATTAACCTGGTTTCTTTTAAGACCTAAAATATTGATTTCCAAAGTATGATTCCCAAAATAGATATGGGCAGAAAGTATGTTACAAACTTACAATTTGGAGCAACCAAGTATTAACCCTTTTGTCTTTCCAAAAGAACGATAATTTATTTGTAGCAAAAAGCTCAAATCTAAAGGTTTCAAATGTTAATGATTCTAACATGTTTCTGTGTGTGTGACTGTATGAGAGAGAAAATAGAGGACCTGTTGTATGTAAGTGTGAGACGATCAAGCATGTCACCAGCATTTCTGCTGGAGCTGTCCATGGCAGACATACGAGCTCCTTGTTCACTGCAAGCATTCTCCAAAACCGCATTGAACATTACCTGAGCAAGTTAAAAGAATGATGAAAGTAATCGATTAGCAACTGAGTATTGATGTGCACAGGTTTAATACATCATTTTGGAAGTTGCTTGTAGAGGAATGACGATAAAAGAACCGTCTTTTAACAGACAGCGTGAACCTTAAATATGCATTCCTCCATTCCGAAAACGGAGGTGATTTGTACACAACACATTTTTGCCATACACAACAATTTTATCTAGAATGACTTCACCCTTACTTTTAGAGGTACAAGACAAACATGATAAATATGATTAAGAATAATATAGTCATTTTAGTTAACTTGTTGTGTATGGCAAAATTGTGTTGTGCACAAATCACCTCCCTTCCAAAAAGGAGCAATGTTTGCTTTCAAACACCTAAAAAGATTACTCGCCAACTTTATTTAATTACACTAGAAATGAACATGCACTAAGCAACGGAATCTAAAATACAGCTATGATCCGATAATAAGAAGTTTATGAAAAATCTATGTTACCTTGTTTTATATTGATAATTAATTTTAACTTAATCATGTTTTAATGCTAATTTGAGAAGTACAGACTAATCTTGGTAAAACTAGTCAATAACTATGATTTTTATAAAAAATTTTACATTTCTTATTTTCTGTAAAAACCAAAAAGAGATATACTTCTCATTATCATTATCATTTGACTTTGTTTTGGTTATATACATAAAATTAGTTATTGTGAACTAATATATTAAAACATAAAAAGACAAAAAGAAAACGCAGTCCATAATAGTTGCTAATCATTAAGAGGAACTTATAGAAAAAAATTAGAGGGAGTGAAAATTATAGTTGTGATTTGTACACATATGCACTTGGATCATCATCAGAGTGGTCTAGATTGGGTCAAAAAAAATGGCTAGGAACTTAAAGATGCTTTATATAATAGTAAAGATAATAAAAGTGTTAAGCTTTAAATTTTACTCCACCCATCCCAAAAAAAAATTGTGAAAATTATCCAGTTTTAACCCATATGTTACCCAAAGATTGCAATTTCCATTAGCCAGGAACAAAACAAGAATGACTGAAACTTCGAAGTCCCACATGCACTCAACTTTGAGAACAAAATAAAATAGGTCCTTCATATTCTACTCTTAGTTTTACATTTACAACTTACAAATAATTTGTTACGTTGTTTAAATCAGCAAACAACACATGAGGGACTTACACATGAAAATTGGAATTCAGCAAGATTCTGAAGAACTTCTGACTTGGTTTCACCGCCTTCGATTTCATAAGAATCCAAATCACCAATCTTTCCCCCAGCTTCAGACTCTCTTTCCACAATCTTCAAGAAGATGATGCCTAATTATAAACATGAAATGATAAACTATAAGAATTCAAATGACATTATTTACCTCCGGAGACAAGACAGTTGCAGTTGTAGGCAGAAATGAGACGACCGATTGGAACTTATTGAATACTATCCTCAATGCATCAAACTCCACATTCTTCAAGATGTCATCTGCAAGTACAGAAACCTGCAAAAAAAGTAATACACGGAACAAAGATTTATAACAAAATCAAATCTGTCATCTGTGACTTTAACCCCTATAAAGCTCAAAATAAAGAGTTTGCTTAATTAAGTGCTTATTGCCATCAGTCCCTCTGCTGCTACATTCTAGAGGTTTGCAAAACTCAGTTAGACCAACAAAAAAACCGAACGAATAAGCTATGTTTGGATTGGCCTTCAAATTCTGCATTTTTTTTAAAACAGCCATTTTATTGGTTTGGTTCTCAGTTCAAGCTTTTTTTTACGGAAAGGTTGGTCTGGTATAGTACAAAACCATAGCTGGACCAGTTTGTTAACTTGTCAAACTTCAAATGGCATTCTTTTAGGTTTAATAGTTTCAAGTTAAAAACAAACCATGTATTCATTCACAGTTCACTGCGAAAGCAAGCTGGTTTAGATCAGTTTGGATTTCAATTTCACTATTTTTCATTTTCCGGTTTTGATTCGGTCCAGCCCTGTCTTAGCCTGATGCAAACCCCTACTACATTCCCTACTTAGAATGAACACACAATCATATCACTACAAGAGTACATGTGCTAATATTATGTAAACAGTATTACCTGGGTGTAGTTCAGAAAATTCTTTTGCAACTCGGTCATAATCAACTCAATGTCTTTCTTAGAGTCACGGATCAGTTGGGCCTTTGCCTTTTCTCCCAAAATCACATATTTACTTTCTGAGTCAGGACCTATATTGATGCAAAAATCAAGTATGACAATCATTAATATTGAAAATATAGTCCAGTGACAATTTTCTTTAACGAGAATGTACCAGAGTTCATCTTGTGAAGAGCCCTGCTTATCTTCACCGACGTAGAATTAATACCACCACAAAGACCCTTGTCGGAAGAAATAGTGACAATCACATTCTTCTTGACATTCACACCTAGTAAAACGATAAAACATGAGAATTAGGCAATACGATATATGGGATAAAGAAAATAGAATTCTATTTCAGCGTCATGCTATTCCAGCCATCCTTTTATGAATGAATATGGTGCATTTTAAGTAGTACCTAAAAAATAATCACCTTATTGTACAACAATTTTCACTTCCATTTACTGTCTCAAATACTTCCCAGAAAATACTCCCTCCATCCTGACTCAATGGAAAATTTCCATATTTGGTTGTCCCGGATAAACATGCAATTTCCATATAGGGTTCCATGCGGATATTACTTATCTGCCCATCCTTGCAAGATATTGACATACAATGTGGTCCACATATCTCGCATAGTTGTCTACTTGTCTTTGTCAATGGAAATTCTAAATTATTTTACTAGTGGTCAACTATTCCATAATTCCATTAAATTGTACATACTCTTGCCTATATTAATTTAAGGACAGATTGGGTAATTGAAGATTCCACAGAATAACAACCAGGTCATTGTACATGATCATAATCCAAGCATGACACTTCACAGATTAGCATTTGAAAACAGCACCGTCTCAACCCGCCCAGGCATGGGGAGTAGGGCTGTGCATCAGGTCAAACTGGGCTAAACTAGAATTCATGGGTAACAAAAAGGGAACCATGAACAGACCAATCAAAAGTGGTTCCGTAGCAGTCCAGTCCCGATCTAAAACAGTCCCAACCACAAAACCAGACCGTGAACCAAATACAAAGGATGAAAGGATTTTCTAGTTTTGGTTTTTCTATTCTTTCCATAATAGTGTCAGGCTAGAAGTCTAGAACAATTTTTGCACACCCCTAAGGGAAAGGCTGCAGGCAAATCTTTATTTTCAATAATCGTTGTTTTCTAAATATTCATCATCATGGCTTCCAATTGTCAGTCTAGAACAATATGCCTGCCTATAAGTGGAAACAGGCAATTAAATCGAAGTGGCCAGATGGAGGATGAAAAAATTCATAATTAAAAAAATAAAAGTAAAGTTGGCGACCAAAAACGTACTTGGAGTGTCTCCAAGCAGAGCAGTAAATGGTTGCCATAGTCCACGAGAGTTTTCCGCTCTTACTTGAATTGCTCTCAGCTTTGAAGCTGCAACCATCTTCATGGCCTTTGTAATCTTCTGAATATTCTTTACACTCTTCATACGGTTTCTAACTGCCAACACAATATTTAACACCATGAACACTCGAGTGAACCAGAATCACAAAAACATAATAAACAGCATCAAGACTTAATATAATGACAAGCAAAGGTACTATGCCATTACCAACTTGAGTTGAAATGGAGCGAACCCCAAGGCCCACCTGTTCCCTACAAACACCAACCAAACATGTATACAATCATCAATCAAGCATTATAGTAATGCAATTTTTAGAATCATATGACAATAAGAGATCATAGCAAAACAAATATGTGGATGCAAGAATTGCATCATATAGCAAGGGAAAAGAGTTAAGGTATCGACCTAAAGCAAAAGCCCCATTAACCCGGGTAAAAACCGACCAATAAGCATGCATAACAACAGTTTACAGGTACCAAAATGTCATTTAAGAAATGAGGCACAACAGTTCTTTTCATGCAAGCACCACCTTTTACCATAGAAGTTCAAATCTGTATGCACATTACAAACCAACTTTTGTATTTAACTAAACTAAAAGACATTAGCATCACATTGAGATCAGAATATTAAGTCAACAAGCATTAGTATCAATTTCTTAAATTCAATGCTCAACAAGCAATCAAGTATACCACATACATCGACATATGCATGTATGTGTATATTGAACAACATATACACACATAGAGAGCTCTGTTCATAAGTCATAACAAATAAATGCAGTGATTTCAAGAAATTATTAAGTATATCATTGCAAATAATAAAACCAAAAATATTCCATCAAACTAGACGATAATTAACAATTTGTTCATTTATATTATTCTATATACCACATTTAATAACAACTTGTTTTCACCCATCTAAAGGAAAAAAGTCGAAAACTACAATGGTGCTGTCGAACTAGGGAAAAAAACAGCCACTGTAGCAAAAAGAAGGAAAAAGAACCCTTAAGAGTCCAACAGAGGTCATGTGTGCTTTTGTCAAGGTGCAAAAATACCATGCTGTGTATTTTCTTTAAAAAAAACAAGTAGATGAAGAAAGAACAGCAAGAAAATGGCCTTGAGTGAGAAAACCACACACATTTCACTTCAGAGCACAAGCACCCGTCCTTTCAAACCAATAGCGCCTCAACAATGCAAGACAGCAAGGCCATATCCTTGCACCTTGCTGCCCCTTTTGGCGTAGGTGCTCCTTTGATAATATTTAGCTCCAACAACCCAGAGACAATCTCCACAAGTCCAAGTTGAGTATCCACTAAATTGCAGATATAGAAACTTAACAAAAGAGAGGCTAACCAGGTTGTGACACAAAATACCTTTTAGAAGTTTTCTGCAAGTTTCTTTAAAACTTGAAAGTCATTAGTCTATTTGCCACTTGCCAGTCACCTCAGCCAAACAACTTTTTTCTTGAATTAGTCTTGAAACAACAGTCATTAGTCTTGAACCCACTGGTAAGATGAATTCATCTATTAATCTCTTCAAACAATTTTTTTTTAAAGGCAGCCCAGTCTACACCTATTAATCCTACACTACCATCTTGGTTAGAGAAACACCTTGGATCTTCAAATAGTATGGTTTTGACTTTTGACAATTACGTAGCATTTGCCTCTTCACTACAAAAAATCCCAACACTTAAATGACTAAAGAAAACCTGGAAACCAAAAATATATATACTACATTACTATGCTTGAGGCTGCCGATGGTGCTTGTCATGTCGAGAGCTCCATCTGTCGATGACAAATACAACATCAAGATGGCATCCAATCCATCACAGCATGCAGAGAACCTGCTACCAGTCACCACTTCTCCAGTTCTCCGTTCGCCTTATGAGTTGTATTTTTTGTGTTTTCTATTTTTGTTTTTGTATATTGTTTAATCTTTGAAAGTGGTATTGAATCAAAAGATGAGGCGTTGTTTTCTGAAAAATAACTGAAAGATTCTATATTTAGCTGCAGTAAAATATACATCTTTTTTAAAAAATAACAATATAAATGGTAGTATGGCACAGTTGTAAAAATTGTTGATTTATACAAATTTTTAGCTTTTTCACTTTTCTTGTGAGTGGCACTTGCTATTTCACATTTCACTATATGTGATACACTCAGTAATAGAGTTTCGGGTAATTCAAATGATGTGGCACTTGCTTTTTCATTTTGCAGGTACATTGGATTCCACCTGCCTTAATGTGTCACTTTGTGTGGCATCTTGATCACAGAAACTTAATAAACAATAAACATAATTTAGAAAACCTATGTGAATCTTGCAGTGAGATTGCTGCTTTTCAACATCAAAATTGCTATATATCATGGAGTAAAACTAAAAAAACGTTCAGAATTTATGAAAATGTTACAAACAAGATTATTTATCTACCTTACAAAACTGTTAAATCAGATACATCATATGTTTGACTTCACCACAAACACCTCGTTTGCACTTTGCATCCAAGAAATGTGTAAAAATAAGAGTAAAAATTATACACCAAAGAAGCACAGACAGAATCTGAAGTAATAATATTACGTGGTTCAAAACAAATATCAGCATCTAAATCAAACACAATTTTAGTGCATGCCAAACATAAAGTTCTATTTAAAAAAAATCGAAAATAATCAGAGTTCAAAACGTAGAGCTGAACGCATACAAATTGAAAGCATAATATCTGATAGATCAAGAAATGAAGATGAGATCGTACTCTGAGGTAGCAATAGTGGATCGAATCGCATTGATGGGATTTGGAGAAGAAACAAGAGGAAGAAAACGCCTCCCTTCTCTTCTCAGAGCAGCCATCGCCATTGGAGTTGGATTATTGTGTTCCTGGAAAACAAGAAGGAGATTTGGGTGACTTCCGATCGATTTGTTGAAATTAGGGTTCCGAAAAGCTTTGAACCAAACAGTGTGAGAGAGATTGGTGATCGCATCAAACGTTGATATGGTCTGAAGTTCGGGTAAGAATCAATAACTGGATCCGATTCTCAAGGCCTTCTATTCACCTTATTACATATGGGCTTCTTACAGCCCAATTATACTGATTGTAACTTGTAAGCCTTTTATCATAAATCATACTATATTTATTACCCACGTCATGGGTTAATTTAAAAATCAAATATTTATAATTATGAATAATATAATAATTTTATTATTTTAAGAACAATAGAATTTATTTAATTTTAATTAATTATTAAGATCAGTTTTGAATAGAATTAATTTGCTTTAAAATATAAATTAAATTTAGTAAATGAAATGACAAAAGGAGAGTGTGACACATGAAAAATCAAATGAGAACATGACACATGACATATTATTTACTCATTTATTGGTATTATCATACTGTGTTTGTTGACCCACGTATTACATAGAAATTTTACATAAAAACACATATTAATTATAAAAAGAAATAAATTAAGAGTTTATAAGAAAATTGAAAGGAAAAATATTTCTGAATGATATATTTAAATATTTAATTAAGTAGACATTATAAATAATATATTAAAATATAATGATATGAATTATAAACATTGTTAATTTACTTATTTTAAAACATAATTATGTTAAATATTTAACATTATTTTATTATTTAAGTTTACAATATATTAAAATAAATTATGAATTACCATAATTATGGTTACAAGGAATAAAAATAGAAGAAAGTCATTTTTTTTCATTTTATTTCAATTAATTAAGTTGTATAAATCGAAAAACTAAATTAGGAAAATTAGGCGGGAAAAATGAGATTTTGTTTCAGTGAGAGATCGACACGTGGCGAAAAACATTTTGCTTTATTAATATATATATATATATATATATATATATATATATATATATGTATGTATGTATGTATGTATGTATGTATGTATGTATGTATGTATGTATGTATGTATGTATATATATATATATATATATATATATATATATATATATATATATATATATATATATATATATATATATATATATATATATATATATATATATATATAGAATATAGATAGATATATAGATTCGGGTTTACAATAAAAAATCAACATGTTTTCACGGTTTTTATGTTTTTGTCACTTCATGTTATTTTTTTTTATAAAAGTCCTGAAGTTATTTTTTATTCTTTTTGGTTTAGTGAAATTTGACTATTAGAACCTGGTTTACGAATTAAAACTGATTTCTAATAGTCAAATTTTACGTAACCAGAAAAAAATGACTTGAGAAGCTTTCTTGAAAAAAATAATATGGAGGGACGAAAATGTAAAAACATGTTGATTTTTTTCATGATAAACCCATCATATTTTATAAAATAGGTTATATATCCGTGTATCAGAATTACATGATTTAATTTTGAAAAAAGTATTTATAAAATAAATATTTATAAATATATTTAAAATAGTTATAAAAACCAAAGTTTTTGAGATTTTAATAATTTATTTACTATTTGTTAGATATAATTTGATTTAGATTAGATTGGATTGATTTAAATTATAATTGAATAAGGGGTGACAATTGTGACCCAACGGGCCAAACGGGTCTAAGAGTTAAATGGACCCGTTGTAAAAAATTAAGATAAAACATAATTTTTTTTTAAATGAAAATTTAGAAAATATGTATTAAAAAAATTGTTCTTTGAATTTTTATTTTAAATTATGTAAAATTTATGACTTTTGGTCATCAACCCGTTTGACCTATTTGCTTGAACGGGCACAAATTGCCTTATGAATAAGGTAAATGACGTGACAAAAACAAACACAAACACGTGTAGAATTTAATGAAGTGCTAACACATGACATATTTTGTTATTCTTTTATTAGTAGTTGTAGATTTATTAAATAATTAGGTTAATTACCAAAAAAGATAGTCAACTTTACATTTTTTATTGTTTATGCTGATTAAGTTTGTTTGCAATTGAAAAAAGTATCAGCTTTTTATATTTATCATTTATGGTAATATCTTATATTTACAAATAAAAAAATAATCAAACTTTTATTTTTAATAATTTAAGATGACCAACTTTATATAAATTTATTGTTTAAGGTAACCAAATATATATTTTTTTTCTCATCTTTTAAGATAACCAATTATATTAAATGATAGAAAAAAATGAAAGTCTGATTCTTTTTTTATACTTGCAAACAAATTTGGTACTTTAAACCAAAACAAAATGATAAAGTTGTTTATCTTTCTTGACAAGTAACCCTAAATATTTTCAAAGCTATGGTCATGATTTTATAAGAAAAAAATATTATAAGAAGTATGAAAAGGGATTTAAATTATAAATATAGAGAAGATTTTTGTGTTAAATACATATCTCCCACCCCTTCCTTCCCCCACCAATTTTATTGGTTAATTACACACCCACACCTCCTTTAATCACCTCTTAATGATACGTGTCCACCAATTATTAAAGGGGTAGCCAAAAATTAAATTCATTTATCAAGTCATCTAACCAAAATACCCACCATTTACCATACAACCACTTTTACATTATTTGTATATTTTATTAAGTTTCTCAACGCATTGCGTTCAAAATGTGAAAAGTAACGTAAAGTACATTACCTTTACGTTAACAAATTTTTTTGTTTTCATTTCCAATAAAATTGCAGTGATTACTTTTTTCTTATTTTAACCTTAGTTACAATCACAAAACCCACCCATGACCCATTTTCTTCGGCGACACCTCTTTTTGTTCAGCGAACATAGAAGTCTTCGGGCGATTCTTTCGTTGTTCCACTTTCATTGCACATTGCATATCACGAACACAAAAAAGTCTGGCCATCTCATCCATTGTTCCACCAATATCGCATATCGCTAACACAAAAGTCTCTGACTATCTCCTCCATTGTTCCACCCATATCGCATATCACGAACACATAAGTCTTGAGCCATCTCCTACATTCTTCCACCTTCATTCCATATCGCAAACCCTAATGAGGTTGCTAAACCCTAACCACGAAGCAAAACCCACAAACAAATACCCATGAAGAAAGTTTCTATGATTCTTCAGCCTTTGTCAAAAAACCCTAACCACGAAGAAACCTTAGCGGCACTGAACCATAGTAGCAGCGATTACAAGGTAAAAATTCAAAAATCTAGTATACAATCTTTGTAACACTCCCGAAACACGATAATAATGTAACGTTATAAAGACTGATAGGTGGCGTCATACACACAAGTACCTGGTTATAATCCAATAAAATTACAACCAAAACCTAGGTGATTAAGTTAACTATAATACTAAAGTCATGGAAGTTAATGTACATGTCCGAAGTAGGTACAAATACAAACCACAAAAGATGGATACCTCTAATAAGGTAGCTAAGAGTCCTCGAGCCGCAGTAGTAGGTGGAGCTTACATAGGTGCAGCAGACCTACCATCACTCCCATGGGTCCCTTAGATGCACAAGTTAAGAAAATAAGTTAACTAAATTAGCTATTGAGAATGCAAGTTAATTAAAAGCACAAAACCTGATTAAACTGTAGGATCCCCCTCCCACGCACTTGGTTCCAGGAACCGCATAAAGCAGTCCCAAGTCCCCAAAAAGGGTTGGGAGCTACCCAAACCCTGGCCCAGTCATACAGTTTATCACAGTAATCACCATGCATCCCGACGTATCGCAATATCACAAGATCTCATTATATAAAACACAGTTACACAATATCAACTATCATGATTATGTAAATAAACCTTGTTAGCCCAATATATCCCAAGTCCCGTGAAAAACCCGGTAATCATGCTAGAATAGTAATAAATAAGTATAAAGTGCATCTGATAAAATACTTGTGTCTCATGTGATAGTTGTTACACGAGCTCCCCATTTTTCAATTTACGGGATATAATATAGCTAAAATTTTTTTAACCCCCATGATTTTTAAAGTTCGACCCCTCAGCTCTCACTCGGAGTAAAAAGGCTGTTCCGCACGAGCCCTGATTTTCGGATCTGCATTCGTGTCCGCAGGTGCTGGTGAAACACCCCGTTCTAATAACGCGACGCTTTTACTATAATTCTGCAACATAATCCTCGAAGTAATAAAATAAAGTGTTCGCATCTCAACTTCAATTTTAAATACGTAAATAAACTAAAAACCACCACATTCAGAGTGCGCTAAAATATAACATCTAATTATTACAACCAAATTGAAAGTCTAGGGATCTACCCATCCCAAGTACAAAATATAAATCAGAGTAAATGCGGAAGTCATTCTGATACCATAAATGCTCAAACTCTAGATCCTGAAGCTGGCGCCTTTCCCTTATCAGCTAAACCTGAAAATTTGCCCCCACAACCGGGGTAAGCCGTCGCCTAGCGAGTAACAGATTTAAAAGCACAGACAAACATATATAACATGTTCAACACAAATATCAGCTCAAATTCAACATGTGTAGCATTACGACTCGCTCGATTTAGCATACACGAATAGGTATTGTTACCGGCTCGCCCGATAACAAGTACACGGCGTACGACTCGCTCGGTTAGCACGTGTACAAAACATGCGGCTCGCCCGCCATACAACTCGGAAGCACACAGCAACCTCGCTTAATCCACATAATACACAGTATGCATACTGGGGAAAGGGTTCACAGATATCAGCTCAAGGCAACGAAATAAATAACAACATTCAAGGCTAAGCATGGTAGTTAAAGAATAATCATGGCAATAGAAACGAAAGAGATATCCAGTGCAAGCATGTCATTTATGATCATTTGCGAAATTAAATCAATTACTCACAGTGCCTGCAATCTGTACTCGCCACGCGGCTACCAAAATCAACTGAAAGCCCTGCCGAGAGCCACACGTCTCAACTGAACCACTAGAGTCCTGCTATAAAAGTATATTGCCTATTTATCAATATTTTTTAACTTTATATTCTACTAAGCCCTATCATTTCTATTAATTAAAGTAATAACTTAACTTTGATTATCACACCAACTATGATAAAAATTATTAATACTTTTGATTTATTTTAACCCAATAATAACGAGGTTAACAACCTAAATAAATTTCCCAACTTAACCCACCAACTAATCAAAAGAACTAATCTAATATTTAATCAATTCTAATACTAACGGTTCAATTGAAATTTAAGCCCAAGACACACAAAATTTTTATTAGTCCCTTTAGTTAATTAAATACCAATTCCCTTTCTATATTATATAACCCGCAATATTCATATGATAAAAATTACAATTACACCTAAAATAATTTTGTAATGGACTTAGAAAATAAAACTAACTCAAACTAATTTTTATTTAATTGAATGATCAACCCAAATAATAAACTACCTAAAACCTTAAAACTCAACACTTTAATCCTTAGTTTAATTATCAGCCCAAATTAGATTATAAATTAAAAGGTTCACTAATTAAACCCAAAATCTTGAAGCCCAAAAATTTTAGTCAAACCTAACCTAGCATTAATCAATCGGTCAACAAGAAATTAAATGGTCCATGCTCCATTTTACTTTTCCCCCTCTCTGTGCGTGCAACCCAATCAAAGAAAAAGAATGCTGCCAAAAAAATAATTAAATAATTAAATAAGATAAAATTAAAAAAAAACCCTTCTCCCATTTCTCTCTCTCTCAGATGTGCAGTAGAAGGAAAAGAAGATGTCAAAACAGAGACCGGCCAGCAGAAAAGAAAAAGAGGCGGTGGCCACCGGCCACGTCGCCGGCGCCGACCAATCCCCCACACGACAAACACACCCACCACTACTCCCTCATTCCTTTTGGTGAACGAAAACAGAAAGGGAGCAGGCGAGGCAGCTCACGAAAAGCAGAAAGAAGAAGGGCGGTGACCACCAGCCACGTCGCCGGCGCCGCCTTCTTCTCCGACCGAAACCCACGCAATCCACGCACACGTCTCTCTCTCTCTCTCCCTCCTACTCGGCTGAGTCAAAAACAGAGAAGAAAAAGGGCAGCGCCGCCGCTGCTGCCGCCAGCGGTGACCACTCCGCCGTCCCTAACTCCGGCGAAACATCCACCCATTTCATACAAATTGGTTCTAATGTTATTTGCATCATTTTTACAAAGATTTTCACATTATTATTAAAAGAAAACTCATTAATCCTCCATTGATATATTACTTGAAGCTTAGAAAACTTACATGAAGAAGATGATAAGCATATATATTAAATGAGATATTTCAGATTTTATATACATTTCAAATCTCATTTTCATTACTAAATCTACAAATAAACATAAATAACTAGAAATTTAAGGTTTGTAAATTTACCTCTAACTTCCAATAATGATAATGAAGAATATGAGAATGATGATGAGTCAACAATGCATTTGCTGCTTGATTACAACCTTAATGTATTCTTTTGCCAAAAAGAAAAACAAATTTTCAAGTGTGTGTGTGTCTTGATTTGCAATAAAGATGATGAGAATGGAGAATGAAAACCCAAAACCCACTTTCTGTTATAACCACCTCCTTTCACCTTTTTTTTTAATTTTTTTTTTCAACCACCTATAAATATGTATTTATCATTAATTCTTAAAAACTATGCAATTAAATATTAAATTAAACGACCCAAAATAAATTAATTACATCAAAATTAGCGGGTGTTACAATCTCCTACACGTTGGATTGATCTCGTCCTCGAGATCTTATGAAATTAAAGTAAATCAGATATCTCACTTATATCTCTGTCTTAAATTTCTACATATAATTCGAATATCGATAACGCACCACCTCGATTAAACCATCTTGACATTCCTAAGACTCGCATCAATCTTATCATCTTGTCGGCATTCTTCAAAAAAATTTTTTTTTTTATAAAACTAAAATCATATCCATCATGTACATTAACAACTCCATTGGTAATTATAATTGATAATCTTGCGCACCTATGCACTTTATAATCCAACACATTACAATGAACTTAGGATTAAACTTCTTAATTTGTATAATCTCCTTCCCATACGATACTATTAGCATCACATAACCATTAACTTCAAACTCAGGTTATCTATGCTTAAACCAAATATATCTTCGGTCGATACTGGATAACTCTCAATCACTCGCAAATAATCTGAATTTAATCATGTGCACAAACTTCAAAAGTTAACCGATAATGCTTACCTCAACAATTCAATAAATTCCTTTTCTATTGTACATGTTGTATTAAGATTTACGTCTTCAAGTATTAGTAACTAGTAGACATCTCATGACTTATAAATAACATCTCCAAAACGTCAATGTAAACATAATCGCGGTCAATTCTTTGTCGTATACAGAATATTTACTCTAATGAATTTTCTGCTATTTCAATGCATAAGTGTTTACTCTTCCTTGTTGCATCAAAACACTATAAATTATATATATTGTTATCTACTCATTCGAAATTTAAATCTTACTTCTTGAACAAATAACATGAGCATTATAAGCATCCAACTAATTCATACCACAATCACCTTCAATCCACTAGTAATTATAACTACAAACTCTAAAGTGAAATTTTGATCACCAAGACTAAGCATATATGAAAATCTCTGAAGCCTATGACACACGCTCGCTTACGGTCCCAACATCAATGAAATCAAACTATATAAAAGAATTACATTCAGATGACATGCAAAAGAGGCACATTAATAAAAATGAATAGTGACACCCCAGTTAAATAACAAATAATCAAGTAAAGCGTTAAGTCAAAAATACCCGTAACCACATTAGGAGTCTCACAGGGCGCATCAGCCGTGATCTGAAAAGCACGGGTCGGAACTCTATCAGTGTCGCCTCTCCTCGACTGAGTTGGTCCTGCAGCTTGCTGACTCATAGATGCAATGCTTGTACTCATATTCTGACTCTGCCCCCGCTGAGGGCAGTTCCTCGCTACATGACCCTGAACCCCACAATCGAAGCAAATCAACGGATGTATCGGACAATTAACTCTGATGTGCCTGATATCTCCACATGCGTGACACCCTCTAGAAAAGCCACTACATACCCCAGTATGCCTCTTCCCACACTGCTGACACTCGTGTGGCATCTGTGTCTGTGATGTATACTGCTGCTGACATTGGGAGAAAGAAGAACCCGATGATTTTGCTGAAGTTTGAAATAACCGATCAGGTTCCGCAGTCCTAGCTTTCTTGGGCGATGTCATCAAAGAAGTAGTAGAACCTAACAGTGCTCGTTCGCGCTTCCGCGCACTCATAACTGCCTCCTCAAGGGTCTTATAGCTCTGCATCTCAACAAACTCTTTAATTTCAGCACGAAGTCCAGTCACAAACAAATCTACCCTCGTCTCCTCATCTAGCGCATATCTCGTCACAAACTGTGATTTCTCCCTGAAGACCGCCTCATAATCCTGAACTGTCAGACCCTCCTGTCGTAGATCTAAAAACTGTCTCTCAATCTCCCTAGTCAAGTCAGCTGGACAGTACTGATCCTGGAATCTCTTCCTAAACTGAGCCCAAGTCATCGTCCCCACCAGATCAGAACCAATAGCTCTCGATGTGTTCTTCCACCATGTCAACGCTGGACCTACTAACATCCCCGCAGCATACTCCACCATATCCGTCTCTAAGCAATGACTCAGGCGAAATGCCCTCTCCGCACACTCTAGCCACTCTACAGCCTTCACAGGCTCCATAGTCCCGTCGAATTCCTTGGTCCCAGACCCCTTAAAGGCCTTGAACGAAGCACGATCAGGTCGTCGTCCGCCAGTCTCAGTCTCCACAATATTTCCCCCACCAGTAGGAGCAGATGTCAAAGTATTTCTCGCATTAGATCGGGAAGTAGCGATCAGGTCACGAATCTCCTGAAAACTCCGTTGCACCTCCGCGCGGCTCTCATCCATAATATCTCGTACATAACGGGTCATGTACCTCATCATCCAGGTCTCACGAGGGGTCAACGGTCCTCCCTCGGGTCCAATATCATCATCTAAATCATCCTCATCCTCACGTTCTCCGTCAGAATGCTCTATATCCTCTGGCTCTACGACAACTCGCTCATCGCGTGGATGGCTGTGGCTCTCATCATCAGCCATGGTGCTGAAAATTAACTTTATGAGTTAAATTAAAATTTTCATTATATTATTCACACTTGATTAATTTTCTGGTTTTTCTCTTAAGGGTATATATTCATATATTTATAAATGTTACAGTTAATCCCTATCTTAACCGTACCCAATTTCCTAAGGCCATCAGGATAGAGTTTACCTCATACAATCATAACTTACACTACTACTAATCTTACGGTTTAAGACTAAGCACCAATCGAGTCCTTAATTCACTTAAACCTAACCTGTCTCTGATATTGAAACACCCCGTTCTAATAACGCGGCGCTTTTACTATAATTCTGCAACATAATCCTCGAAGTAATAAAATAAAGCGTTCGCATCTCAACTTCAATTTTAAATACGTAAATAAACTAAAAACCACCACATTCAGAGTGCGCTAAAATATAACATCTAATTATTACAACCAAATTGAAAGTCTAGGGATCTACCCATCCCAAGTACAAAATATAAATCAGAGTAAATGCGGAAGTCATTCTGATACCATAAATGCTCAAATTCTAGATCCTGAAGCTGGCGCCTTTCCCTTATCAGCTAAAGCTGAAAATTTGCCCCCACAACCGGGGTAAGCCGTCGCCTAGCGAGTAACAGATTTAAAAGCACAGACAAACATATATAACATGTTCAACACAAATATCAGCTCAAATTCAACATGTGTAGCATTACGACTCGCTCGATTTAGCATACACGAATAGGTATTGTTATCGGCTCGCCCGATAACAAGTACACGGCGTACGACTCGCTCGGTTAGCACGTGTACAAAACATGCGGCTCGCCCGCCATACAACTCGGAAGCACACAGCAACCTCGCTTAATCCACATAATACACAGTATGCATACTGGGGAAAGGGTTCACAGATATCAGCTCAAGGCAACGAAATAAATAACAACATTCAAGGCTAAGCATGGTAGTTAAAGAATAATCATGGCAATAGAAACGAAAGAGATATCCAGTGCAAGCATGTCATTTATGATCATTTGCGAAATTAAATCAATTACTCACAGTGCCTGCAATCTGTACTCGCCACGCGGCTACCAAAATCAACTGAAAGCCCTGCCGAGAGCCACACGTCTCAACTGAACCACTAGAGTCCTGCTATAAAAGTATATTGCCTATTTATCAATATTCTTAACTTTATATTCTACTAAGCCCGTTATCATTTCTATTAATTAAAGTAATAACTTAACTTTGATTATCACACCAACTATGATAAAAATTATTAATACTTTTGATTTATTTTAACCCAATAATAACGAGGTTAACAACCTAAATAAATTTCCCAACTTAACCCACCAACTAATCAAAAGAACTAATCTAATATTTAATCAATTCTAATACTAACGGTTCAATTGAAATTTAAGCCCAAGACACACAAAATTTTTATTAGTCCCTTTAATTAATTAAATACCAATTCCCTTTCTATATTATGTAACCCGCAATATTCATATGATAAAAATAACAATTACACCTAAAATAATTTTGTAATGGACTTAGAAAATAAAACTAACTCAAACTAATTTTTATTTAATTGAATGATCAACCCATATAATAAACTACCTAAAACCTTAAAACTCAACACTTTAATCCTTAGTTTAATTATCAGCCCAAATTAGATTATAAATTAAAAGGTTCACTAATTAAACCCAAAATCTTGAAGCCCAAAAATTTTAGTCAAACCTAACCTAGCATTAATCAATCGGTCAACAAGAAATTAAATGGTCCATGCTCCATTTTACTTTTCCCCCTCTCTGTGCGTGCAACCCAATCAAAGAAAAAGAATGCTGCCAAAAAAAATAATTAAATAATTAAATAAGATAAAATTAAAAAAAAACCCTTCTCCCATTTCTCTCTCTCTCAGATGTGCAGTAGAAGGAAAAGAAGATGTCAAAACAGAGACCGGCCAGCAGAAAAGAAAAAGAGGCGGTGGCCACCGGCCACGTCGCCGGCGCCGACCAATCCCCCACACGACAAACACACCCACCACTACTCCCTCATTCCTTTTGGTGAACGAAAACAGAAAGGGAGCAGGCGAGGCAGCTCACGAAAAGCAGAAAGAAGAAGGGCGGTGACCACCAGCCACGTCGCCGGCGCCGCCTTCTTCTCCGACCGAAACCCACGCAATCCACGCACACGTCTCTCTCTCTCTCTCCCTCCTACTCGGCTGAGTCAAAAACAGAGAAGAAAAAGGGCAGCGCCGCCGCTGCTGCCGCCAGCGGTGACCACTCCGCCGTCCCTAACTCCGGCGAAACATCCACCCATTTCATACAAATTGGTTCTAATGTTATTTGCATCAATTTTACAAAGATTTTCACATTATTATTTAAAGAAAACTCATTAATCCTCCATTGATATATTACTTGAAGCTTAGAAAACTTACATGAAGAAGATGATAAGCATATATATTAAATGAGATATTTAAGATTTTATATACATTTCAAATCTCATTTTCATTACTAAATCTACAAATAAACATAAATAACTAGAAATTTAAGGTTTGTAAATTTACCTCTAACTTCCAATAATGATAATGAAGAATATGAGAATGATGATGAGTCAACAATGCATTTGCTGCTTGATTACAACCTTAATGTATTCTTTTGCCAAAAAGAAAAATAAATTTTCAAGTGTGTGTGTGTCTTGATTTGCAATAAAGATGATGAGAATGGAGAATGAAAACCCAAAACCCACTTTCTGTTATAACCACCTCCTTTCACCTTTTTTTTTTAATTTTTTTTTTTCAACCACCTATAAATATGTATTTATCATTAATTCTTAAAAACTATGCAATTAAATATTAAATTAAACAACCCAAAATTAGTTAATTACCTCAAAATTAGCGGGTGTTACATAATAAGCATAAGACAATTATATTTTAGAGAATCAAACGCACCCTAAACTCAATAAATATACATAACATATGTATTTTTAACTTAACGAATATATAAAATACGAAATGAATTATAGAAAAATGGCATAAAAAATATGTAATGTATTTTGCGGTTTTCTTAATTTTGTGTGTTGTATTTTTAATACATGCATTTCAAATATATATATATATATATATATATATATATATATATATATATATATATATATATATATATATATATATATATATATATATATATATATATATAATCAGGTTCATTAGCGTACCTATGAGATTCCAGCGTATCCTAATGTGAATGATCATTCACATATATTTTTTTGAATAGACATGTATAAGACAACATTATAA
>JAANYP010004251.1:0-7500 GCA_020465985.1 Centrapalus pauciflorus
AACAGGCTGTATTAACAGCTTCTGCCCAGAAAGTCATAGGCAGATTGGAATCAGCTAACATTGTTCTAGCAGCCTCAATTAATGTTCTATTCTTTCTTTCAGCTACACCATTTTGCTGTGGTGTTCTTGGTGCACTATATTGTCTAGCAATACCTTTGGACTCACAGAAACTGTTTAGAATTTGATTTTTAAATTCAGTTCCATTGTCTGATCTTATCACCTTAACTTTGGAATTGGATTGGTTTTCTATCTTAAGGATAAAAGACTTAACAAGCTCAGCAGTTTCATCTTTGGACCTAAGAAAGTAAACCCAAGTAAATTTGGTGAAATCATCAACAATGACTAAACAGTATGCCCTTTTATTCAAACTCAAAACAGATGTTGGACCAAATAGATCTATATGTAACAGCTGAAGAACAGATGAGATTGAATTTACTTCTTTGGCCTTATGAGAAGTTTTGTGTTGCTTACCTTTAAGACATGCTACACAATGATCATCACAAATGAACTCCTTTTGTGGTAAACCTCTTACCAGATTCTTTTTAACTAAATCATTCATGGACTTGAAGTTCATGTGACACATCCTTCTATGCCAAAGAGCAGACTCATTTGATGATGCTTTGGATATTAAACAGCTTAAAGTATTTGATTTAGTCAAAAGAGCTGTGTCTAGGCAGTAAACATTGTCCTTTCTTGGTGTTCTAAGTAAAACAAGATTTTCAGGAATTTTGAAATCCTTTGAAAGAACAATGCACTCCGAATCTGTGAACAGAACAATGTTTTGTTTGTCACAGATTTGAGAGACACTCAATAAATTGTACTTAAGCTGTTCAACATACAAAACATCATGGAATGTCATGTTGCCTGCATTTACAGTACCTTTACCTGTAACCTTACCTCCTTTTGAATTGCCTCCAAATGCGACAAAACCTCCATCAAAGCCTTTGAAATTTGACAAGCATTCAGAATTGCCTGTCATGTGCCTAGAGCATCCACTGTCCAGATGCCATCTTGTCCTATGAGGAGACCTGTGGTTGCCCTGCACAAATAACAGCTTCGTTAGTAGTGGAGTAAACCCAAACCAAATTGGTTTTGGGTTGGCCTTGTACATTGACATAACTAAAAACTGTTTTTGACTTCTTGTATTTTGTGAGATCTACTGATGGAGTCTTTGGAGAGTATTTAGTGATAATATGAGGTATCCAATTATTTTGATCATCTTTTCTTCTGACAGTCTCAGATGATTCACTAGCAGCTCCAGTTTGGTGCCCAGCAGCTGGCGCTGTGTTTGTAGTGCTAACAGTTTCTGTTTTTGCACTAACAGCATCAGATTTTGACTTAGCAGTCTGATCTTTTGCATTAGCAGTTTGAGCAACAGATTTGTCCTTGACACACCACATTTGTTTAAAACTTGATTTAGACTTTGCCAAAACTTGTTTTTGATGTGTGGACTGTTTTTTATTAACTTTTGAGAATCTGTGATCAACTGTTTTCTTTGGAGCTGCTGTGGAAGGTTTCACTTTTGAGTGCTTTGCCTGATTAGGATTTGATTTTGTGTGATGCACCGTCTGTTTTGCAACAGCTGGTTTGTAAAAACAATCCTTGGCTAAGTGATTCTTCCTTCCACAGTGAAAGCATCTTTTGACAGTTTGAATTGGAACACCAGACTTTTCTGTCAATTTCTGGTTCTTGTTTCTCTGGTTTCCTCTTACCTGCTGTTGTTTAGGAAACTTTTGAACACCATGCTTTTGGCATGTGCAGATAGAAACAGTTTCACCTCTTTTAGTTCCTTTTGATGAAGATGCAGTGTTACAGTTAGAATGTACAGAAACTTGTGGAGTAGCATTGCATACACTCATCTTCTCTTTTCCTTTCTTACTGGGAACTTGGACTTCTATGGGTGCACTCTTTGTGTCACAGTCTCTATTTTGACTCTTATCTTCCTTTGGTTCAGGACTGCTATCAAGGATAGGATCTACAATAGTCATAGATTCATCTAGTGGTTCATTAACAAGTCTATCAGCAACTTCACTCATTGGATGAATGTACTTGTTATTATATGGAGGTGGAGTAGCTCTGTATCCTATTCCTTCTTTGGGATTGACCTGAGATTTGACTCTATCTTTGAATTGAACTTCCATTAGGTGTTCTAGCTTTTGATTTGCTAACTTGAAGTTACCTAAATCTATGTTAACAGATTTCAGTTTCTCATTAGCCTCTAACACCTTCTGTTCAGTTTCTTCTACCTTTTTATTCAGAGATTCTATTTTCTTATTGAGTTCCTTTTTCTCCCATTCATGATAGTTTCTATCATACCCCATTTGAATCTCATTATCCTTATAATCATTGATCTGTTTTTCCAGATCTTCTATGACTTGCATATATTCATATCTCCTTTCTTCCATCTTAGCTAGAGTTTTGCACATGCTCTCATTATGATCTCTGTACTTTTTAACCATATTTTTGCATGATTGAGAGCAGAGTTTAGAGTTTACCTCAGATGGTAGTTCAGTTGAGGAGACATTTGAGGTTTCTGCCATAAGTGCTTGATTTTGGAATTCTTCCTCTGTCTGATCACTCCAGTCAAACACATTGTCTTCTTGAGAGACAAGTGCCGTTGATGAGGAAGCTTGAATGGGCTGTGAAGTCCTTGATGGTTGTTGACATTGAGATCTACATTCTCTGGCAAAGTGACCAAGCTTATGGCATTTATAGCATTCCACTTTTGATTTATCAAAAGATGGTTTGCCTTCTGTTTTGGCTTGAAAGTTGGTCCTACCAGTTCTTTTCAGAAATCTTTTGGCTCTCATGGTCAGCATTGCATGTTTCCACTTTAAATCCATCTCTTCAAGATCATCTGGATGAATTTGTTCCAAGTCTTCAACATTTAGAGCAAATAATCCATCATTGGCAACAAAAGCTTCATAATGAGTTTCAGCAGAATTGCCATCACCACCTGAAAAAGAATCACAGTTATTAGATTTTTCAGAGGACAAAAGAGCAGTGTTGTGATTATAAGAAAAGGATTTCTTTTTAGCATCAATTTCAGTCTCAAACACTCTTAGACTGTTGTATAGATCATCCAATTCTATCTCATCAAGTGTGTCTTTTGTTCTCCACTGTGCAGCATAGACTGTCCATTCTTCTCCAAGAGATCTGAGAAACTTTCTGTTGACCTCATCTTGATCCAGATTGACCTTTGCACTTTCCAGTTCACTTATCAGTTTGTTAAACCTGTCAAAGATTTGAGTGAGGTTTTCATTCTTGCCACCAGAAAAGTTTTCATACTGCTGTTTCAAGAGGTCTTTTTGATTTCTCTTGGTACTGGCATTACCAGCAAACCTCTTCTCTAAGGCATTCCAAAGAGAGTGAGCAGTATAAAACTTTTTGACCTGATGTTGATAAGCATTAGGAATGGCTATTTGTAATAGTGTGAGTGCTTTCACTTCATTCATTCTAGCCTTCCTTTCAAGTTCAGTTTTTGGAGGAGTTTTGACTGGTTTTCCCTCAGCATCAAGTTCTGGATCAACTGCAGGAGGGAATTCAACAGCTTCCCATATGGCATAATCAATGAATTGAATATGCTGTTGAATCCTGAGTTTCCACATCTCAAACTCAGTGGGCTTGAGCATAGGCACTTTGAGTCCTTGCCCAGATCCACTGCTGCTATTTTCAAATTCCATTGAAAAAGATTAAAATTTGAAAGAAAGTTTTCGACTTTGAAAAATAAAGAACAACCTGGTTTGAAAAACCTGATTTGAATAACCTGGTTTGACAAACCTGGCTCTGATACCACTTGTCAGGATCTAAAAATTATGAAAATTATGAATAATCAAGATTAACTGATTTGAATTTATCAGAGTATAAATCAATAATCTTGCTTTGAATCAAAGTTTAATTAAGAAGTTTGCGGAATAACACTTAATTATTTTAACAAAAACTTTCAGAATCAATTAAGCTTAAAACATAAGAAGTAATCAAGACTGTTTATATTGCTGAATTCAATGATTACAATCACCTCTAATCTGTTTTGATTAGACTCAGAACACAGACTGTTCTTAGGGTTTTACAACCTTAGAGGCTTAAGAAAACTTAACAATAAAGCAATTACAGACTCAAAAAAATGCAGAATACTTCTTTCTCTATGTAACTTCTATACAATATTCTGTCTATTTATATTGCTTTATGGACGTGTTTCCTTGAAGGACTATGACTTCTCTGATAGTAGATATGCTGGAATCTTCGTGTAGATATCTTTCCTGAAAATCAGCACATTCTGTTTATGAAACTGTTGAGCAGCTTGAATGACTTGACAGCATGAACTGAGCAGCTTGAGTTGTTTTGCTCTGGCAGCTTGAACTTTTATACTGGCAGCTCGAGTTTCTTCAACTAGCAGCATGAACTTTGTACTTATATGAAAAATCTACTAACAGTCTGAGAAGTCTAAACTAACATCTTGAGTATACTTAAACTATTTCCCAACAAATATTGATGATGAGTCATCAAACCACATAAGACGTGGTTTTACCAAATGAGTTTGACAAGTTTTCATTTTGCACTCCTTAATCTTTATTTTAACAAAATAGTGTTTAACCCAAACCTATCATAACTTTTATTATTACAAACTTTATTAAGAATAAAATTTACATAATTAGGCTAAATACATGCTAATTAAAGTTAAGGATGTTACATTTGCATTTGTTTTATGTTCTTGATTTTTTTATTGAGGCATGTTGATTCATATTGAGTCACTAGCGCATACATGATGCACATTGTTGCTTGAATGCCATGTTTGTACATGTTTACGTTCCTTTCCTGTGCATCGACTTGATGTGCTTACGAGTTATATTATGATCGAATGTTACCAACGTTATATGACAATGTTGTTGATCCCTCTGGTGATCTCAAATGACAAGTATAGCATCCCTAATAGTAAAAAAAATCGCCTCTTTGATGATCTATGATATTGTGTCACATCACGATGGGGCTACAAGCTCATTTACATGATATTGTGTTAGTAGCACAAGGTGCATACATTGTTCATACTCCTTGCATAAAATATGTACAATACGAAATTTATAAACTCACTAATCAAAACGTTTACGTATTAGTTGTTAATATTTTTACAGGAAAATGAAGACACCAAGTTAGATCATCTAGTTACACAACTACTATATCAAGTTAAATAATAATTATACTTGATACTCAGTAATGTAAGGATTGTTTATGGGATAGTTTGGGTGTGATGGTTTGTAATAATTACTGAAGTAGTGATATATGTCTACACGTTTATGATGTGCACACTAATGCATGTTCCTATAAACTTATTTAATAGTGGACTTATATTGTAGGGCAAATGACTAAAAATAGTAACAACTTTTGTGATTTTTATCATTAATAGTAACATTATTTATTTGTTATCATTAATAACACTGATTTTTATTTTTTTATCGTTTCTAGCAACAACTTTTTATTTTACTATCAATAATAGTAATTGTTGACCTGAAAACTTGACATGCTAAATACGTTTGCAGGTCACCAATTACTATTATTGATAGGAAAATAAAAAGTTGTTACTTAAAATGATTAAAAAAATACAGAAGTCAATGTTATTAATGATAAAAAATAAATAATATTAATTAAACAAGTCTTACAATTAAACAATTTCCAGGTATATTATTTAGCCCCCAAACTTAGCCAAAGACATATGATAGAATTTCAAGATTAACAACGTACTTTCTAATGATGTCAGATTTGGACAAAACTTTAGTAGTGTGACACAAACCCATAGTCAATATCATGTTTAACATTAATATCAAGTGATACATTGTTTGAATAAGCTTGACCTAAAGGTTTGCAAAATAACCGAACTCAAATAACCCACCCGAACCAAATCTTAAACGGTTTATTTGGGTCAGGTTATTCGGTTTTCGGTTTTGTTATTCGGGTTAAATGGTACCCGAATAACAATTTCGGTTCGGGAACCGGGTAGAATTCGTGTTTATTCGCGTACCCAAATAACCCGATTAACCCGTTTAATTTTTAAATTCCCAAAATTGATTAGAATTAGAATTTTATATATAAAAATGTAAAGACTTAAATACTCAATTTTAATAGGCAAACCCTTTAACCAGTGTACCCAAATTACCCAACCCGTTTAAACTATTTGTAAAATATTTCAATTTTAATATCAAATCCGAATAACCCGTTTAACACAAATCGATTAACCCGATACTCATTTGACCCGAAGCCGATTAACTCGTCCCCTTATTTGGCTCGTGTTCGGCCAAAGAACACACACCATCAAACCCTAACGTGATACGCATTTAACCCGCCTGAATAACACCCCTAGTTTGACCTGTTAATCAAGTTTGACCACCAATTTTAACTCTTTTTTAATATGTAATATATATGCAGTATTGAATATACAATTTATATTGTTATTTCAACATTCAATATTTCGTTATCATATATTGAATTTACATTTGGATAAATTTATTCAAATAAATATAGCGCATAAATTTTTTCCAAAAAAATTGTCATGATCGGTCGGATCGATCTATATAAATATTAAATATTAAATATTCATATCAAATCTCGAATAATGAATATCACATTCTTTAAATATTTTTTATTAAATACATATGCATTGTTTAATATGTGTTATATATGAAATACAATAGTATTTACATATAATATACAATATTGACTATATGACATTGAATGACCTCGATATGATATATTAAATGTTCATCTTGGTAAATTTTTTATAAAAAAATAAACACATAAATTTTTTTCAAAAAAAAATGTATCGTGACCGATATCGTTTTAAAGAGTATAAAATTCTTGTTTTGTGATATAATTTTTTAAGCTAATAATTAATCATATTGATTATTATTATAATTTAAAGAGATAGATATTTTATTTGCTAATGTCAATCTTTTTGTTATTGGCAATCATTTTCAAATTTATCGAGTTAGTAAATTACTAATACCAACTTCACTAATTTCACAATTGATCTATTTAATCAAGACCATTAGATTAATCTAATCTGTGGACGAGATTGGTTCTGCAGTTCTATACTAAATTTAAGTTCTACAATAATCCTAAATATATATATATATATATATATATATATATATATATATATATATGTATGTATGTATGTATGTATGTATGTATGTATGTATGTATGTATGTATGTATGTATGTATGTATGTATGTACGTATGTATGTATGTGTGTTGAGAAGTGAGAAGCACCATGCTTTACTAATTTTTACGTTGATTCACTTATTTTTAAATTTGTGATTCGTTATTTATATTTAAAAACTAATGAATCAATGTAAAAAAAATAACGAACTTTATAATCCATTATTTATATATCCAAAAAATTATGAATCAATACGTAAAAAATGAATTACAATGTTTCTTACATTTTTCAGAATATATCTAGCTTCTCATTTGATCCTAAGTATGTGTGTGTATGAAATTATTATTAT
>JAANYP010004251.1:10000-33727 GCA_020465985.1 Centrapalus pauciflorus
GTGATTTCTTAATATCTGAGTTTCTGTTAGATTATAACACGTTATCAGCACGAAGAGCTCTGCAATTAAATCAAGAATTAAACGAGGTATGGTTACTTAAAGTTATAACTTATAATGAGAAGATAATTACCATAAATAATTAATACGATAACAATAATAATTCACTTATGAACTACTAACATGCATTATTATTTCTAACATTTTATTTATGTACTAACATTTAATTATGCATACTAATGTTTATTTATGTACTAACGATTACTTATACTAACGTTTATTTTCTTCATTTACGATAACATTAATTATGATTATTAATTTACATCAATTAAAATTTTGTTCTTATAATGCAAACTATTAATTCTTTTTATCTTCTTCATAACAAGTTTTTTTATATTTTTAATCATTATTTTAAATTAAATGAAAATTATCTTTTAATCATTTATTAACATTTAACAACGGTTACATAACTGTTGCAACGGTCAAAAGAAAAAAAAAAAAATTCGACCGTTTGATGACTCAATTTTTTCTCTATAAATACTCCAATATAAAACTTCAATATTTCATTAAATCATTCTTCTTCCTTTCTGAAAAGAAAACTTTTAACTAGTTGAAGAATGAAGATACCTCTCTCGTTTTTGATTTTTCTTATTGTAATACTTTCAATACTTTTCTACTCTTTGTTGCAACTACCATTTGATGAGATGTATCGTTTTCTGGTTCTGATTTCGTTTACGATTCTCCCACTATTATGTGCTGTAGTTCTTATTGAAATAAACTAATGCTAATTTTATGTTGTTTAACTTTTATTTTGATAGTCAATATGGCAAATCTTGAGAAGTTATCATTTGCTGCATTGGACGTAAATGGCAATAACTACATGCCATGGAGCATTGATGTAAAGATACTTTTAACATCAATGGGTATTGTAGAAACACTAAATGAAAACAACAATTGCTCAAATCAAGAAAATGCAAAAGCAAATGCATTTCTTCGTAAACATATTGATGAAAATTTGAAATCTGAGTATATGAATACGGAAGATCCAAGTATTCTATGGAAAGATTTAAAGGAAAGATATGATCATCAAAGGGAGATTTTGCTTCCAAATGCCAGAAATGATTGGAATAATCTGAGATTCCAAGATTTTAAGAAAGTGAATGATTATAGCTCTGCATTGTTCAGATTATGTTCACAACTCCAATTTTGTGGCCAGACAGTTACAGATGCGGATATGTTGGAAAAAACGTACTCAACATTTCATGCATCAAATGTTACCTTACAACAACAGTATCGGATGCAAAATTTTAAAAGATATTCTGAACTTAACACCGTCCTTCTAGTTGCAGAGAAAAACAATGAACTTTTGATGAAGAATCACCATTCTCGTCCAACTGGATCACTAGCATTACCTGAAGCAAATGCTATAACTAAACACATGGACAAGAACGGGGATTTGGTCGTAAACGAGGCCGTGGCCGGCCGTGGCTATAATCAAAACAATAATTATAGTTATAATCATGGCTATGGTCATAACTATAATCATAACAGAGGTCATTCACGTGGACGCGGACGTGGTCATAATAATATTCCACGTGATAAGAAATCTAAATCACAAGAAAGACCCAAAAATGATAAACAAAAGGCTAGTGCTTCTCAAGATCCTGAAGATCTTTGTTACCGATGTGGAATGACTGGTCATTGGTCAAGAACTTGCCGCACAGCACCACATCTCTGCAAACTTTATGAGGAGTCTCTTAAAGGAAAAGAGAAAAAAGCAAATTTTGCTGATCTCCCTGATGTTCCAATGCCAGAACTGAATGCTTCAGATTTCTTTGATGATTTGGATATCTAATAATGTAATCGTGTTTTCGTCTAACCTAAGCTATGTTTTATTCCTTATGTTTTATTTCTTGTATCATGTATTGCACTTTTTCAATAATAATATGAATGTGATTCTACTTAACAAATTTTATCATATATACTTACTATTTTATTTTTATGATTAGAAGTCTAAAATGAATTTTATCGAAGAACTACATCAAGCAAATTCAGGAGACATCTGTATACCAGATAGTGGAGCAACACACACAATTCTTAAAAAGAAGAAATACTTTTCAGAATTAAAGCCAGGTAAAACAAATATACATACCATATCAGGTCCTGCAGATCTGATTGAGGGAACTGGAAAGGCTCATTTTATATTACCTAATGGTACAAGGTTTTTGATAAATAATGCTCTATTTTCACCAAAGTCTAAAAGAAACTTGTTGAGTTTCAATGACATACACCTTAATGGGTATAATACTCAGACTGTGACGATAGAGAATGAGAAATTTATGCATATTATTGACAATAACCATGTAGTAGAAAGACTACCAACACTTGGTTCTCGTTTACATTATACATATATAAACATGGTTGAATCACATCTGGTTGTCAAAGAAAAATGTTATGATCCTGGAGAATTAAGTTTATGGCATGACAGATTAGGTCATCCAGGAACAACTATGATGAAGAGGATAATTGATAGTACAAATGGACATCCATTGAAGGACCAGAAGATCCCTCAAACAGGTAAGATGATCCCATGTACATCATGTTCTCTTGGAAAATTTATTGTGAAACATTCACCAACTAAAATTGGAAAAGAAACCCCAATGTTTCTCGAAAGAATTCAAGGTGATATATGTGGACCAATTCATCTGCCATGTGGACCATTTAGATACTTCATGGTTTTAATAGACGCATCAAGCAGATGGTCTCATGTTTGTTTATTGTCAACCCGTAATGTGGCTTTTGCTAAATTTCTTGCTCAGATTATTAAATTAAGAGCACATTTCCCTGATTATACCATTAAAAAGGTAAGGCTTGATAATGCTGGTGAATTTACATCTCAAGCTTTCAATGACTATTGCATGTCTGTTGGAATTAGTGTTGAACATCCAGTTGCTCATGTTCATACACAAAATGGTTTAGCTGAATCATTAATTAAACGTCTTCAGCTAATAGCTAGACCATTAATAATGAAGACAAAACTTCCAGTTTATGTTTGGGGACATGCAATTTTACATGCTGCATCGCTGATTCGTATAAGACCAAGTGCTTATCATAAATTTTCTCCTCTACAACTTGCTTTTGGTCATGAGCCAAACATTTCCCATCTTCGAATCTTTGGTTGTTCAGTATATGTTCCTATTGCACCACCGCAACGTACAAAAATGAGACCTCAAAGAAGATTGGGTATATATGTAGGGTATGAAACACCTTCTATAATAAGATACCTTGAACCACTGACAGGTGATGTTTTCACAGCACGGTTTGCTGATTGCCATTTTAATGAGGCAATTTTCCCAGCATTAGGAGGAGAAAATAAAAGCAAAGAGAAGGATGTATCATGGTGTGAACCATCATTGATTCATCTTGACACTCGGACAAAACAATGTGAACTAGAAGTTCAGAAAATAATGCATTTACAAGAAATTGCAAATCAACTGCCTGATGCATTTACTGATACTAAAAGAGTGACTAAATCATATGTGCCAGCGGCTAATACACCTGCTAGAATAGAAATTCCAAATAAAAGAGCTGATGATAAAATCACTCAAGAATCAAAAACACGTCTGAAACGTTAAAGACCATTTAGTTCCAAGGATAAAAATCCTCGAAAGAGAAAGAGCTCTGAAAATATAACTGATAATAAGAAAAGTGTTCCTGGAGAAACGCAAAATAACGATATTTCCAAAGAAGTGGAAATAGATGACTCCAATACTGAGATTGCAATCAATTATGTCCATACAAATATCATATGGAAAAGAAATGAGATGGAAGATATTGATGAAAAATTTTCTTATGCTGTTGCATATGATATCATTACTGGAAATGATGATCCAGAACCAAAGTCTGTGGTTGAATGTCAAAACAGATCTGACTGGCCTAAATGGAAAGAAGCTATGCAAGTTGAATTAAGTTCGTTAAATAACCGAAAAGTTTTTGGATCTATCATCCTCACACCTAAAGCTGTAAAACCAGTAGGATACAGATGGGTGTTCATAAGAAAACGAAATGAGAAAAACGAAATTACAAGATACAAAGCAAGACTTGTGGCTCAAGGTTTTTCTCAACGACCAGGAATTGATTATGAGGAGACATATTCTCCAGTAATGGATGCAATCACTTTTAGATACCTAATTAGTCTTGCCGTTGCTAACAATTTGGAAATGCGTCTAATGGATGTTGTTACGGCTTATTTGTATGGATCACTTGATAGTGATATTTATATGAAAATTCCTGAAGGATTTAAAATGCCAGAAGCATTAGGAAACAAACCCAAAGAGATGTATTCGATCAAATTGCAAAGATCTTTATATGGGTTGAAACAATCTAGACGCATGTGGTATAATCGATTGAGTGATTATTTGATAAGTAAATGATACACAAACAATCAAATATGTCCATGTGTGTTTATAAAGAAGACAAAGGTTGGATATGTTATCATAGCTGTCTATGTTGATGATCTAAATATTATTGGCACAATTAGTGAGATAAATGAGGTAATTGTGTTATTAAAGAAAGAATTTGAAATGAAATACCTTGGAAAAACCAAATATTGTCTTGGTTTACAGATAGAGCACATGCACAATGGCATACTTGTGCATCAATCAAATTATACGGAAAAGGTCTTAAAACGTTTCAACATGGACAAAGCAAATCCTTTAAGCACACCAATGGTTGTTAGATCACTTAATGTTGATAAGGATCCATTTCGTCCTCAAGAAGGGAATGAATATTTACTTGGTCCAGAAGTACCATATCTTAGTGCAATTGGAGCTTTAATGTATCTTACAAACTGTACAAGACCTGACATTTCTTTTGCAGTAAATCTGTTGGCAAGATTTAGTTCAGCTCCCACCAAACGACATTGGATAGGAGTCAAACACGTTTTCCGATACCTTCGAGGAACCACTAATTTGGGATTATTTTATTCTAACAATTCAAACGAAGGTTTACTTGGATATGTAGATGCAGGTTACTTATTTGATCCACACAAAGCAAAATCTCAAACAGGATACGTGTTTTTAAATGGTGGTACTGCAATTTCCTGGCGTTCTCAGAAGCAAACACTTGTTACAACATCCTCAAATCATGCTGAAGTTATTGCACTACACGAAGCTAGTAGAGAAAGTGTATGGCTGAAATCTGTGACAGAACTTATTTTGTCTTCTTGTGGACTAGAGATGAGCAAAAGTCCAACTTTGATTTATGAAGACAATGCAGCTTGCGTGTTGCAGATGAAAGAAGGATATATCAAGAGTG
Organism: Centrapalus pauciflorus; assembly: GCA_020465985.1. NCBI lineage: Eukaryota > Viridiplantae > Streptophyta > Magnoliopsida > Asterales > Asteraceae > Centrapalus > Centrapalus pauciflorus. The sequence continues at coordinate 15,314 of JAANYP010004251.1, forward strand.
ACAGAACCAAACATATTCCACCAAGATTTTTCGCTTACACGCAAGATCTCATAAAGGACAATCAGATTGAAATGAAATACATTCAGTCTAGTAACAATTCAGCAGATTTCTTTACAAAGGCACTTCCCAAAGCGATTTTCAGAAAACATGTCCACAACATTGGAATGCGACATGTACAAAACATGTGATGATTTTCAGATGGCAATATGAGGGGGAGTCAACCACTCGCTGTACTCTTTTTCCCTTGACTAAAGTTTTTTCCCACTGGGTTTTTCTTTAGCAAGGTTTTTAATGAGGCAGCATTTCGTGGTTGAACTCTTACTAAAATTATCATCCAAGGGGGAGTGTTATAAAAGGACAATTATGGATATGGATGATGAATTCTCTTCCTCTTTTACCAAGTGTGTAAGCAACATCAAATAGTAATTTCATTAAATAGGGAATAGTGATTTTTTGTATATAAATATTTTCATCAAGATTTATCAAAGGTATGATTTTGTAGAGAAAGATATATGCATCAAAAGGGTTTTCACAACTCTTGGTGATTTCTTAATATCTGAGATTCTGTTAGATTATAACACACACACACATATATATATATATATATATATATATATATATATATATATATATATATATATATATATATATATATAGAGAGAGAGAGAGAGAGAGAGAGAGAGAGAGAGAGAGAGACCCTACTGGCATGCTAAATAAAAAATGATCGGAACAATTAGGATCGTTTGGTGTTTACTTGGTAATAAATAAAGATATTGGCTTGATAATGGTAATAAATTTATTTTGTTTTTATTTAATTAATAATTCCTATTATTTAAAGAACCTCCAAACAAATGCCCCTTAAATGATGACAAAAGTTATTTTAAAAAGTTGTCTAAAAATACACATGTTTAGGTGCTTGGAAGGACTGAAGCTTGTTATAAACTACCTTATTTGTAATTAGCCATTGTGGTTCATTGAGGAACCGAAACTTTAATTTTCATCGATCACTGTGAGTTCTAGCAAATAAATTTCATAATGTAGCATATGATGTAGTTGTTGATATATTATTTATCATATCATATTGATTCTCATTGTATCATTATCTTTGCTTGCATATTCACTTGACTTGTTGATAAATGAATTATACATTGTTCTAGAGGCACATTAGATCTCATTTTGTCATTTAAGGTAATTGGTTATCTTAAATAATTAAAAATATAAATGTTTGAAGTAACACCTCTAAATTCATGTAATCAATTTAGAAAAAATATTGTTCATAGATTTGATTACGATTATAATATATGATTATAAAAGTGAGGAATTTCTTTTATACATCATACATGTTATTTGTTTTGAGATATATGTTCTACCGGTATTAATACTTCGATTTATCGATATTGTCATGTTTATACCTATGTATTATACGGGTTGATTTAAAAAATATTTAAAAAATAAATTTTATAAATATATGAAAATCTTTTTTTACTTTAGTTGATGAAATTTTAGTTAGTTAATTGTTAAATTAGATTTTAATAGAATAAATTGAATTGGATTTGATTAGATTTGAATTGTTTTTTATTAGTAATTCTTGTAAATGACATGACAATTTCTGAAAATGACAACTAACAAATTATATAAGAAATCGACAGATGACAAATTAAAGGAGAACAAGACAAGTGACAATTTTGTTACTCTTCTAATAGTATTTATATATTATAGATTATAGATTTGTAGATAGATATCATGTCATTGATTTGCATCACATACCATCGTGAGAGGTGATTCATAATATGCATGATAACTATATAACGTGAGGTTAGACATCAGCTTGGCGGTTGTGCGACGCAAGCAATGTCAAATCTCAAACCCTGCTTGACCGCCTAAGTTGCGGCGTGAGGTTGTCCATGTGATCTCTCTTGACTTCCATGGACGGAACGCGAGACTCACTACTCTCCCTTGACTTCCATGGATGGGACGCAAGATTAACCACTCGTGTGCCACTTGACCCTTGACCGTTATCAACTGGGGTGTGGTCATGTCATAGTGTCACGAACATACTTTGTGATTCACTTTATTGATTATCGGTGTAGATCTATGTATTATTTATGTCGTTTAATAGGATTACTCCTTAGGCCTTTTGATTTACCCCGCGTTGGAGATGTATTTACAAGTTATGCTTTGGATCAGATTGGACATTGTGGACATTGTGGTCAGCTACGTAAGGCACCGGTCGTTGTGGTAGTTAGACGAGTATGACATCCTTCGTTGTTGTAGAGTTACTTATATTGTGGATGTGTCAACGATAATGTGGGTGGATTGCCATGGCCCGCAACGCCTCTACCACATTCGTTATGTGGGGAACTTTATTAAGCTTTTGTTGGATGACTAAATTCGAGTCGTGTGTTAGGCTAAGACTACTTATTTCTAAATTTTAGTTCACTTTTGTGTGGAGTGATAGACTTCTAAAAAACGGACATTAGATGTAATGATGTATGAGCATGATGGGCTGCTTTGGATACTCGACATTTGATGTTGTAGCATCTATAAATCATCTATAAACTCTGACATTTGAATATTTGATGGTTTTAATTAAACCTGGCAATTGTAGACACGAATTCGTGAAAAATACGACATGACACAAATACATCTTAAAAAAGTGAGATAAAACTTATTACCCTTCTTTTATTCGTGTCGTGTCAAATTCGTGTCCGACACGTGAAAACGACACGAATACACGAATTGTGAGGTCTAGTTTTAATCTATGCATGGGAAGTTATTATATTATGGGAGAAAAATTTTAATTAGCCCCTATTTTCACTAAGTGTATTATATTGGATTCTGGGTTTTCCTCTGATAAATACAAGTTAATTTGGTATGATTGTTTGATTGTACTTTATTTGATTCCCTTAAATGATAAAAATATTTTACGTTGATTGATTGAAACACAAAAGTTTAATTGGTTTATCTGTCATTGATAAATCTGATTACCTCAAATGATAAAAAACATATTTTTGATTAGGGTAAATTGCGCAAAAAACCTCTAAGTTGGACCATTTTTGCGATTAAAACCTCCAACCTTTTTTCATTGCACAAAAAACCTCGAACTGGTTAAAACTTTGTAAATTTGGGCTTTTTTCAAAAGATCTAACTTGCAACCGGTTTAGCCTGTTGCAACTTGATGACGTGTAAAACTTTTAAATACATTTTTGCGTAAAAAACCTCCAACTTGATTAGTTTTTTCAATTAAAACCCCACATCATTTTTAATTTGATAAAAAAAACCTCCAACCAACAAAGATAATTAAAATTGAGTCTTCACTGATTGCATTTTGATAACATGGATATTTATTAAACTTTTATTTATCAAACAAAATATTCGTTTTCCAATGAAACCTCCACCCTCTAGGCTAGCGAACCTCACTGCTCTAACTATCATATTTAGATGCTAAAATGAAATATAAATAAATGAAGTTGTACATAAAGCTGAACCTAAAAATGCAACTCGTTAACACAAAATGAAATCGATTCCATCGGCACAATTGAAGTTAAAATTTAAGATCAAACGGCAAAAGTTAATCGAACATACATACATACATAAAATAAACAACACTGAACATAAAGAAGAGATAGAGTAATCGGAGTTGCCAGATGTAGAGAAAAAGAGAAAAGGTAAATATAATTGTTGGTTAGAGGTGAGAAAAATACAGTTAAGGGTTTTAATCGAAAAAGTCACCAATTTCGGGGTTTTTTATGCAAAAGTTCAGTTTAAGAATTGTACATATAGTGCCACGTAGGCGCCACGTAAGTCAGGTTTGCCATGTGGACGCCACGTGTGTGCCATGTAAGCATAGCAACCTATTATAACCGGTCAAGTCTTAATTTCAAAAGATTTTACCGGTTAGAGGTTTTTTGTGCAACAAAAAATGGTTAGGGGTTTTAATCACAAAAATGGTCCAACTTTAAGGTTTTTTACGCAATTATCCCTTTTGATTATTATTTTTTAACAAGTAAATTTGTATACCTTCAACAATAAAAAAAAAATTGGGTTTTTTTTTAAATTAACCCCTTTAATAAATAAATAACTATAATAGAAATACTCGTAAGTTTTTATGTTAACTTATCTATTAAATACCTATATGGAATAAAAAAGTATAGTTATAAAGTTGCTCATATCATATTTTATAGCATTGTATATCATATTTAATAAATTATATATTAGAGTAAATTACAGAAATGGTCCCTGTGGTTTGTTCAAAATTATGGAAACGGTCCCTCAACTTTCAAAGTTGCAGTGGCGGTCCCTTAAACCACTTTTTACTTGCAGAATTGGTCCTTCTGTTTCTAAATTTTTTAAAAATGACGATTTTGCCCTTCTTTTAATTACAAGTTTGGTAATTTCATTTTTGGTCCTTTCTTAATTTTTCATTTTTGGTTTTAAATTTGAAATAATAATTTAATAAATTATAATTTGATTCATTATTAATTATATTATTATTATTATTATTATTATTATTATTATTATTATTATTATTATTATTATTATTAATTTTACCTATTTATTTTGTAAAATAAATCTATATTTCTTTACTAAAAAATATTTTTATTTATATACTTAATTAGTTAAGTTATGCATCTTTTTATGTATTCAATTTATTTATTAAAATTTTATTTATTTATATTTTATTGGTTAAACTATTTGTATAATTTATTATTTATACTTTTCATCAAACTATTTCATTACTTTTAATAATTCTGAATTTGTGTAAATTTTGATTTAAATTTACTAATTCATTACGTTTTGATTTATGTTTGCTAATTCTTATTTTTGATTTAAATATTTTGTTACGCTAATAAGTTTTTATTTAAATTTATTATTTTATTTGTTTGGATTTAAATATTTTGTTATGTCAGTACGTTTTGATTTCAATTTATTATTTTATTTGTTTTGATTTAAATTTTGCTACGTTAATACTTAAGTGAAAATTAAAATATTTAAGTGAAAACGAATAAAACATATTAATGTATAAACAAAACTTGTAAATCAAAAAGAGTAAACACTATATTGAAATCAAAGCGTATATGCATAACAAAATATTAAAAATTAAAAAATTTAAATAATAAATTTAAATCAAAACGTATTAATGTAAAAAAATATATTATTTTAAATAAAATAAACTAAAAGATAAATATTATTCATTATTTTTTCTAATATCTATAAAGATTAATAAATATAAATTATAAAAACAATATATTATTTTTACATCTTTAAATATTAATAAATAGATAAGATTTAAATCTACATTTAAATTATATGTTATATGTACTTTATCTATAAATCTAATTTAAAAAAATATTATTTGTTTGTTTATGAAATGATTTGTAAAATTGTTTATTTTTAATATATATTAGTAATTTAAGGCATTTTTTTAAAACCAAACAAATAAAATAATAAATTTAAATAAAAACATATTAGCGTAACAAAACATTTAAATCAAAAATAATAAATTAGCAAACTTAAATCAAAATGTAATGAATTAGTAAATTTAAATCAAAATTTACACATCAAAATTTATCAACGTAATGAAATAGTTTGATGGAAAAGTATAAATGATAAAATTATACAAATAGTTTAACCAATAAAAGATAAATAAATAAAACTTTAATAAATAAATTGAATACATAAAAAGATGCATAACTTGACTAATTAAGTATATAAATAAAAATAATTTTTACTAAAGAAATATAGATTTATTTTATAAAATAAATAGATATAAATGATAATGATGATGATGTGATGATAATAATAATAATAATAATAATAATAATAATAATAATAATAATAATAATAATAATAATAATAATAATAATAATAATAATAATAATGATAATGAGAATAATAATAATAATATAATTAATAATCAATCAAATCATAAATTATTAAATTATTATTTCAAATATAAAACCAAAAATGAAAATTAATAAAAGGGACCAAAATTGAAATTACCAAACTTGTAATTAAAAGAAGGGCAAAATCGTCATTTTTAAAAAATTTAGAAACAGGAGGACCAATTCTGCAAGTTAAAAGTGGTTTGAGGGACCTTCACTGCAAGTTTGGAAGTTGAGGGACCATTTCCATAATTTTGAACAAACCACGGGGACCATTTCTGTAATTTACTCTATATCTATTTATCTATAAATACTATTAAAGGTTTAACTAATTTGTCATTTGTCATCCTCTCATAATGCCAAGTAACATTCTCTACGATTAACATGCACTACAAAAAAAAATGGTCTTTAGCGACAAACTCAACGACATTTTTAGCGACATTTTTTTTTGTCAGTGACATCTTTAGTGACGTCAAAGGAGATGTCGCTATAAATGCGTCGCAGATTTTAGTGACATCAAAAGGCACGTCGCTAAAGTTTTGACACCTATAGCGACTACTGGTAAAAGTGTCGCTATCTAGAATTATGTCACTAGTGGTGTCCTAGTTTGTGTCGCTGTTCTTGAATTATGTCACTAGTTGTGTTGTACTTTGTGTCGCTACCAGTTGTTACTAGTTCAATCACAATTTGTGTCGCTATATTTTAATGACGTCGCTAGTTGAGTTATTGTTTGTCACTGTAGTTGGATAACGTCACTACTTAAGTAGCCATATGTGTCACTGTTAATGAATGTTGTTGCTAATGGTATTACTGTTTATGTCATTGTTCTTGAATAGTGTTGCTGGTTACGTTGCTATCTATGGCGCTATTATTGAATCTTGTCGCTAATTGCATAACAATTTATGTTGCTATTTTTGAACCTTGTCGCTAATTGCATCACAATTTATGTTGTGATTTTTGAATGATGTCGCTAGTTGTGTTTTTGTATGTTATTATGTATGTCGCTATTATTAAATGATGTCGCTAATTGAGTTATTGTTTGCATCGCTATTCTTGATTAATATTGCAATATGTGTCGCTATTTTTTAGTGATGTCACTACTCATGTTACAATATTGGCGTTATACTTGATTTATGTCACTATGTGTGTCGCTATTTGAGTCACTATCTTTAAATTATGTCACTATTATTATTATTATTATTATTATTATTATTATTATTATTATTATTATTATTATTATTAGCCATTATTTTTTTAGTACGGTTACTATTTTTTTATCAATTATCATTATTATATTATTAACAATTATATTTATCAAAAACTAAAATTGAGGAAAATCTAGTGTTTATTTATTCCATCAAACTATATTATTAACAATTATTTTTACATTAAAAAGTAGATTCTTTGTACTCAAAACAACAAAACTGTTTTATACGAACTAAACTATCTATGCTCCTTTTGGCTGATAGTGGAGAACGTCTAGAAGTTTTTCTGTTGCCCTTTGCATCTCTTCAGTCACCGTGCATCGTAGCAACAACAAACACATTAGCATAAATCAGGGAAATTTCAACTGGTTTGGTCTTAAGGGTCTTTACCTCTTCCGGACGACCAATTGCAAATCCAAGCTTTGCATCACCATCTCTTTTGATTTCAACGGCAACCTCGCCTCCAAGAGGTGCGAACCAAAGACGAACAACTCTTACAATGCCAATGTCAACCCCATTGTAATATTCAAAACCATAAACACTCACGTTGGCGATGTTTATAGGTAGTAAAGATAAACTCATCACACCTGATTGGTTCAAGCACCCCATTGTCGTAATCGTACCTGGAATCTAAAATTGAAAATTTGAGTAGATTTTATCATGATATATTTTACAGATTTTACAGAACTCGGGTCATATTTGGAGACATAATATACCTTCCAAGAACTAAAGTAATGTAAAATAGACATTTTTCTTGTTACTGACACGAATTATGAAAACTCTGCCATGCCATGCCATGCTGATAATCACCGTTAGCTCTATCAATAGCTGGAAACATAAATAGCTATCATCTCTCCAGTACTCTAAGATTAGGAGTTAATAAATTTTGCAACATTAAAAAATGCACAATAAGCAAGCTAGAAGATATAATCTTGAAGATTTTACTAACCTAATTCAAAACTCACTCCATGACCCATCCCCTTTACTTTCCATGTTTTCTTGTCAAAACATGTACCTGCAGTAAATTTATTGAAAAAACAACTCCAAAGCATCAACATTTATCTCAATTTTTAAAAATTATCAATTGATAATGTAACTAACCTACTTAAATTAATAATTAAGTTAATTGACTTGTTTTCACTACAACTAATTCTCTGTTCATATCTTCCTCTATTTGTAGTTAAGTGATAACGATCCATAAATCAACAATTAGTTGCAAAACAAAGTGGCACAGGGCACTTATGCCTTCATTGAAGAAGAATCAAATTTAAGCTAGGAACAAAATATAAAATGGGCATTACAAATCTATCCAGTTTGAGTAAAGTAATGGCATGGAGCCAAGGACTACTATAATCACTGGTTTCTCTTTCTAGAAGGAAGACAAAGTAAAAGTGAAGCTCCGTAGTCTAACAAAAGCAGAAGGTTTGATTACCTCTAGTTCAATCATCCACTTCTAAGCTATGTTCACAAACTACTCTTGTAACAAGTCGCATCCTTGAGTTGGTGAAGCAAGTGCCTGAAGAACACATGGACAAAGGCAAAGCAACATCTCAATGCACATATTCAAATTCAATTGATCAATCAAGAATCAAGAACAAAAAATTGAAATAGCAGCTTGACTTACAAGAATGATTAAAATAAAGAAAAGAAACAAGTGACATTAAAAATATAAAATGGCGAGAGCCGCGAGACAAACCCTCTTGAAGTTTTTTTTTTTGGTCAATCTCTTGATTCATAGCAGAGAATTCAGCCAGCATGAAGCTCTTGTACTATAGTTTAAGCACTAAATTAGACATAATTGAACAAACAATAAATACAAGAAAACAAATACAATGGAAGGAAACATTAAAGTTGATGGATGATCATTGACAATTGGAGAATACAGACCCTATAACCTTAATAGTCTAAGTAAAAGTCAGATTCATAAATACAAGAAAACAAATACAATGGAAGGAATCATTAAAGTTGATGGATGATCATTGACAATTGGAGAATACAGACCCTATAACCTTAATAGTCTAGGTAAAAGTCAGATTCATAAAGAAAGCCATTAGAAAAAACTTTGACTTGTGTATGATCTAACAATATATGAAATGAATAAACGAAGCAATAATGGTTAATTAAAAGTATTATTTAATCAAAAGTATTAAGTAGAAGGCTTTTAATCATTCATATAATCCAACAAATTATCATTGTTTGGTCAGCTACTATGAAACTCCAAGCAATCATATATCCTAGAAAATGATGACTTAATCACTAGATTAAGTGTGTTAGTTAATGATTACAAGAATCCTGTAACATCTAGCAACTATCACACAACTTAATGGCATACATTGACCAAGAAATTATAGCATAAATACATATCTTAAAAGTAAAAAAAACCTGTGAAACTTTAATTTCAATCGCAATCAACAAAAGAAAATGCAAATGTCATAACTTTAATAGCATAAAGGAGACTTTGAGAGTTTCAATTTTCAATTTCTTGATTTTAATAATAAACCCATATCTACATCTGATTTTTACCAACCGAAGAGTCCATAAGCAACAAAAAAAAAAGACACACAAGCAAACCTACAATGATTAATATACTAGGTGGACTCCGAGACTTGCTAATATTCTAAGTATGGGGTGTGGTGTGTGCCAACACTAGAACCCCGAGACTTATTAGTCTCGGGGTGGGCAGTAGGACGTGAGACGGACCGACAGAGGGACGAGATGGCACGCAGCAGCAACATAATTAGGCAATTAGATTATAGTTTAGCCAGGAAGGTGAGCAACTAAATGATGAGCGTCACAGTTTATCACACCTCCTAAATATTCTGCATGGATTGGTGCTCCCGTTTTCAAAGCATGTTCTAAACTCTCCATCACCTGCAAAATGTCAATTATCACAACCATGCATCGATCACTAGAAATATATATAATCCATTCCCTCTGGTTTTGACGGAATCAATATATATATATAGTTCAAATCCAGGTCGATCAACATGATCGAAATTAAAAGAAAAGTTCTATGGACTTCAATTCCAACACATGTGCTTGATCGACCAGGTTAGTAATTATAACGTTACCAAAACACCAGAACCTTCCCCCATGACAAACCCATCTCTATCTTTGTCACATGGTCTGGAAGTCGTGTGTGGATCATCGTTCCTACGAGACAATGCTCCAGTAGCAGAAAGACCGCCCACTCCACCAGGAATAATGGAAGCTTCAATGCCACCAGCAATCATCAAATCAGCCTCCCTTCACGGATATGATTCGCAGCAGCACTGATGCAATAATTAGACGTGGCACAAGCAGCTGAAATCGAGTAGTTTGGTCCCATAAATCCAACTTCTATAGCCTTTTACTAAAAAAATAATTAGAAGCAAACGAAGAGGAAATTCCTTAACATAGAAACATTTGCCACAATCAATCAAAATTGAAATACACAAATGATGGATTGGCTAAGCAAAGGTATCCTTTTACTGAAAAAATATTAGGATTCACACAAAACACCAGGCTTCACAGCCATCCAGATCAATTGATCAACAAAAATAACCCACTAAACACACAAGACTGAATCAACCTCTTCATTCAAACACAAAACAAAACAATATGAAAGATTGAAAAGTAAAATAGAACTATAGTCAATACCTTTGTTAAGCCTCTGCAGCGTCGATCTAGCACAAGGAAGTTGATGAAGTCTATTACGAAAAGGAAGTCGATCTGTGGAGGTGTTGATGAAGTCGATTAGGAACCAAGGGCAGTGGTGAAGTCGATTAACAACAAAGAATTTTAGAATGCAATGAGCTAGTTATTGTATTTCAAGCAATTTTACCTGAACAAGAGCAATCGTTTATGAACCAGAAATCTCACAATTTAGGGCTCGACGCTGAACTATGTGTGGAGGAGCAAGGCGAAGGCAAAGTCTGAGTGGAGACAGAGGAGGATATGGAGCCGGAGACGGATCTAAAGGCGGAGCCGGAGACGGGTCTATAGGCGGAGGCGCAGGCGGAGGAAAAGTGACGATGAAAAGGCTGAGGGAGGCGGTTGAGCACTTGAGCATGGAAGTGAGAAATAAACTGAGCAAAATTTGAAAAGCATCGATCAAAATATTCAATTAATATTTTTGGTTTTTATTTTTTATTTTTTATTTTTAACACCTTACCAACTTATAAATTCGGTCAAAGTAGGTGTTGTGATATATACATAGAATTTGGTTCCACAGCGTCCCTTGTGAAAGCCTGCGTATCCAGCGTACCCCACATAGACAAGAGTATTTTCGTAATTGCAGCGACCATTCGCATTGCTTAAATTCATCATTCACATTAATTGATCATTCACATTAGTCAATTGATCATTCACATTACTTAATTGATCATTCACAACACTTATTTAACTATTTATACTTCTTGTACACTTATTTGATCATTCACATTACTTAATTAACCATTCACATTACTTAATTGATCATTCACATTACTTAAATGATCATTCACATTACTTAATTAATCATTCACATTACTTAATTGACCATTCACATTACTTAAATACATTTAACATTGATGGTATGTAGAAGATGAAGTCTAACATTGTTGTTCTCGTCATTCATCAAATGTGAATGGACATTTACCTAATGTGAATGACCATTCACATTAGAAGATTGATCATTCACAAAACGTAATTGACAATTAAACAGAACTAATGTAAGGTGCTGATATTATTTCACCAATGTGAATGGTAAATTTCCTAAATGTGAATGGTCATTCACATTAGCTGAATGATCATTCACATTGGTTGATGTTATTAATGTCTGATAGATTTGAGAATTTGAGTGTTACATGAATGACCATTGTTGCTGTTTGTCATTAATCTTGTTACTGCTTGTTAGTAGTTGACGATGCACAACATACATGTTGTGCTGATATGGTACAACCAATGTGAATGGTAAATTTCCTAATGTGAATAACCATTCACATTAGCTGAATGATCATTCACATTGCTTGATGTTATTAATGTTTGATAGATTTGAGAATTTGAGCGTTACATGAATGACCATTGTTACTGATTGTTAGTAGTTGACGATGCACAGCATACATGCTGTGTTGATATGGTACAACCAATGTGAATGGTAAATTTCCTAATGTGAATGGCCATTCACATTAGCTGAATGATCATTCACATTGGTTGATGTTATTAATGTTTGATAGATTTGAGAATTTGAGCGTTACATGAATGACCATTGTTACTGTTTGTCATTAATCTTCTTACTGCTTGTTAGTAGTTGACGATGCACAACATACATGTTGTGCTAATATGGTACAACCAATGTGAATGGTAAATTTCCTAATGTGAATGGCCATTCACATTAGCTGAATGATCATTCACATTGGTTGATGTTATTAATGTTTGATAGATTTGAGAATTTGAGCGTTACATGAATGACCATTGTTACTGTTTGTCATTAATATTGTTACTGTTTGTTAGTAGTTGACAATGCTCAGATTCACATGTTGTGCTGATACTATTATACCAATGTGAATGGTCAAAATAAGCAATGTGAATGATCATTTAAGTAAGGTGAATGATCAATTAAGTAATGTGAATGATCATTTAAGTAACGTAAATGATTAATTAAGTAATGTGAATGATCATTTAAGTAAAGTGAATGGTCAATTAAGTAATGTGAATGACCAATTAAGTAATATGAATGATCAGTTAGTCAAATAATTATTGTGAATGATCAAATAAGTGTAAAAGAATTGTAAATAGTCAAATAATTCTTGTGAATGATCAAATAAGTGTTGTGAATGAATAATTAAGTAATGTGAATGATCAACTAACTAATGTGAATGATCAATTAATGTGAATGATGAATTAAGTAATGTGAATGATGAATTAAGTAACGTAAATGGTCGCTGTAATTACGAAACTACCCTTCCAGCCAAAAAAAGGGGGACACGCATGGAATTGCATTTTTTGATCACAACCATTGATTTATTTAATCTTGTGGCTTTGGATGGGTACCCTTGGTACACTGGATTTTTGAAGGGACTCTTTTGAACCTAAATCTATATATATATATATATATATATATATATATATATATATATATATATATATATATATATATATATATATATATATATATATATATATATATATATATAGTTTTAATATTATAAATATGTGTATGTGTGTTTTTTTAATTCTTATAACTAAATAGTAGAAAATCTTTTTTTTACTAAATTATAAAATTAAACAAGCAATCGAAATACAGATTTCACGTATAAAATATTAATTACTGACCAAATTTTCATTTTTGTATATTTTATTAGATTTCAATTTTATAATTCAGTGACATACATAATGTCTTGAATATAAATGTCACAAGATCAGCGACGCGTTTAATGATATGTGTTAATATGTCACAAATTCAGCGACACACATAGTGACTTGTATGTGTATGTCACAAAATTAGCGATGAGACTAGCGACTTGTGTGTGTTTGTCACAAACTCAACAACGTATATAGCGACTTGTGTGTGTATGTCACAGAATCAGCAACATATATAGTGACTGGTGTGCGTATGTCACAAAATCAGCGACATATATAGGAACTTGTATGCGTATGTTACAAAATAAGCGACATATATAGCGACTTGTACATGAATGTCACTAACAATACTAACACAACTAGCGACTTTGATGACATCTTTGTTACTAAACATGTCATTGATGTCGTCATTAACTTGCGACATGCAAAAGCATGTCGCTGTAAGTGTCAATGAATGCTTTTTTTTTTTGTAGTGATGTGTTAATTAATATTTCTAGATTTATTTTAGATTTCAAATCAGTTTCCTTTAAAGATAAATTTATGTTATATCCACTAAAATATCAACAAACAACATTTAAAATATATTTTAATAACAACAATGATAATAATTATAAACAAAAAATTATTGATGATCATCTTTACCGTTTTAATTATTTATACATACAATTAATTATAATAGACGATATTAAATATCATTAGTATAAAAAGTTTGAATACATCTAAGTTTAATATTTAGTTTTTCAATTTTAAGTTTATATAATTAAAAAAATATTTATTAAAATTATCCGTGTAATACACGGGTTAATAAACTAGTGTAAACTAAATTAAATACTTGCACTTTCTAATAAATAATCAACTAATTACACTTCTTGCTCCCTTATTCTATCACTTCTCGTTCATTTACTTATGAGTTACTGTTTTTGAAATATACATTCATAAACTTACAATTATATTTTTTAGGGTAAATTATAAATTTCGTCCTTGTGGTTATATGTAAATTATGGATTCAGTCTTTTTCACGTCGAAATTACAGTTTCAGTTCATATGGTTGGCTTTTTGCTACGATTTTGGTCATTTTTAAAAAAATGACCATTTTACCCTTTAAGAAATAATAATAAAAGACAACAAACTTTACTTTTTCAATAAAATAAAATTAAAAATATATTTAATGACTTTTAATTTTAATATTTAAAGTAAATTTAATATTTTACTTTTTTTATGAGAATTAAAACAAAAAAAATAAACTCAAAACACATTTATAAACCTCAAAGTAAAAAAGCCTACGCCCACTAGCGTAAACCTCACTTCCTTTTAAACCTCACTACCTTCTCCATATAGCTTTTGCAGCTTTCTTACCAAAGCAAAAACCACATGATCCATGGATTATTCATTCATATAAACCTCAAAAGTAATCTTATCTTTGCATGGCATAATCATATTATACAACCTTGCTATCAGATCATGACGACTCTTAAGCTCAATTGTAGCCAACAATCCTTCGCAAAACCTACGCCCACTAGCGTAAAATTTAAACACGTTTTTTGACCTTCTTTCAACAACAATGGCGAATCAAAAGGCCTTTGGCCTGACGGTAAGAGGGTGGAATTGTAAGCGAGAGGTCACGGGTTCGATTCCCGTCGGAGGCAAGTTGGAATTTAGGTGGAGTAACTAAGTCTGGTGGTAAAGAAGTAGTTTAGGAGTAGGAGTAGGATAGTTTGCCGTTCAAAAAAAAAAAAAACAATGGCGAATCATCACCTTCTCCAACACCTAACAAACTAAAATTCTTCTAAAAAATGGTGTCTCGAGTAGCAAATTTCGCCGCCCAAGCTAAGGCTAGGGTTTCGTTCTCTTTTCTACCAGTGAAAAAATTAATCGTAAACATAATCAAGAATGATACGCATGTAATCTCAATCGTATAAGATCTAATACTCTTCGTTACCGATATCCGTTCCTGCACTTCGCTTTCTCTTCCGGATCAAATTTAAAGTCATTAAATATACTTTTTAAATTTATTTTATTGAAAAAATAAAGTTTGTTGTCTTTTATTATTATTTTTTAAAGGGTAAAACGGTCATTTTTAAAAAAAAATGTCCAGTCAAAGGACCAAAAGCATAACAAAAAGCCAACGACAGGTGAAAATGACTGAATCCATAATTTACATATAACCACAGGGATAAAATTTGTAATTTACCCTATTTTTTATATTGACATACATATAATTCATAAAATTATATCATATAACCATAACAACATTGATTTTTTTTTGTATGAAAGCAAACTAAAAATATTTACAAAGGATAAAAACTTGTTAATAAAATAGAAAATTAAAAAAATAATTAAAATGCTTATGGATATCCTCCTATATATTATACAATTATACAAGCAGATATTTCTTTGTATATTTGTAATAAAATTGATAACTATGATAACTTTACGAAATCATATTTTGAAATTTAAAAGATGATATAAATAATACAAGGATTTTTATTTATTTTAATTTAATTTATAAATCATTGAATTTATCGTAAAATAAAATTCAATGTATTATTTTTAATATATAACACGACACACTAAAATTTAAATTTTGTTTAACGTGAAATTTCATGCAAATATTAATAGTTAATTTATTTAATTGTCTTAATGTTTTATAAGCATTAGTTATGTTTTAATTAGTTGTTTTTTCCTTGATATTTTTTAAATTTAAAAGAAGTTTTTATGAAATTCTTCCTATTAAAAAAATAAGTATTAGTAGTGTATTTGATATTTTATGAAAATTTACTTTGATGGACCAATCCAAAAATTATATAATGGATTAGTAGAGAAATGTGTTTAAATTAGCTAGGTTAATATTGAAAAAAATCTATTTATTTTCTCGATTAAGTTCATAAACTTATTTTCAATTGTTTAAATCACTAAAATATGTTTTTCTTATATGATAGTATATATTTATCATTGATTATTTAATTAATAATTATAATAATAATTATATTACTAATAATAAACTTAAAAGTTATTAATGATCCGTTTTTTTTATTTAAATGATTTATACATATATTAATTATATAACATATAGTAAATATTATTAGTACTAAAAGATTGAAAATTAATTTTTTATTTTAAGTTTATATGGTTTTAAGAAAACAAATTTATTAAAGTTATCCGTGTAATACACATGTTAATAAACTAGTTTATATAATAAAAGAGAACACAAATTGCACATGACATCACCACATTTCACCTAAAAAGATAATTACACTTTATTATTTCTTAAATAAATTTAAAAGAAATGTTTAAAAAAGAACTAATGTTCATGAATATTTAACAATATAGATAAATACATTTTATCCAACCAATTATTTATTAAAAAGTGTTCACATAATACATGGGTTCATAAACTAGTTAGTTGGTAAAACAGAACCGTTTAAACAAAATGTTTAATAATTTAATCATCCAAACGGAAAACGATATTGAGTTTGTTTCGATGTTAAGTAGGTGACGGAAAAAATTAAGGTAACAATTTAAATATACATATTGAATAAAACAAAAATAGTTTAAAAACACAATATACTTAATCGTAAAACTGGAAAACGTTGATGTGTTTTTTTTTTCAAGATTAACCCTTAAATCTACGATAAACGTTGTAAATATGTATTTTTTAAAACTCAAAGTTGTCAAATTATAAATATCCGCATTGTCTTTGAAATTTAATACACACATATCATGTTTTGGATATCCATGATAAAATTTGCTAACCCATTTTTATAATTATTCGAAAACAACATTGTTTTATTAATTTATATTGTAAGAAAATAATACATGTGTTTAGATATGGAGCCATTTATTAACATTATTATAATACAATGCAAAATAAATTATTTAAGAATATCATGTTTTAAACGACATACCATTTAGATTATCGTGAACTTAATCAAAAATTTTAGAAAATCCAATTTTTATTTTGATAGTAATATTTAAATCGACCTTATACCGAATCATACATTGAAAACGAGTTTATTCATATCACCTGAAATCGACCTTAAACTGAATTATCGAGTTGTATGTTATGTCATATCATCTCATCTCAAAATGTAGAATTTCAGGGATTATGATCGTGTCATATGAGCACAAAATCAAAAAAATCTGAATTTAAATGTGTCTGGTCAAGCTGCGTGAGAAATATTTTTTCTTTGTTCCGTCGGCAAATATATATCATTTTTATAAAATTGTATATTAATAATAAACTTCAAATATTTTAGTTTTATTTTATATTTTAAAATATTTTTCAAAGTATATTACATAAATTGTCCCTGTGGTTTGGGGGTATTTGCGGTTTTCGTTCCTCAAACTTTTTTTACACCACTGGTAGCAAAAAAATACGAAGCTCGAAACGAGCCGAGCTCGAGCCTAGTACTTTTAAACGAGCCGAGTTCGAGCTTGAACGGACTCGGGCTCGGCTCATTTACACTCCTATAGATATAGCATATAAAATTTAGGAAATATTTAGGAATACTTGGGAAAACATGATTAAAAGTAATTGGTTTTAAAACATATTATAAACGTGATTGATTTAGTGGTAGAAAAACCACTCTGAATACAATAATCCAAACAATGATTTAGAGCATTGTATACGTCTGTTAGATCGCTTCCAACATAAAAGATCCTGACCTCGTTGTTGCTTGTGTCCTTCTTCTACTTACACTTTCATGGGTCTTTTCCCGATGAGGCATGGTCGTGTCTGCTTCCTACCTTTGAGGTGTGTCTTCTATCTGTTACTTATTACTTATGTTAACTCATGATATTTTTTCCAAAAAATTATAGTATTTAACTCGTAGATTCACGACCTCATTTAGCTATGGTTTATAGTATGTAACTCGTAGATTCACGACCTCAGTTAGCTTATGCATATGATGTGAACATGATAAGACTCTAAGGTTTTTCCAGTTTCAGATAAAGAACTTAAAATCATTCGATTAATAAAAAAGAATAACTGTAATAACTAGATT
>JAANYP010004252.1:0-48633 GCA_020465985.1 Centrapalus pauciflorus
TTAAATTTTTGAAGAGTTTAATGTGATTAAGTTAGAAAAAGCGTAATGATGAAGTCTTCTTTTCACGTAAGAGAAAACCTTAGCTAGCTTGGCCAATCTCCCTACCCCTACCTAAACACCTCCCCTACAGCTCTTTTCAGTTTTAACTCCACATCAGCCTCAGTTTTGATCTATCTCTTCTCTTCGACACTTATCAAGTATACTTTTTTATCCACATCGAACTTGAAGTTGTCGTTACGGACATACCTCTGTCCCCTGGTTCTCAAGCCCTCACCGCCCATAATTAAGCGTATGTTTACCAAAATTACTATTCAAATCATTCAAACAAGTTTCGTAAAAACGTATCTAGTATTGCGCGAATAATTCGACATGAAACGATGTACAGCAACTGACTATAGTTAGTCTGATAAGCTAAGTCATATCAAATTGTATCATTACGCTTGATGAGCAATATCTCTAATACTAGTAGTGGTCACTATAACTATTAGACTAGAATAAATATAAACTATCTTTATTAGTAATAGTAATACCATACCCTACACACTCTGACTCATAAATGAATGTTGGATAGAGGTCTACTATGGTATATAGATGATAAATCATATATAGAATAATATATAAGATATATAAAATAATATGATATACTAATATATATATATATATAATAATATAATATATATATCATTATCTATGAGAAATATCATCCGGAAAATAGTGATAATATATAGATAAATACTAGTAAATATATATATATAATATAATCATATCATACTTATAAATATTATCGATATATAAGCAAGAGTAGATTTAGGTGGATAAATCCTAGGATATACTTATAGTATCACTAAACTACTACAGTATACTATATATAACATCGATGCACTTGATGGGTTCGAAGCAACGCGAGTGAGTACCGACGCAGAAAGGTGCCAAACACAAAACTATTCAAAACCAGTACTAAATTTATTTTTAGTTCTTTTGAAAACAAATTGCAATATATTTACTTCAGAAAGCAGTAACCCATAGAACATAGAATAAGTATAACTCAAAAAAGCAAAAAATTAACCAGACCTTACAAACAAGATAAACAATATGATTAGTTGAAATATGTATTGCTTGCATTTCACGCCAAAGTCACGAGACAACCAATGTATCTAAACCAATTAACAATATCAAAAACACACAGATCATAATGTAGAAATATAAAACCCCGAAAAGATAGCATCGAAACACAACCAACATCAAACAAATAGCAAAAAATAGTTCATAGCCAGATAAGTCCCCACAATCGAAGTCTTTTAAGAAAAAAATATAAAGGTTAAGATGTGTGACTATAACAAAACGAAAAACACAAGAAAAAAAAAAAGAAAAGGACTCTAAGTGCATTAAAAAGACACACCTCACAATTAAATCAAGTCCGCGCAAATTTCATTAGGATGATCACTCTAATTTATATGCATGTATATAAAAGATATTGATGAATAAATGATGTAAGTTCATCTTCAAAATAACGACATTCTCATTCAACTTATGGTTGTAATATATATGCAGATAAAAGACAAGAATGTGTTAATTTATGAAATATAGAAAAAATGAAAGAATTTACAAGAAAAAATAGTTAATATTTAAAACGATCGGATTCGAGTACCAATGTTAAGAGTAAAAAAAACAATTCGAGATGTGTTGCGACTATGCGTAATTGAAAAGAAAAATTTAAAAAAAAGGGAGATGGTTCATTATTCCAAAAAGAAAAAAAAAAATCAAGAACGGCATGAGAATTTCTAAACATAATAACTATAAGTATATAATGTAATTCTGGATTAGGCCTGCAATTTGGAGTGGTATAATAGTATACTACTACGCAAAAGAGTAGAAAATCTAGAAACACAATATATTTCCGATATATCTATATCATAAATAAGAGATATGAAACCATATATATATCCGACTGTAAGACATCGAGGAGGTATCATCACGTGATACCTATGAGAAATTCCAGCACAGAGTTTAGAATAGCCTAACGTACTATAATTATAAGATAAGTAGATAAGCCTAACATGGGGAAGTTCAAGGTTGCATACCATCAGGCGTACACATGTGTAATGATTCTTAAGTTCATCCCCGACACACCACGATCATTTTTTTTGCCCATCCAGTTAAACACACCACCCTGCAGTCTAACACCCATAAGCCATGTCGCCGCCCCCCATTAATCAGGCGTTTTGCTTGCAAGGTGAATGTATTTCAATCTCATCACATAGGGCTGTGTCTCTTATCTGCAATTCCTGACAAATTCCGTTAGTAGAAGACAATGGTGATAAAAAAACAGATCAATGGTAGACAGGAGAAAGTAAGTTGGTCTAATGTGTAACAAGCAAGGACGAGACCAAACTACATGAAGGAAATCTACTTAGCTTGAAGATAAGTCAAGGTACAAAACAAGTATGAGAATCAGGTGAGGTGAATGGGAGTGACCATTACAATGGTGACAGCGCAAATACCAAAGAAATCATAGATATGGTACAAATTTACTTAGTTTAGTTTCGCAAAAACAAAAAGTTTAACGTTGTTGGATTTAATTTTTAATGACAATAGTAATCGATAAGAATATAAATAATTTTTTTAGAATTTTTCGAGAACAAAAAAAAAATTTCGTAAGTTCTATTTAAAAACCCTAATTAATGATTCAAACACAAATCCAAAGCGAAAGTCCCAGAACTAACAGAAAGAATAAATAAAGACGATGACTACCAAATCTATTCATCGCTCCGCGCCAAAACCCCAGCCGCCAAAGAAAAAATCCACAAAAAAACACCAACATCAGAACATCAAATATTCGATAAAGGACCAATAACATAGTAGGAGATACAATGAAACCAATAATAAACAAACGGAAAAAAGTCCAAGAATAACAAAAAAGTATTATAAAAAATAAGAGAATAAAGCAAATAAGAAAAAAAAAAAATAGCACAATAATCGAATAAATCTCAAAACAATACTAAAGGAATAAAGAAAAGGCCTGATAAACCAGCAATGTATGCGTAACAGAATAGAAAAATACAATAAAGCATAAATCATAACGAATTAAAGGACAAAAAAAAAATTAGAAGATATACCAATCACAACGAATAGAGTTCAACACATAAGCAATTGGTAAGCGCAAAATCGCATTAAAAAATCAAGATACGTTTGAAGAATAGGAAGAGTCAAAAATAACTATTAATAGGTCAATCAAATGTAGAATGTGAAATGCATTGCAAATGTAACAAATCATACCGAGACAATCCAGGTGAAATTCTCACGAATAATCACTAATAGGTAATTCAATATCACATCATAATACACAATGTGTCAATAATAGTTATCTGCGGATCATACTGTAAAATACCCTATGTTATCATGCTAACTAACATATAAATAAAAGAAATAAGGTCTCAATTACATTAAGTGTGTTAGAAGATTGGCGTCGCCAAACTAGCGCTAACTAACTAACATCTATACTATAAGCTACTAATATAAGGTAGTACTGCAATATATAGATATACTAAGGAAAGATTATCACTATAAAAATACCCTATATATAATATGACATATAAAGATATAATAGTTTATAATATATAATATTATAATATATTTTAACTATACAAAGTAAGGATAGTACTCTAATAGCACCTATGAGAGAATGAAACTATAATGCAAAGAGAAGCGTACTTAAAATACCTATAGAACTTTACAAGAAAGTAACACACCACTAATAAAGTAATTAATTTTGTATCTCATTCTACACATTATCTCTATGACCTGGTTCAGCTTTTACTTTTCCATTTCATGATTACGGTTAAAACCCATACTCCTCAAGAACCCACTCGTTCCTAGAAAACAAAAGCAATTACCCACACAGCCGTAAAAGGTAATCATTAGGAGCTCATTGTTTGCAAATCTCTCTCTTGATTCGACCTTGCTTTCTTACACCCTTCTCCTCGTCCCGTCCCCTCCTCTCCTACTCTGGCACTCGAACACCCCGTCTTCCGCACACCAACTCCGCCCCCCCTCTCCGTCTTACGCTCAGCACACCTGCGGCCCTCGCAAAAGGATCGTGAACCATCCATATCGGTAAAACAAAAAAAATTTTTTACGTCGCTAAAAAACGCAAAAAAAATGCCCTCCGAACAACCCAAACCACTACTACATAGAAGAGTAGCTGGCGTATCACCATGAAAAATACACACTTAATTTATCCAAACGCATCCACATACTTTAAACTTTTACCTATGCCGATAGTGATCGGTTGAACAGAGCACTGATCTCCCCCCTTCCCAACACCGGCAAACACTCACCATCGGTTAATTATGCTTCCTTTACGATCCCACATGTCTCTCAACCGGCATAGACTGGGACATATTTACCAGCCATCCGTTCTTTTCCGTCGCGCTAGGCGCTGTGCAGTGCGCGCGCAACACTCCCCGACTTGACATGCCCCCCACCCCCAGGAGGAGCCGCCCCCGCAACCCGCCTCGTTTCAGCCCAATCCGCAGGCACACCTGCACGGAAAGGCCCCGCGGCGCCCTTCAAGCTATTCTTCTTCAACAGAACTTGGTAACCTCCGGCCGGACCCCCTCGCGTGCGCAACCGCCCCACCCCACGCCACCACAACCTATCCTAAAAAGGGGAGGGGGGGGGGGGGGGGGGCGGGCGGGGGGGGGGAGGGCTCCCCAGCCCCCCCCACGCGAACCCCACCCGCCCAAACGCCCTGTTTTCCTCTCTCTCCCCCCTCGCCTGTCCACGGCCGCCGCCGCCCCTTGCCATTCCTCACTTCGTTACAGACCCTGCCGACCAGTCGCCCCCGTCCCCTCCCACCGGGTTCTGGCAAACTTGGGAAGACAAGTCTGCTGTGTCAGAAAATGGCAGAAACGGTTAGGTTGTCCTGTTCAACACAGAACTTTTTGCCTTTTCAATTAATTCATTCCGTCCAATGATGAAGATGTTTCTCTTAGATCCTCTAAGTGAGTATAAAAGGAAGCTTCCAAGGTCAGAAAGAAGGGTGAAGAAAGCTAAGTGCTTAAACCAAGAGTGAACGTGCAAGTGTGATCTTCATGCATGCAAGTCTTCTGTAAATCAGCATCTGTGTGTCAAAGCTGTTTTACCTAAGCTGTTCCTTAAAAGTCTTGTAAACACATTGAGTGCATCTTAGTGAGTGTATTCAGTGTATACTAGTTTGAGTCTGTCTTAGACTAGTAAACATACTGTTGTATCTGTCATCTCAGCTTGAACTATTCCGCATTCAAGCTTGTTTGTAATTAACAAATTGTTGATAATACATACAAACATTGAGAAAATAGTGTGTAGTTTTTAAATTGCTGTATTCACCCCCCCCCCCTCTACAGCTTATAACTATATACTTTGGGAACCTCTCGGGACCTACAGTATCTATGCACAAAAAATCCACTCGGTGCCAAACATGTCAACAATATAAGCATAGGCTTGAAAATAAATCACATCTCCATCACATGTAAAGAAAACTCAGCACATAAAGGACTTATGGGATGTAAGGTGGCTAGGGCTAAGGGTGTGGATAATATGAGAAATAGTGGGAGAAAACAAAAGAAACGGAACCTTTCAGATAAAAGAGATAACAGCTAAACATAACTAGAAATAACAAAAATATGCACAACAAGAACAACGAAAAACAAAACCAGAACTAAAATTCTAACTATATACAAAGCCGAAGCATCCCTTAACTTTACAACTGATAAAGAATCAACATAACGCTAAGGAATTTATTATTTATTATTTCTTTTTCTTTTCTTTTTCCTTTTTTTTTTAATTTTTTTCTTTCTTTCTGCTTTTCTCAGAATAATATCCTTGGATTCTAAGACTATATTAGCTGTCATGACCGACACTCAAAAACTACTATCTATGCATAACTAGAATCGGTGCTCAACGATTTAGATAAACAAAGACCGTATGAAAAAGCAATGGGGAGCACCATAAAGCTAACATACTCTCAAAACTCTCAGATATATGCATAAACGCTCAAATATGAAGAGAATAAACTAAAATAAACAAAAATAGACAAAACTAACTGCTGCTTCTTAGATAAGATCCCGAATAAGGGTAAAAGAAAGCAAAAAGGCTATAAATGACTTATAATGTGGCAGTCACCGAAATGAAAGAAAAAAGGCTCAACGCGGCTACTTAGGGAGAATAAAGGGTGAAAGATGAACAAAAGAAAGCTAAAAATTGGATTGCCTAAAGTTGCCTCTATATGTGTGTCAAATTTTCAAAAGTTGTGATTTTGACATGTATTTAAATTCAAGTGCTACTTCTATTAGTCAACACAGACATAAACACTCATCAAACGAAAATGAGCATAATAATGATGTTATATTGCTCAAATTCTCACACAATGAATGATAAGGGTAATATGTGTTAATATCACGCTGTTTCAGCTCAAAAATTCACAACATGCAATCAAAACCCCTCTCATTGTTCAAATAGCATCAAACTCATAATGTTAGGCTCACATACAATCTAAACAGAACAATATTAGTAAAGAGTCTAACGCACATCAAAATGAGAGAAAAATTTGAAAATTTGCTAGATATAGGATACAAATGCATAAAATGCACTAAATCAGGCTAACTTCGGACAAGCAACTCAAAAATGCCAAATTGTATCACCCCACCCCACACTTAAGATAGACAGTGTCCTCAATGTCAAACAATAAGCACAAGTATGGAAATGAGCGATAAATAAGAACAGAATAACTCCCCTGAATTGCTGAATGCTGCTAGGTGGATCTAGACTGATGAAGCTGAACTGACTGCCAACAAACATCGCAGCCATGGTCCAGCCTTGACTGATCACAACCACAACAACCACAAGATACATCAGTAACCATAACAGAAATAACAAAGATAAAATGCGAAATATATACATCCCAAATAAAAAAAGTGCGATAAAGTAAAGAAGTACATGCCAACAAATACAAATAAAAATAAATACATATGTCCCTGCTGCTGTAGATCACTACTGTGAAGGAGGATCTCGACTGTGAATGACGAGCAAACGGAGGATCGGGCGGTGCTCAGGAGACGGCTGAGGCTCAGGGAAAGGACTCCGCGGGCGGGTCTGAGAGCTGGAAGCACCGAGATGGGAGGCAGGAGACTGGATATACATGTCAGGATGAAATGGCTCAGACGCGGTAGACTTAGAATGGGTAGGGGATCGGTGAGGTTGGGCTGTTGTGGTAGTGACGGTGGTAGGGATAACAGGGGTGTCGAAAGGAAGGGTAGGGGAAATGAAGAAGATGGAAAAGAAGACGAGAAAGGAGGGGGAATGGGGGAGGAGGAAGAGGGGAATGTGGTTGTGCTAGGGATAGTGGTGGTAGAGGAATAGACTATGGAAGAGGAGGGATTGAGATGGCAATGGGGAGGGAGAGGGAAAGACATATGAGGGAGAATGGCCTGAGCGATAGAGCAGACAAAGCGATAGTGGGCATCCAAATCAGCGACGAGATAGAGGGGTAGAATCGTCAATGACGATAGGGAAAAGGATGAGAGAAGAAGTGGATGAGGAAGGCTGGGTGGCGGAATAAGGGGAGGCTGGAAAGGCAATGGGCGGAAGTAACAGGAAGGGGTGAAGGAATACGCTGAGCTACCAAGCCTGCCTGCTCAGGCTTTGCCTCACCACCACGGGGCTCCATCTCATGCTCCTCTACGACATCGGGATCAACCCAACCCAGGAGATGTCGTCGATCACGGGTCAGCATACCCATGCCCGCGAGAGTCTCAATCCCGAACCTCATCCTCTGAGCAGCTGGGACAACCGTCAGCTCCTGCTTTTCGTATCGACAAAAAACCCCGATATTACGCGCCAGCCACGTAATGTACATGCCACCGACCAATGGGCTGGATGCTACACGTGCGCAAGCACCCACAAAAAACTGCGCTAACCAAAAAGCAAACTGAATCGTGCAGTCAAGGTCTAGCAAGCGACTCAGCATCATAAGGTCTCTATGGGAAACCGTCCCAGGCTCTCTGCGGTAGGATATGCTAGTCGCAAATATCTTAAAGACGATACGATGCACCGGGTCACGAAATGCAGTCGCCTTCGAGCTGTGCGAATCGTAGACACCCGGCGCAAGCGTACTCCAAAAAGCCGACTCAGAAAAACCCTCAGCTGGCCCGCGAACCACCGTAGCGAACGCGACATCACCCACCTCAGCATCTCTGTATATACCTGAGAGAAGCCTAACTCTTGGAGGGAGATCCCACACTCCACACCTCCTAACCGAAAACTCATCAACACTGATGTCGGATCAGAAATCGTCTCGTCGAAGGAGAAGGTAGTCAAACACTCCAGAGTTAATTCTCGGTAGACTGGCTCGTAAATCTTTAGCAGATGGAGGAAAGCAAGCGGCCGAGACTTGCTAATAGGAGGATGAGCCAAAATGCGTCGCAACCGGGCAGCAATGCCCAAGGACTCTAACGTTGTCCTGCTAACAAACCAGGCTGGAATCATTATCTTCTTCTGAAGAAGAAGAAGCTTCGCCCTGTCCTTAGGGTCCTCAAAGATAATGAATCGATGAGGCCCCTCGGGAGAACGACGACCACCGTCACCACCACCAGGTGGAGGCGGCGGGGGAGGAGCAACAGCAGCAGCAGCCATCAGTAAAAATCTGCACAAAAATAAATGAGAATAAAAATAGAAACTATACGCGCCAAAACAAAATAAATAAGAAAAACTAAGAACTCCTATATACAATAGCCTTAGAATGCTAAACTAAGAAATCCTAGAAGATAAACTAAAATAAAGAAACAAAAGAAAAGAAAAGAAAGAAAATAAACAAAAATGCTAAACGAGAACCTAAGAAAACCTAAACAACAACTAACGAAATAAAATTAAAAAAAACTAAATAAGACTTAAGAAAACTAAATAAATAAATGATAAAGAAAATAAACTAAAATATAAACCTAAATAAATCCTAAGGAAACTATATAAATAAAAGAACAAAGAAAAATTAAACTAAGAGAAAATAAAATAAAAACCTAAGCAATAAAAATGAAAGAAGAAACTAAAAGTAAAACTAAAAACTAAAAAAAAACTAAAATACTAAACTAGAAAAAAAAAACTAAAATACTAACTAAAAACTAAAAAAAAACTAAAATGCTAAACTATAAATACTAGACTAACCTAAAATTTCTAAACTAAAAATACGAAAATAGAACTAGAAACTAAAAATAAAACTATAAAGAAAAGGAAATCTAAATAGAGAAACAAACTAATGAATAATTTATTTATTTTTATAACCGCGGGTAATCGAGATTGCGATGGGCCGCGACCAAAACGCCAACGCGATGCTTAAAACCGCGATTTGCCGTGATGAAATAAACGAAGAACCAAAATTGACTAGTTGGCCTCTCCGTGATCTTCTCTATTTTCTTCTTCCTTTGTTTCAGCTTCTTCAAATTCCATTTCTTCTTCACTGAGCTCGCATATACCTGCCCATCAAATATAACAACAGAATCAGATTTAATAACATCAGGCTTAACAAAATCAAAATAAGGAGTAGATGGTGATGGTGCTTCAAACAAAGCAAAAATATCCACATCGGTTGGGATATCCTTTTCATCTATGTTCATTTGTCAATCTACTCCAAGCAAGCAAGCGACTTCCCACAAATCTCCTCAGCTTCAGACTCCTTCTTGGCATGAACAACCTGTATAGGATCTGACTCAACACATGATGCATAAGTGGATATGGAGAAAAGGGACTCAGGCAGGAATGGATATAACGGATTAGCTTTTGCAATACGGAATGTAATCTCCTCATCTCTCACTCGAATGGTCAACTCCATAGACAGTAGTTCTATCAATGCTCTGGCAGATATAAGAAAAGGTCTACCTAAAATGAGGGGATTGCCACTCGAGCTATCCATGTCTAACACTACTAGATCAACTACGAACTCGAATCTGTCAACCTTTAACCTCACTCCCTCACAAATCCCTACAGGTTGTCTCAAGGAACTATCGGCTAGCTGCACGGCTACCAAGGAAGGCTTAAGAGGACCCAAATCAAGCTGTTGGAAAATATCATGAACAATAACATTAATGCTAGAGCCCGGATCAACTAAAGTATTACTGAATACAACCCCCTTAACAGAACATGGGATAGTGAAACTACCAGGGTCGGCCTTACCTTGGATGTAAAAAGGAGGTGGGACATTTGCGGTACTTCCTGAAGCGTTCAGATGCATCTCGTCCATTAAAGCCTCCCGTTCCTTCTTCAAAGGGGGAGAAGAGGAAGAAGTAGAAAGCCTAAGTTATACCAAATACCACTGGCAGTGTACCAGACTACTAGTCGTAGATAGTATAGCTAAAAGCTGACCTCGGGAATTATCGAACTCAGGGAACGACAAATAGAAATGAGATACCGATACTTGGACGGTCACTAATATCTAGCCATTGAGAAAGGATGTGGATGATTCTAAACCTAAATATTTAAACTGTCTTGCCAAATAATAAAGAAGATAAGCTATAAAACTAAAAACACGAGAAATATCAGATATATTAAAAGCAACACTCACTTGGATACGTCTTTTAAGATTAATGGAGTAAAGAGGTATAAAAACACTTAGGATTCTTTTGGTTAAAGAAAAGTAAGTTAGAATTTAATCAAATTGTTTTAATCTTTTAAGTTCAAGAGTATGAAACTTTGATATAAAATCGATTCATGAACACGTTTTATTAATTTCAGATTATCAAGTATGGAGTTCTCCAGTATTCCCCAATTTTCTTAAAATCAATAGAAAATGTCTTTTACGATTAATTAAGCCAACTAAATCTAGCTTTCAAAGATTAAATCTGTATACACGTCTAGCGCTCGGAAATATCTATGAATATTCAATTTAGCCGCATAAACATAATCAAGTCTAAGGAAATCAAAGATTAAACTAATCCTATAATCACAATATGGCTAAGGACTAATTTGCATACAATGATTTCACAATTTATTATCTAGTCATCATCTCATAATCACAATAATGCTAGAAATAACAATCAATTAATAAATCACATAAATTTGATTAAGTTTATAAAAATCAAAATTTATAATCAATAATCATCATCACAATAATGCTAGAAAATCAACTATAATACTGATTCTACCAATATTAATCGTACGAATAAAAAATACATCAATGAATCAAATAATTTTCAACCAAAACCATCAAAATACACCACGAATCCATATAAAAACGTAACCCAAGCAAGTGTTTAATTAAACTACTCACTAATCATGATAAATACAATAACATAAACGAAATCTATACCAATAATCACCATTATAGAAAGTTAAATAAGAAAGAGTGTACAAAAATCGGATGAAAACCGAGATCAACCCGCAACCGAATGCTTTAATCTACTCCAATAACCGAATGGTTGACTAATCTAAGTAAAACTAAGCTAAAAACCGAAATCTACCGAACACCTACTAATCACACCACTAACTATGTGTAAAGTTCGTCTAAAATAAGCTTAAAAAAATGAAACGGCCACTGAATTCTTTTATATTTTCTCGCGATCGCGGCCGCGCTTGGCTATTGCGGACGCGATGAATAACGCTGGCGCAAACCTGGAGTCGCGTGGAAGCGCGATCGCAATCCTGTGGTCGCGACAATGATTCAGGTAGCAAGTCAAAGTCAACACAAATTCAAGGAAGTCCGGCTCAGACCGTAAATTTGACGTTTTTGCTCCAATATCCGTTCTTTTGACAATCTGGCAATCTTCGAATTGCAAAATACAAAAGTAATCAAATAAGTGCCGTATTTAAAAAATTCGAGGCAAAATAACCCAAAACCGATGCAAAATAAGACTGAAAAATATGTACAAAATACGTCATAACAACAATCATAACCTTCGATTCCTTCAACCCAATTACAATTGATATGAACGATATTTTTTGGTATCCTTATGATAGACCACGAATTTTAGCAAATAATATTTTAGATTATCAAGTTAACTAAAGACTATTTTAAATTATATGTTCTATTTTAAATTATAAATATTCATTTGTTGGTCCAACCCAACCAAGAAAATAATTTGAATATCAAACCATGAACACGATAAAAATTGTGCAACGGGTCTCTTTGATGGCTGGGTCCACCACTGACCAGATCTTACCAGATTTTGAAGAAGGCATACACGGCCGCGTGTGTGTTGGTTTGTGGCCTAATAGATCACCCAAAATCAGATAATATAGCTTGTATGTGGCCTTGTAGATAAGCGCCTGCGTAGGTGTTCGCGACATACTGCATGAAGAAAACCACACAGTTGCGCGCGTTAGGCCAATATAGCATAGAAGTTTCGGCTGCTGAGGGTTCATGACCTTGTACAAGGATACATGGCCACGTAAACCTTCATGACTCACTTTTGCATGTAGATTTCATTTCTATAATCAGTTTTAGTTCATTTTCATAGGAGTTGATACATAGTTGCCATTTACATATGATTTAGGGATTTTTGAGAGAATTTAAGCATTATGTAGCATTTATGTGAATTAGCAGGTCTCTTGAGGTGAATTATGATTTACTACATGACCCTCTTTATGCATGATATTTTACTATTTAATGATATAGAAATTGTTTTTAAAGACGGTACGTCATATATATATATATATATATATATATATATATATATAAAATGCAGCGCACCAGAAGATACCACCTTTTAAAAAACTTTTTTTTAAAATTTTTTTTCATAAACATGTTTTAATTAACGTTATGAAAATCATATGTAAATTTCACATACATTCACATCTCCTAGCTCCTAAAAAATGATGTGAACACACACTTACATAAATTTGAATGTATGTGAACGCACATTTATGTGATGCGTGTTTTCATGCACTTAGAGTGTTCGGATTTGCGTAAAATTCACATACGATCTATGTAATGTTAATTAGAACATGTTCATGAAAAAAAATTTCAAAAAAATTACTTTTAAGGGTGGTACCTTCTGGTGCGCTGCATAATGGGTGAGACTCACTTGAACATATATATATATATATATATATATATATATATATATATATATATATATATATATATATATATATATATATATATATATATAGGGTTGGGATCATTGCAGAACCTTAATTTAGTGCAGAACTATAGAACCAATCTAAACCATTGGATTATTATATAATACTAGGGATAAGATGGTAATTATGCAATTAACATTGAATTAATAGTAGCCTACCAAGTTTGATTGCCCACTTTGACCATTTTTGACTCTTTTAAAATCGAAGGTACATGCAGTGTTGAATGTGTGATATAAACTGTAAATCGACATTGAATGATCTCTATATAATATATTGAATGGAGGTCTAGGTAAAAAAAATTTTACGAAAAATAAACACGTAATTTTTTTCGAAAAAAATATATCATTACTATTCTCATTAAATCAACCAACTTTTGACTACTAAGTTTGACCATTATTTTGGTTCGGTTAATGACCATTCACATGATCTTTTTTTACCATTCACAAGATTTATGATGTTGCTCCTTTTGAAAAAAACTCTTATAATGTTGTCTTATACATGTCTATTCAAAAAAAAATATGTGAATAATCATTCACATTAGGGTACGCTGGAATCTCATAGGTACGCTGATGAACCTGATTCCATGTATATATATATATATATATATATATATATATATATATATATATATATATATATATATATATATATATATATAGAATATGGTTCGAGAGAGTACCACCCAAATGCAGCGCACCAGAAGGTACCACCTTTAAAAAAACTTTTTTAAATTTTTTTTTTCATAAACATGTTTTAATTAACATTATGAAGATCGTATGTAAATTTCACATACATTCACATCTCCTAGCTCCTAAAAAATGATGTGAACACACACTTACATAATTTTGAAGACATGTGAACATGCATTTATGTGATGTGTGTTTTCATGCACTTAGAGTGTTCGGATTTGCGTGAAATTCACATATGATCTGTGTAATGTTAATTAGAACATGTTCATGAAAAAAAATTTCAAAAAAATTACTTTTAAGGGTGGTACCTTCTGGTGCGCTGCATTAGAGGTGGTACTCACTTGAACCTAAATCTCTATATATATATATATATATATATATATATATATATATATATATATATATATATATATATATATATATATATATATATATATATATATATATATATATATATATATATATATATATATATATATATATATATATATATAGACACACATATAGACTCACACAGTCAATGATGATTAATACTAAAAGATGTTTATTATTCGTTAATAGTACGTTGATGACTAGTAATTAAATTACTGATGCTTAGTTGCTTACACCATGTCGACCAAACAATGTTAAAAACTTTAATTTGAGATGATTAATTAGGTTACGTTTAGTAAACGAAAACTAGTCATTTTTTAAGTTATAATTTTCAAAAGAAAAAAAAACAAGGGTTTCTATAAAAAGTAAAAACTTGTTTAGATGATGAAGTTTTAATTTTAATAAAAATAAGTTTGGTATTTATAAAATAATAAAATAGGATATGTGATAAAAAAGTAAGAGAGTATTTTAAAGAAATATAAGAGATGTAATAGAAAAGTAAGAGAGAGAATATAAAAAGTGAAATGAAAATTTATGAAATTATTGTTAATTAAACAAGTTTTCATTTTTTTTTTTTGAAAATTAAGATAGAAATTTTTGGTCACTAACACACCATTAGAACTCCATTGAAACTTATGCATCTAATTTTTAGTATTTTGTGAGGATGAAAGATTTTTGTATTCATATCTATATATTCTATTAAAAGAGTAAATAGATGTCAATTGACATCTATTGACATCTATTTACAATGTCAATTGGTATAACATGGATACGATTAACTAAAACCCTTTATTTTAGTGCTTACTAAAAACTTCAAAGTTTATTATCTAAAAGGCTGTTACTTCATACACTACATCTACATCCTATAATTGACCTAAAATATACATTTTTTCATAACTCATCATTATAGTTTATTTATTTACACACTTTTGTCCAATCATAAGATAAATATTTATAGGTTAAATGCATAAATGTGGTGTATGAGAAATTAGAGGTGGTGTATGAAGAAATAGCCTTAAACATCAAACTTACATTTTTAATAAAAAAAAAATTAAACTTACGATTGGTGCATACGCTAGAGTGTGGCTATAATTGGACCATTATTTCGGCTATAATCAGATGGCTTGTTAATTCAGAAACACAAATTATTATTAAAACTTTATTGTTTGTAGGGATAATTTTTAAAGAAAATATTAAGATTATTTGATTTTTGTTTCTTTCCAATTCTTTCACGACAAGTTTCTTGATTTCCTTAGACCTTTACAATCATCTTGATTGTGATTGCAAGTTAAGTCATCATCAATTGATAAATTGTGTGAACTAATGCTTTCAATTAAAGTAGTTCTTAAAAAAGAATTGGATTTGACAATAACACACAAGTTCATTTCATCACTATATATATATGCCTTATAATTTTGTTTTTCAATATTATTATTATTATTATTATTATTATTATTATTATTATTATTATTATTATTATTATTATTATTATTATTATTATTATTATTATTTTATTATTATTATTATTATTAAAACCAACATGTTTTCATGTTTTTTGTGTTTTCGTCCCTCCATGTTATTTTTTTTCCATAAAAAACCTTAAGTTATTCTTTTCTTTTTGGTGAAGTGAAATTTGGACATTAGAATCCGGTTTTTTAGTTTTTTAAAACCCGGTTCACAAATTATAACTGGGGTCTAATGTCCAAATTTCACTAAACTAAAAAGAAAAGAATAACGTAAGGTTTTTTTATGGAAAAAAACAACATGGAGGGACGAAAACGCAAAAAAACGTGAAAACATGTTGATTTTTTTCATAATAAACCATTATTATTATTATTATTATTATTATTATTATTATTATTATTATTATTATTATTATTATTATTATTATTATTATTATTATTATTATACACACATATATATAAGGTCGATTTTAATAGAGAACCAAACTAGACCTGCCGAAGAACTACAGATTCAAGACAAATTGTACTTAATGCACATGTGCATATGGTTCAGTTAGTCTTGGTTTTCTGGTTCTTCATTGATCTTGAAAACACACACACACACACACACACATATATATATATATATATACAAAATAAGGTTTTATACATACAATTTTTATATATATACAAGGTTTGAACATATAGAATTAAATTTTCTGTGGGTTCATTGCAATACAAAGATTCATTGCATTTTCATACTTTTATATATACAAGCTTTCTAAGGGCATGCGGAGTACCTAAGCCGTGCGCCGTGCGGCTTCGCCACATCAGCCTAGGCCGGCGGCTACACCACCCCCACCCCTCGGCCACGTGCAAATCGAACCCCGGCCCGGCTCCCGGTCCCCGCTGCACCCCGCTCCCTTTTCTTGTCTTTTACCTCCAACGGTCTTGTGACCGTTTAAAATAAAAAAAAAAATTTATTAAATATTTTTTCCTATAAATATATCTTCACAACACATCCATTTTCACCACCTTCACCATTTTCATCATCTCTTCCACATTCTTTCCCATTTCTCTCAATCTCTATATTTTTTAAAGTCATGGATCGAAACACCGGCAAACAACCCGCCGCAAGTCGAAAACGCGGCAAACAACCGGCTTCTCAATCAAACCCTTCTTTCCGCCCACGGCAAAATTTTACGGATAACTCGGCACCATACGTGCCACACTTTTCACCCCCCAATCCACAATATTTCCAACCATCCCCACCCAATCCACAATATTACCAACCATCCCCACCCAATCCACAATATTACCAACCATCCCCACCCAATCCGCAACATTCCCAACAATCCCCACCCAATCCGCAATATTCCTCGCGAGAATTTCACGAGGGTTTCGAACCATTTGCTTATCGGGACACCGCATCTAGAGACGAGGACGACGAGGAGACGGTACCCGAAACTCAACCCGTCGATTCCGACGATTCCGACGAGGAGACGATTCCGGTAAACACCGCGGCAACCGGGTCTACACGAAAGGGTCCAATGAAAGCGAAAATGTGGACCTCCATGGAAGAAAAGGCTTTGGCGGAAGCCTGGATCGATATTTCCGAAGATCCAACTACCGGAAATAATAAAAAACGTTCAAATTTTTGGGGACGAATCCTCCAAAATTTTGATAACCGAGTTGGTGGAACTAGCCGCACCACCCACCAACTTAATTCAAAGTGGAAAGACATGAACCGCAATTGTACAAAATTTGGCGGCATGTTTAACAACAATGCGATGCAGCGACGGAGCGGGGAAAACGATTACGACGTTTTCACCAACACCCAAGAACAATACAAGACCCTTAATAAAGGTAAGCCGTTTCCACACCAATCGGCTTGTGAGGTGTTTCGACGTCATCCAAAGTGGAACCCCGTTCCACAAATGGATGATTTTGTTGAGCTGCAAAGAAAGCGGTCCAAAACTTCCGAATCTAACACGATCGGAACACCATCTTCTGATGCGGCATTTTTAGGTCTTGACATTGACGAAGATGACGAGGGCGACGCGGATCTTGAGCAGCTTGAACGACCACGCCGCAAGGGGAAAAAACCAGCATCAACATCAGTCGACCCAGAGATGCAATCAAAATTCGAAAGGATTTCATCATGTCACGAGCAAGATCTTGAAGATAAAAGACGTCACCGAGCACGACTTGAAGAATTAAAAAAATCAAAACAAGAAAAAGAATTGGAGTTGAAAGAGAAAAGATATAATGCGTACATTGCGACACTGAATCAAAAACAACACGATCGTGACTTGGAATTTTTCCTTCGGCCACACGACCATCTACAAGGTGCTGCTTTGGAAACCGCCTTGGCCCACAAAAAAAGCGTTGCGGAGCGTTGGGGATGGCGACTATAATTTTTTTAGATTATGTACTTTTTTTAATTTTTAGTTTCGTAAGTTTTTATTTTTTAGTTTCGTAATTTTATTATGTAATAGTTTTTAAATATTTATGAAATTAATTATTTTATATTTAATAATTGTTTTCTTAATTAAAATGTTAAAAAAATTAAGAAAGATGGAAAGGTTAAGAAAGGTGGGTATTTCCTAGTTAGAAAGGTGGGGAAAGGTGGAGAGAGAAAAGCTGATGTGGCGCTGACGTGTACAGAAAGATGGGATTGGGAGAGGTGGGTACTCCCCACACTCTTAGGTTAATTGCATTCATAAGCTTTAATATACACAATATTCATTAGATTGATCATATTCAAACTATGTAAGTTATGTGTAACACCCAAGGTTTAATTGATGTTATTTTCTTAAATTTTTATTGATACTCACGATATTTATTATTAAATTATGCTTAAATAATCCTCATTATCATGTTAAGGTACCACCCCTGAATATCTTTTTAATTTTTTTCTTAATTATCTTGAAACTAACGTTACACACATAATATATGGATCTCATATATATTCTCACATTCTACGTTTTTAAAAATTATGTGAATGGTAATCCAAGTAAATAATCATTCACACCAGTCATATAATATTTTTTTACAATTTACAATATTTATTTTCGAATCTTAGTGTATAAAGTATGGTCTTTTTGATGAAATATCAATGTTGACATATACATGTCTATACAAACAACATATTATGTGATCAATGATCATTCACTTGAAGTGCGCTGAGTACACTGAATTTTTTTAGATAATATGTGGTCTTCCACTTCCACTCTCTTCTTATGCACCTTTACTTTCAAGATCATAAGTATGGATTGGTGACGACTTCATCCAACACACGAAAGGGTTTCTCTTGATCAATCCTTCTCATAATCCTCTCTTTGAAAAATAGAAATAATAGTTTTTTTTTAAATTGTATGCAACGTCATTACCACTTTTTTAGTTACATGTTTCAATATAACAATCACATCTTTTAGTATACAACTAGGTTAATACCCATGTATTACATGGATTGATATGATTAGTTATAAATTAAATATATATAAAGATGTGGAATCCCTTCATAACCTTTATTTAAAAAAAAAAATAAGATACAATAAAAACCAATAAATAGATGACATACATGCAAAATAATTGAGTCAATGATAAAAAATGATGACTCAAAGTCAATGTTTCAGTAAAAAAAAAGACGGTTAAGATGTGATTAAAAATATTTGAATTATTGATTTAAATATTGTATTTTATGGTTCTTACATATGTTATTCAATATAATTATTATCTTCTTATTATTGATTAAAAAATGTTGAACCTTTATTCTATTTTATTTGTTGTTGCGCTATCATCAATCCCATAGAAATCAACAAAATAATTAATTATTTTATATTTTTAAGTTCTATGAAGTATATTAATTTTAAATTGTTTAAATTTATTAGAGACTATAAATTAAACCATATATAAGTTTTACTTATTGAAGATGTTTAATTAATAATAATAAATATTTATTGTCTAAGTGATTAAAACTTGACAAAACAACTCCATCAACTTATAAAATAATTAATTAATTAAGATTATTCTTTGTGACATTTAAACTTGAAGTTTATTATTTTCTTAATTTGTATTATAGCTTGTTAATTTTGAAAACTTTTAATAAGTATTAAATATAGTTTCAATTACTTTGGGAAACAAAAATAATATGTTTTAATCATAAAGTTAAATCATTTAAATATATGCATGTGACTTAAATTAATGTTAAATTCTATTTTTGGAAAAAGAGCGGGAAAATAAAAAATTAGTGTATTAGGAGGATGACATGTGGCACAAATTGTTCTCATTTATTATAGTATATAGATATAGATATAGATATAGATGTTACTCCCTCCGTCCCACTTTAAATGTTCACATTTCCATTTAAGTTGTCCCAAAATAAATATCCACTTACAAAAATAGATTATAAAAATTCATTAAGTTCCAATAAAACCTTATTTTTTAGTGTAATTGTTTTTTTCAAAATATTGATTAACTAAACAAATAAGGGTAAAATTGTCTTTTAGGTATAAAAAGAAGCAATAATTATCCACTTTCTTAAACTATGTGTTTATTCAGTGGACATTTAATTTGGGACGGAAGTAGTATTTTTTTATATAATTTCAATAAAAATACAATTTTGGTCATGTTAGTGTATCGATCGGCAATATAAAATGGGTAGTAAATTTGTACATGTTCTTTAACTATGTGTATATAGATCAAATCTTAACACATGTTTTTGATTATGGATTATGTAATTTCACCATTACCGCTTCAAGAATTAAAGATTCTCCGGTCAAATTGGGGTTGAGCTATAGGTTTCCGTCAGGAATGAGTTTTTTTTTTTTTTTTTTTTTTTTTACCAAGCTAGTCATGTTTGAGGTTACTCATTCACCTGGTCAAATAAATGGGTCTCGAAAATGAACATATTAGACAACTTTTTAATATCGAATGGTCTTTTTTTAATCTTTCCCCAACCTTTCAAGGCTAATCTTAGAAAAACAATTTTCGGACCATAGGCCAATTCTCCTGGTCTGTGATCGAACCATTGCCTTCAGGTTTTTCCACTCTTGGACGATCAAGCAGTGGCGGATTTAATTAATAACAACGGGTGTCACTCGACACCGATAATTTTCAAAATACTGAGGTACGTATGTATCAAAAACTCGAGCGACACCTAAGGGTTTTTTTGAGTGACACCTACAAAATATTTATAAAATCATAACATACGTATCCAATTTATATTTGTTGTTTTTATTACTTAAATTTATCAAAATAATACTGAGTTTTAATTAATTTTTTTTAAAAACCCAACAAAATATAAAAACAACAATAAAGAATGTTAATTAAGTTAGCCCAAAAGGCTGTAGCACCATAAATTTTTTTTTAAAAAGCACAACAGAATAAAAAAATAATACTGATTTTTAATACTTACTATACTTATTGGTTTTAAGTTTTAATGATATTGTATTTTGTACTTTTTTTAATTAGAAAAATATTGTTATTTGTTAATTATGTGTTGGAAACCCGTTTCGGTTACCCGATCCGTATTAAAAAATATTTTGAAAATCTAAGTATTAAATTTACTTTAAAAAACTGACACCGATAACAAAAATTCCTGGATCCGCCCCTGCGATCAAGGATGCTTTCTACTTCTTGTACGAGATTCTTGGGTGAACGAAGACGGGGTGAATAATTCTAACGTTATGGTTGTATTAAAGAAAAAATTTACAATCTTTAAAAGCTAGGTTGAAAGAGTGAGATGCAATTAAAAGGGAGGCGAGGAATGCCATGAAATCGAAGTTGCAGTCCGGACATCTTAATTTTACATTCTTCGCAAGACATCTTGAGCAATAGGTGTCGATTGAAGTGGTGGATTAAGAAAAAAATTTTATAGGAGTCAGAATTTAACAATGCTACAAGAATATAAGTGTTTGTGGTCCTTTCAAGATTTTTCAAATCTCAAAAATTCGGGTCGGTTTATCTTAATTAAATAATATAACAAATAAGTAAAGTTATAATATCATTGATCGTTACAAACCAAAAGAAATTCTGTTCTATGGACGTTGTTTACGAATTTTTATATTTTGGTTAGCAATTGCGTGGAGTGATTGTAACATCCGTCTGTTGGACCTGGTACATGGAATTATTTTAGTGGATAAACAGTTTATTAATATTGGGTTGGTCTAATGATATCCCGTTACGTGGATTGATACGTGTCGGGATTGGGCTTGCGTGTCATCGGGTTATAATTTTAGCGGATGGATTATATTTTTGGGATCGCGAGATTAAATGGGTTAAATGGACATTAATAGTGAAAATGTGATATCAGGTTCGGGACCGGCTAAAAATAGAAACGTATATGTGTTGCGTTCTTTTCTTTCTCTCTAATCCTCTTGAGGGAACCCTAAGGTGTTTGTGTGTGTTTTGTGTGAAGAGCTCCAGAAAGAAAATCAATCTCCAAGCTCTAAATTAGGTGTGAAACCTTGGATTCCAGCTGATTACCTGCATCATCATCTTCTTCTTAGTGTTCTTGAAGGTATTGAGGTAAACAAACTTGGATTTGGAGTTTAACTTGTGCCATATGTTGAGTTCTTGTGGGAATTGGTTGCTTGTGTGATATAGGAATTGTTATGTTGATTATATGTGTTCATTTGGGTCTGAAATTGAATTGGAAGGAGTTGTGACTCCTGGGCAGAGCTGAAAATCGTTGTGCAGGAACAGGGTTTCGCGGTGTCGCGGCGCAAACAACAGGGTCCCTGCGGCGCGACCAAGGGCCTGCAGTGAAAATCCGAGTTTAGTCTTATGAAATGAGTTTGGGTCGGAATTGTGTCGGTTTCCTTCGGGATTTCTTGGGTTGGGTTTCGTTTGGGTTTAGGGTCTCGTTGGGATTGCTTTGAGTCGAGTTTTGGGTCGGGTTTCGGGTATTGATCGGGTTTCGGTTCCGTGGGGTTGTCGGGTTTGAATTGAGTCCGGATAGTTGTGATTATGTGATTGATGCTATTCGGGATTGTATTTAATAATTGGGATATCCGTGTGATTACAGGGACTAGCAGACATCGAGCCGGATTCGATCAGGGTGTTCAGACTTCGGGAACTCAGTCAGGTGAGTACTCGAGTTCTTTTGCAAACACGTGCCGTCTTATGTGTTTGTAGTTGTGTAGCTATGTTGTGCGTGTTCTATATATGAGATAGGGACGTGAATCTCAGGTATATTCTATTCCTTATACGTGTTATGTATGAGATGTGATCTCGATTCCAGGGGTCCGTGATGTGTTCCATACGGACAGTGAGTCGCGAAAGGGATTCCGCTGGTTGACTGTCCCTAACAGTCCTTGGGGCGTATATATACGGCAGAGCCTGTAGCCGGGTCGCTCCTGTGCTACAGGGTTATTGCCGCTCACTGTTGTGTGCGGTGTGGCGGCCGGGTAAGGGTCCCCACAGGGCTTGTGTATTATTCCGATCTCATACTTGTGCTTATATACCTGGGATGCGTGTTGGGTAATCGGGACAGGGTCAGGGACTGTGTGCTATGTGTTATGCGTTATGTGCAGTGTCAACCCTCGTGTGCTCACGGGCTTTATAGCTCATGTATTCGAGTCTAACATGTTCAGGGAATCAGAAGGGATCTCAGCCGCCGCCAAGGTAGATCCGAGATGGATTGAAGATCTGTAATAGTTCCATGTTTTGTGTAGTATTGTCTGTGATAGTTGTAATGGGATGTATGTTGATTGTAAACAGGATTTGCGAATGTTGGGTTGTAATCATATGTTATTATCTATGTGTTTAAGTTTTAATTTAGTTGTAATCTGCATTATCCTATGACCTGCGCGTTAAAGATTCCTTGCATTATTGCCACTTATGGTATTGAGTTGACGTGGCATTTCTGGGATCGGGAGGGGTGTTACAGCATGGTATCAGAGCTTGTGGTTTAAAGCTTGAGTATCATTAGTGGATGCTTAACTTAGACCTTGTTCCGGTCCATGGGGGGATCGTTTTGCGATTATATTAGTGGATTAACTGACCTGACTTAGTGTATAACGCTGGGTGATTTATCCCTTGTGCTTAATCGTTTTGTTTTGTGCAGATCAATATGGCAGATCAGGGTGAAGGTTCGGGCGCGGGTAAGCCGCCTAGTGATGAATATATTCGCAAATCAGAGTTGTTATAGGTCCTTACTGAGTTTTACAGACAGCAGAAAGAGCAAGAAGGGAACAAGGTCAGAATGTGGGGCCAGTTGTTCGGTCTATTAAGACTGAGTCAGGGGGTGGAGCTTCTTCGTCTTCACAGCGGGGCGGATCTTTTAAGGATTTTATGACGGGCGCCCCACCGCAGTTTCGGGGTGACGGTGAGCCGGGGGCGGCCATCGCATGGGAGCGAGAGATCGAGGCTGCCTTTCGGGTAGCCCATGTTGATCCTAGAGATATGGTGGGGTATGCTGCTTATCAGTTACGGTGCGGGGCTTCACTGTGGTGGAAATCGATCGAGTCTTCGATGACCCAGTCCGCCGCATACGCTATGACTTGGGAGCAGTTTCGGGCAGCATTTGAGCTTCAGTACATTCCACGGGATGAGAGACGGGAAATGGAGCGTTGATTCTTACATCTGCAGCAGGGTAATATGACCGTTCAGCAGTACGTTGACCGTTTTAACGAGTACTCACAGTTCGCGCCTCAGCATGTTGATACGGAGAGTCGTAAGGCTGATGCGTTTATCGATGGGCTTCGATCCGATATTCGAGAGTTTGTGGGGCTGCATGATACCCCTACATTTTCTAGGGCTCTTAAGATGGCCCGCATGAGGGAGCGGGAGATTCTTAAG
This sequence comes from Centrapalus pauciflorus, assembly GCA_020465985.1. Lineage (NCBI taxonomy): Eukaryota > Viridiplantae > Streptophyta > Magnoliopsida > Asterales > Asteraceae > Centrapalus > Centrapalus pauciflorus. The sequence goes on from JAANYP010004252.1 coordinate 24,413, forward strand.
CAGAGGGAGCAGCCCTCTTCTCAGAGACAACGTACCGGGACTTCTGAGCAGCCGGCTAGTGTGTGGAGGTCCTCCGGGGACGCTCACAGTGATCAGCGTCCGGACTAGTGGCAGTTCTCGGGGCAGGGTTCAGGGCAAGGGTCGGGGCAGAGACGTGATAGGGACCGGGGCCGAGATGGTAGATCGAGACGACAGGGCAAGAGTCAGGGATCGGGGGCTCAGAGTCAGAGCAGTGTGGGACAGGGGTCCCAAGCATCCGACAGCCGTGTTGAGAGTTCTTATGGGGATCGGGAGTGCCCGAAGTGTCACCGACGTCATTCGAGGCAGTGTTCTTCGGATCTACCGCGATGCTATAGATGCGGTCAGCGCGGCCACGCCGCGTTAGTGTGTACAATTCCCGAGCCGCTATGTTTTCGTTGTGGGAGGCCGGGACATCGTGTTAAGGACTGTCCGGAGCCGGGCCGGCAGTATAGGGAGCTAGCTCGAGTGGGGCCAGGGCATAGCCGTCATCGTCCAGCCGCCGTGATTCTGTTCCGAGGGGCCGAGGACGTGTGTTTCAGGCGACAGCCGAGTAGGCACGGGATGCTACGGATGTTGTTTCGGGTACGTACATTCTTAACGGACTTCGAGCTCGTGTATTGTTTGATTCCGGGGCCGATCGCTCCTATGTGTCTGTTATCTTTTGTGCGTATTTTAGTGTGTCTCCTTCTCCTTTTTCTGTTCCTTTGGTTGTTGAGAGGGTTGATGGGAGTTCTATGTTAGTGAGTCGGGTATACCGGGATTGTGTTTTAGAGATAGATTCTCATCAGTTTGTGAACGATTTGCTGCCGATTGAGATCAGTAGCTTCGATGTGATTGTGGGTATCGACTGGTTGACTGCCAGACGGGCTGATATTCTGTGTGCTAAGAAGATCATCCTTATACCCATTTCTGGCAGTGAGAGCGTTATTGTGTATGTGGAGCGTCGCAAGGAGATATTTGGGTTGTGTCTATGGCGAGGGCGCAGCGGTATGTGTCTAAGGGGTGCGAGACCTTTTTAGCCAATGTAGTGGACGCGAGGAAGGAACGAAAGACCTTAGAGGATATTCCGGTGATTCGTGAGTTCCCTGAGTTATTCCGAGAAGAGTTGCCTGGGTTACCGCCAGATCTCCAAGTAGAGTTCCGAATAGATCTTGTTCCTGGGGCGGTGCCGATTGCAAAGACGCCTTATAGGCTGGCACCGACAGAGATGCGAGAGTTGATGTCTCAGTTGCAGGAGCTTCTAGATCGTGGATTTATCCGTCCGAGTTCGTCGCCGTGGGGTGCGCCAGTGTTATTCGTGAAAAAGAAGGACGACAGCATGCAGATGTGTATCGACTACTGGGAGTTGAATAAAGTGACCGTGAAGAACCGCTATCCGCTTCCACGTATCGATGACCTGTTTGATCAGCTCCAGGGATCGAGTTTCTTCTCCAAGATAGACTTGCGATCTGGATATCATCAGTTGAGGTTCAGGGATGAAGACGTGTCGAAGACAGCATTCCGGACTCATTATGTGCACTACGAGTTCCTCGTCATGCCCTTCGGTTTGACTAAGCACCCGCCGCTTTTATGGATTTGATGAACAGGGTGTGTAGAGTTATGTTGGATAGATTCGTGATAGTGTTCATCGATGACATCCTGGTCTACTTGAGGAGCGCGGGAGACCACGAGTAGCACCTACGAAAGGTTTTGACTGTGCTGCGCAGGGAGAAATTGTACGCGAAGTTCTCCAAATGTGAGTTTTCGCTGCGAGAGGTGCAATTTTTGGGACATGTGGTCAGTGCTGAAGGTATAAAAGTGGATCCAGCCAAGATTGAGGCCGTAATGAGTTGGGAGCCTCCGAGATCAGTGCCAGAGATTCGCAGTTTTCTAGGTCTCGCCTGGTATTATCGACGATTTAGGACTTTTTGAGGATTGCCATGCCGTTGACGAGATTGACACGGCAGTCCGTTCCGTTTGAGTGGTCCGAGGAGCAGGAGCATGCGTTCAGGAAGCTGAAGACCCGGTTGTGTCAGGCTCCAGTGTTGGCCTTGCCGGAGGGTACCGCCGATTTCGAAGTGATGCTTCAAGGTCAGGTCTGGGCTGTGTTCTGATGCAGCGAGGGAAAGTGATCGCGTATGCTTCACGCCAGCTGAAGACTTATGAGGAGGAGACGCCATCATGTTCGCGTTGAAGATTTGGAGCCATTATCTGGATGGGTCTCGGTTTATTGTGTATACCGACCATAAGAGCCTTCAGTATCTGTTTAGCCAGATTGATCTGAACATGCGACAGCGCCGTAACCTTGAGTTGCTTAAGGACTACGATTGTGAGATTCAGTACCACCTGGGCCGAGCTAATGTGGTAGCTGACGCGCTGAGCCGTAGGGCATGCGGCCAGACTGTGATATCCAGGGCTTCGAGGCTTGAGATTACCTCGACATTGACGGATAGTCTGAAATTAGCGCAGCAGGAGGGCCTGCGGGGTGATAATGTGAAAAGGGAACGTCTGACAGGGCAACTTGATTCGTTGATCAGGGACGATCGTGGGTTGTATGTATTCCATGATAGGGTCTGGGTCCCGAGGGTTGGAAATTTGCGACAGTTGATTCTTGACGAGTCGCATCGGTCGAGGCTATCTGTTCATCCGGAGAGTACTAAGATGTACCGTGATATCTGTGACTTCTATTGGTGGCCGGGAATGAAAAGGGATGTGGGCCGGTATGTTGAGCAGTATATGACGTGTCTGAGGGTCAAAGCCGAGCACCAGAAGCCGCACGGTCATCTCCAGCCGTTAGAGATCCCCGAGTGGAAGTGGTACCACATTACGATGGATTTCATAGTGAGACTTCCACGCACGGTCCGCGGGAACGATATGATTTGGGTCATATTGGACCGACTAACGAAGAGTGCGCACTTCTTAGCCGTCCGGGGTACTATCACCATGGATCAGTTAGCGAGGCTATACATCAATGAGGTGGTATCGCGGCATGGGATTCCGATGTCAATTACTTCGGACAGGGACACGCGGTTTACATCTCGATTCTGGCAGAGTTTCCAGCGGGACTTGGGCACCAGGGTCCAGCTGAGCACGACATACAGACCGCAGACTGACGGGCAGACCGAGCGCACCAATCAGACCCTCGAGGATATGTTGCGAGCGTGTGCTATCGACATCAGTGGTAATTGGGATGTGCATTTGCTGTTGGTCGAGTTCGCGTACAATAACAGCTATCACGCCACGATCAAGATGGCTCTGTTTGAGGCACTATATGGGCGCAAGTGCTTGACCCCAGTATGTTGGGGCGAGGTCGGTGAGCGACCTATCAGCGGGCCGGAGCTGTTTCAGGAGACTAGTGACAAGGTGGCCGTGATTCGGGAGCATATGAGGGTCGCCCAGAGCCGTCAGAAGAGTTATGCCGATCGCCGTTTGAAAGAGTTTGAGTTCAGCGTTGGGGATCGGGTCATGCTTAAGGTGTCGCCGTGGAAAGGGGTCATCCGGTTCAGACATTGTGGGAAGCTGAGTCCGCGGTATATCGGGCCATTCGAGATTGTTGAGAGAGTCCGTGATCAGGCCTACCGACTGCGATTGCCTTCATAGTTGACCGGTGTGCACGATACCTTTCACGTGAGTCATCTTCGGAAGTGTCTGGCTACAGATGATCAGTATGTGCCCCTATCTGAGATTACAGTCGATGATCAGCTGCGCTATGTGGAGCAGCCCGAGGCCGTTACCGACAGGAAGATCAAGAAATTGCGAAATAAGGAGATTGCCTTGGTACTTGTTCAGTGGAGACACCATAAGGGTACCAAGGCCACCTGGGAGCCCGAGTCAGAGATGCGATCGAGATATCCTCACCTGTTCCAGAGCTCGAATTAGATTCCGGGACGGAATCTTTTTAAGAGGGGAGGATTTGTAACATCCGTCTGTTGGACCTAATACGTGGAATTATTTTAGTGATAAATAATTTATTAATATTGGGTTGGTCCAATGATATCCCGTTACGTGGATTGATACGTGTCGGGATTGGGCTTGCGTGTCATCGGGTTATAATTTTAGCGGATGGATTATATTTTTGGGATCGCGGGATTAAATGGGTTAAATCGGCATTAATAGTGAAAATGTGATATCGGGTTCGGGACCGGCTAAAAATAGAAACGTATATGTGCTGCGTTCTTTTCTTTCTCCCTTATCCTCTTGAGTGAACCCTAAGGTGTTTGTGTGTGTTTTGTGTGAAGAGCTCCAGCAAGAAAAGAAATCTCCAGGCTCTAACTTAGGTGTGAAACCTTGGATTCCAGCTGATTACCTGCATCATCATCTTCTTCTTAGTGTTCTTGAAGGTATTGTGGTAAACAAACTTGGATTTGGAGTTTAACTTGTGTCATATGTTGAGTTCTTGTGGGAATTGGTTGCTTGTGTGATATAGGAATTGTTATGCTGATTATATGTGTTCATTTGGGTCTGCAATTGAATTGGAAGTAGTTGTGACTCCTGGGCAGAGCTGAAAATCGCTGTGCAGGAACAGGGTTTCGCGGTGTCGCGGCGCGACCAAGGGCCTGTAGTGAAAATCCGAGTTTAGTCTTATGAAATGAGTTTGGGTCGGAATTGTGTCGGGTTCCTTCGGGATTTCTTGGGTTGGGTTTCGTTTGGGTTTAGGGTCTCGTTGGGATTGCTTTGAGTCGAGTTTTGGGTCGGGTTTCGGGTATTGATCGGGTTTCGGTTCCGTGGGGTTGTCGAGTTTGAATTGAGTCCGGATAGTTGTGATTATGTGATTGATGCTATTAGGGATTGTATTTAATAATTGGCATATTCGTGTGATTACAGGGACTAGCGGACAGCGAGCCGGATTCGATCAGGGTGTTCAGACTTCGGGAACTCAGTCAGGTGAGTACTCGAGTTCTTTTGCAAACGCGCGCCGTCGTTTGTGTTCGTAGTTGTGTAGCTATGTTGTGCGTGTTCTATATATGAGACAGGGACGTGAACCTCAGGTATATTCTGTTCCTTATACGTGTTATGTATGCGATGTGAGATCGATTCCAGGGGTCCGTGATGTGTTCCATACGGACAGTGAGTCGCGAAAGGGATCGCGCGGGTTGACTGTCCCTAACAGTCCTTGGGGCGTATATATACGGCAGGGCCTGTAGCCGGGTCGCTCCTGTGCTACAGGGTTATTGCCGCTCACTGCTGTGTGCGGTGTGGCGGCCGGGGAAGGGTCCCCACAGGGCTTGTGTATTATTCCGATCTCATACTTGTGCTTATATACCTGGGATGCGTGTTGGGTAATCAGGACAGGGACAGAGACTGTGTGATATGTGTTATGCGTTATGTGCAGTGTCAACCCTCGTGTGCTCACGGGCTTTATAGCTCATGAATATTTGGATCTTGCTAAGTTTCTTTCTAAAAATTAGTTCATATTGTCTAATAAAATAACAATATTTATGTTAATAAATCATCAATTATAACACAAATTTTAAAATAAATCTTAATTTAACTTAGTGTTAAACAAGTAAACAACTAATTTAACTAATAATCTAAATATCTAATATTTTATATTTAACATCATCATAGTTAATGGACATTATATAAAATGAAATTAAAAAAATAAGACATTATATAAAATGAAAAGATAAGACATAAGAGAAAGAGAAAAAAATCAGAGACTTACAACCTCAAAATTAATTGGGGTCGAACTTTCAAAGCCATAGGGATCAGAAAATTGTCAACTATGTACATAACACACAGAACAAGAAAAATGTCATTAAAAAGTGTCATCATATCATACTTTCAGTGTCACTTATTAAAAAGAATAGGTATAGAGTTGCATTTTACCTACATTTGTTTTCATGTAATGACATTTTTTTACTAACTCCACTTTTACACACTTTTTTGTCATGTGGGTAAACATCTTGACACATATAGTGACACCTTTCGATTTTTAGTGACATTTTTTGTATCACTAAATGACATTTTGTTTGTAGTAATAGTAAAAACAAAATTTTGGGATCATTACTTCGTTAGACCCCTATCTATTGTAGCCAGATACGCTCCTAGTCGGTTGTCAAAGGACTTCTTTAAGGTTTTTATTTGATTTTGACTATATACAAATGTGAATGTTCACGTATACTTATGTGAATGGTCACCCATATAAATGATCATTCACACCATTTACATTATCATTCACATAAATTGATTTAAACAAGTATGAGTTATAATTTTCATGCATTGCCACAATGGATCAATATATCTTAGAACAAATAATAAGAAGTGTCGTAGATACATAATGATAATAAAATATATTACAATCAATTAAAAGGTATATTATATTGAAACTTATAATAAACTAATTAAAATTTACAACTAATCATGTAAAACCAAGGCTTTGTAATTTAGCAGGACTTTTAGCCTAAATTTGGTTTGACTTGATAAACTCTTATAAGATACCGGCCTAAACTTACAATATTATCTAATTTATTGTTTAATTGTTGGTCCAATATAAATTAAATTATTTTTTGTTTTTAATTGTTTATTCTATAATTATCATTTCATTAATATTTTAAAAAATAAACTTCATATAGATAAAATTTTAATAAATTAATTAAATATATAACAAAAACGGAAAATAAAAAAATGATATATATAAATTAGACATGTATACATAATTTATAATTCTATATTAAATATTAAGTAATTACATAGATAAATTAAAGTATAATAAAATAAAGAGTAAATTACATAAATAGTCCCTATGGTATTGTATAACTTACGGATTTCGTCCCTAGGTCAAAGTAAGTAAATAGATAGCCCATAAAACTCAAAACTTACTCGAATTTGGTCCCTCAAACTAACCAACATTAAAATTGGAGTTAACTCCAAGGGCATTTTCGTCCTTTTACACATCCAGGGACCATTTATAAAATTTTTTAATAAAATTTTAATCTTAAATTTCTATTATTATTTATTTACTAAAGTTAATATATTTATATTGTTATTTACTAGTGTTCTTCATGTTCTTGAAGCATTCATATGTGTTAATCACGTTTTAGAATTATTCATCCATATTTTTGTAACTAAATTTATGGCAAGAACCATAAATTAGCAAGCCAAAGAACAAGAATATTAAGAGATAGAAACCAGAAGAACAAAAATACGAGTACGAACGTGAACCGAAGAACAAATAAACACCTAAATCCATGAAACCGTTGTTTAATTAGGAAAAATTTCAGACGTAATTTTCCAGTTTTCTTGAACATTTATCATTGAATGAAGATGAACAAACCAACAAGAACATGAATAAAAGTACAAAAGTATTAAAGAAAACCTAGATTTGGGTTCATCTCCATAGATTAAGAAACCAACAAGAACATGAATAAAACCTCGATTTCCAAGTACAGATCCAGTTGATAAATCAACAGTAGATTAAGAAATCCGAGCAGATCCAAGCTTTGATTTCCAAGATTCATGGTGGTGGCTCTTTACAACGGCGATGTCTAGAAAGGCGTCGATTTCCAGACCGGTAGGGGGGAGACGGAGCGTGAGGGGAGAATGGGATGACAGGAGGAAACGACGACAGTGTTTGGAGAGAAGTAGGGGTGTTATATGTGGACCAAATACCCGAACCGAACCGTTCCCAAATAGGACCGATTGTAAAGTAATGGTCCGGTCCTCGGGTTTAGATTTTAGCCAAATTCGGGTTCGATCCTAACCGGGTTCGGTCCGATAACACCCCTAACCTTCAAAGTGGAGTTAGTTTTTGAGTTTTTATACACCAAATACCCGAACCGAACCGGAACCGAACAGGTACCGGTCCCGAATAGGAACGATTGTAAAGTAATGGTCCGGTCCTCGGGTTTAGATTTTAGTCAAATTCGGGTTCGGTCCTAACCGGGTTCGGTCCGGGTTTGGTCCGGAGGAGGAGGAGGAGGAGGAGGAGGAGGAGGAGGAGGAGGAGGAGGAGGAGGAGGAGGAGGAGGAGGAGAAGAAGAAGAAGAAGAAGAAGAAGAAGAAGAAGAAGAAGCAGAAGCAGAAGGAGGAGGAGGAGGAGGAGGAGGTTGATAATAATAATAACAATAATAATAATAATAATAATATAGAAATTTAAAAATTAAAAGTTTATTAAAAATATCATAAATGGTCCCTGTATGGGTAAAAAGATGAAATTACCCACAGATTTAACCTCAACTTTAACAGCAGTTAGTTTGAGGGACTGATTTGCAGCAACTTTTCACTCTTTAGGACTATCTATGTACTTACTTTGACCTAAGAACTAAATCCGTAAGTTATACAATACCACAGGGATCATTTATGTAATTTACTCTAAAATAAATTAAAAATATACATGGTCCTAAAAGAAAGTATCACACGTAAAAGAAACCATCTTCTAGTTGATTTAATTTTTTTTGAATAAATTCTTCAAACAATACATATTAGTTAAACACTTTTAAAATATTTAATTTTAGGAATAACCATTAGATACTTATGAGCAAACTTATTCATCATCGTAACTTAGAGGATGTTTGGTTATGAGTTATAGATGTGATTATTAGCTTATTACGTTACAATAACGCAAATAACTGGTTTAAAGTGTTTGGATTGTAATAAGTGATTATTTGAGTTTGGAGTTATTTCTACCACACTTTTTCATAAGTTAAAAATGTAGCTTATTTGTTTTGCTTAATAAGTGATTATTTGGTCATTTTACAAGTTAAAACGCAAATCCAAACACTTTAAAAAATGATTATTTGATAATTACGATATCAAACAGCAGAAGCTAAACCAAACACTACATTTCCAATAGCACATTTTGTTACAACTATTATCTGATTATTATTTTCCAAAACGCTACAACACTTTTTCAAACGCAAATCCAAACACCCTCATAGAATCGTTATAAAATAACTAAAATGTTGTTATTAAATAGAAAGAATAGTCTAGGCATAGCTAAATTTCATAAATCATTAGTAAATTACTAATGATTCTTAAATTCAGTGATAAGACAGAAGTTTTCTGTAAACTTTAAAACGTTATCTTATGAGTATATAATAAAATAGCAAAGACATAGATATTGAGCAAACAGAGATAGTGAAGGATGACAAAAAAGTGAATTCTGCCTAACGAGTGCCTATGCATGTCAAGTAACATTGATTGGAATATCTTACATCGAGTTTATTCTTTTATATATATATATTTTGAAAATATGTATCCTTGAAACGTAGCTTTTTAATTTCTCACCAGTTTAATAAACACTAGTGGTATTTTAAGCAATAATTACCAGTATTAGAAGTAGTTGCATATGTGTGTCTATATATATATATATATATATATATATATATATATATATATATATATATATATATATATATATATATATATATATATATATATATATATATATATATATATATATATATATATATATATGTATATGGGTTCAATTGAGAACTTTTATGTATCTAGGAACCTTTAGGAACTTTTATGCATCGTGAATCTAGCAATGGTGCACTAAGGGCGTTTATAGAATAATTAAATTTTCAAAAATATTTAAATGATAATTTGGATTTAAATTTGGAAGGTAAATCACCATATTAACTACCTTCCACATATCCCTCCTTCTTTCTCTCCATCTCCCTCTCTTTTGGCCGATAACCACCATTCGCCACCGGACCACCGTCACCTCTTTCTCTCTCTCAACATCTGGCCACCATCTTTCTCCCTTTCTCTCTTGGCCGCTGCACCACCATCCATTCACCGTCATCTCCTTCTCTCGGTCGCAGCACCGCCGCCACAACACGTGAATGATGAACACGATAAAGAGATGCATTTTTGAAGGTATGGATGTCTGAATTAACAATGCATCGTGATACACATTGAAAGTTTAGATGTTTGAAGGTTTTTGAATGAACACATTGTTGTTGCATCACGTAGTTTAAATTTTTGGATTTTGTTGCATAACATTAGATGAATGTTTTTGGATTAACACGTTGATGCATCATGAAGGTTGAATATGAAAATGATGAACATGAAGATGATGAACACAAAGAATGTACAACAACGATGCATCAGAATCTTCATCATTTTATTTGAATTTGTATTATTTTTGTTAATTTTGGAATTATAATAATTAAATATATTGAGCATTTATATTTAAATAATTGTTGCAATGTTTGATTAATATAAGCTTAAGTTTCATCAAACTAGATATTTTTTTTCCTAAACTACCCGTGATATTGTTGCATCACGAGATGCATCAACTGTGATGCATCACGAGATCGACTTGATCCAATGGTTGTAAGATGGTTCTTTGGTATCTAGATGCATAAAAGTTCTCAATTAAACCTGATATCTATGTGTATATGTGTGTATGTACGTATGCATGCATGTCTATGTATGCATGTATGTATGTACGCATGCATGAATGCATGTATGTATGTATAGATAGAGTATGGTTTAATGGAAAACTAAGTGTTTATCAGAGAACCTTGGAGAATCACAATACATGTGATGCACAATCCCCGTATGAATTTATTGGAACTATATAATCATTCGGGTGATTATGTATCACATGAGGGGATCGTTTTGTACAAAATTCCCTCGTATGATGCACATCACCTCTGTTAGATGCATAATCCACTTGTGTGATACACAATCCTTTCTTGTGATGCATAATCTCCTACGTGATGCAAAAAATATTCTCTAGTGTGATACATAATGTAATTTTTCTTACGATGCATTGTCAAAAAGTGTTGAATTCTGCCTAACATGAATGTCAAGTAACATCGATTGGAATATCTTAAATCGAGTTTGTTCTTATATATATATATATATATATATATATATATATATATATATATATTTAAGATATGTATCCGTGAAACGTATCTTTTTAATTTCTCACCAGTTTAATAAAAACTAGTGGTAGTGAATATGTTCTATCGGATTCGACATTGGATTTTAGTGAACATGTTCAACCGGATGTGTCAAATAAATGTATTTATTATTTTCTTCAAATCGTTCGTGAATGTTCAATTTTCATTTACACGTTATTGAACATGTGCAATCGGGGTTTATTGTGTTTTTAGTCGCTGTTAATCGTTTAGTGATAAACCAATATTGACGGTATCGAACATGTTCAATCGTGGTTTATTGAGTGTCCTCATTGCACATGTTCAGCATAGGTGTAAAGAAATGATATTAACTGAAATGAAGATTTTTATGGAATACACAGAATTTTTTATTCTAATTTAAAATTTTTAATGTCATTTTTACCCCCAACTATAATTAATGTGGGAAATAGTTTGAAGCAAAATTTATATTATACTTTAATGATTTTAATGATAAATGATTGACTGTAAATGGTTCCACAGTACCCCAATCTATATGCATATGTGATCATAGAATAATGCATCACGATGCACTTAAAAATATATGCACAGGATATACATAATTTATAATTTCATATTAAATATTAAGTAATTACATAGATAAACTAAAGTATAATAAAAATAAATCATAAATATACATGGTCCTAAAAGAAAGTATCATCACACTCAACATGCAAGTAAGCAACTATGGCCGGTTAAGATTTATCATCGTAAAAGAAACCATCTTCTAGTTGATTTAATTTTTTTTGAATAAATTCTTTAAACAAATACATATTAGTTAAACACTTATGAAATATTTAATTTTAGGAATAACTATTAGATACTTATGAGCAAACTTATTCATCATCATGACTTAGAATCGTTATAAAATAAGTAAAATGTTGTTATTAAATCGTGTTAGAAAGAATAGTCTAGGCATAGCCAAATTTCATAAATCATTAGTAAATTACTAATGATTCTTAAATTCAGTGATAAAACAGAAGTTTTCTGTAAACTTTAAAACGTTATCTTATGAGTATATAATAAAATAACAAAGACATAGATATTGAGCAAACAGAGATAGCGAAGGATGACAAAAAAAAGTGTTGAATTCTGCCTAACGAGTGCCTATGCATGTCAAGTAATCTTACATCGAGTTTGTTCTCTTATATATATTTTTTGAAAAGATGTATCCTTGAAACATACTTTTTTAATTTCTCTCCAGTTTAATTAAAACAATAAAACTAGTGGTATTTTAAGCAATAATTACCATTATTAGAAGTAGATGCATGTGTGTGTATAGATTGGGTTCAATTGGGAACTATATAATCATTCGAATGATTATGCATCACATGAGGGGATCGTTTTGTACAAAATTCCCTCGTGTGATGCAAATCACCTCCGTTAGATGCATAATCCACTCGTGTGATACACAATCCTTTCATGTGATGCATAATCTCTTGCGTGATGCAAAATTCTCTTGTGTGATACATAATGTATTTTTCTTACGATGCATTGTCAAAAAGTGTAGAATTCTGCCTAACATGCATGTCAAGTAACATCGATTGGAATATCTTAAATCGAGTTTGTTCTTTTATATATACTAGTTTATTACCCGCGTATTACGCTGATATTTTTCATATATATAAAATATAATAAATAAAAAGATAAAGATATAAATATTATTTTTTAAACAAAAGTATATAAGGTGATATTCTTATTTATTATGACCTAATAATTTTGAATATTTCTAAATATATATGAAAAGTAATTATTTTCTTATATATTTTTTTAAACTTTTATTATATTATCTTATAATTAATAAGTTAGTAGATTATTAGATTTTCTTTGATTTGATTTGATTTGAATTTAAAAGTGGATTATATTAGATTTGGATAGATTTAATTAATAAGTTAGCAGAGTATTAGATTTTGTTTGATTTGATTTGATTTGAATTGAATTTAAAAGTGAATTATATTAGATTTGGATAGATTTGATTTAAATATCCTTATTCTTTTTAAAATCTATAACTACCACGTGTCGATTCATGTTGACGACACGTGACTTCACCAGAAAATGAGTATAGTTACCTTTTTAATAGTATAGATAGATTTTTTAAAATATGTATTCTTGAAACATATCTTTTTAATTTCTCACCAGTTTAATAAAAACTAATGGTAGTTTAAGCAATTACCATTATTAAAAGTAGTTTATATATATATATATATATATATATATATATATATATATATATATATATATATATATATATATATATATATACAGGGGTGGGTTCAATGGAAAACCACTATGCACCTGAAAACTATGGAAACCTACGCATACCGTTCGATTTGGTGCATTTTATGAAAACGAGGTGGCATAATCGTAAATAAGGTGATGCATCACGCGAGATTTTGATGCATCACGCGGGAAATTTGATGCATCACGCAGAAAATTTGATGCATTTGTGGTGGTGCAGTGCGGTTTTCACAAGTTTTCAGGTGCATGATGGTTATCCATTGAACCCCCCTCTATATATATATATATATATATATATATATATATATATATATATATATATATATATATATATATATATATATATATATATATATATATATATATATATATATATAGACACACACATACACACATAAATATATATAGAGGTGGGTTCAATGGAAAAAAACCAATATGCATTAGACTACTTTAGAAAACCAATCGTAGCCCTTAGATTAGATGCATATGTGATCATAGAATAATGCATCACGATGCACTTAAAATATATGCATGGAGGTATTTTGAGTTTTTTTTTTCCAGAATTTAAAATTTGATCAATTTTATATTCAAATTCTAAAATTTCATAATTGATACATAATTCAAATTATAAAAACCATACATATCTAAATTTAAAAATTACAGAACGATGATACATCGAAAACTACAGAAGATGATGTTGATGCATCGTCTTCTTCATCATCGTTCATAATTCATGTTCGCGTCAGTCATATTCATTCATCATTCAAAATGACGATACATCACGACCATTTTCATCGAAAACGTTCTGCATCATTTTCATCAAAATGACGATGCATCACGACTATTCCAACAAAAAATGTCTCATTTTTATGTCAAAACCAATTAATACTCAAAAGATTTCGATGCATCACGACCAGTTTCATCGAAAACTTTCTGCATCATCTTCGTAAGGAGCGTTCTTCATCATCTTCATCTTCGTTAATAAATGTTTTGCATTAGAATTATCTTTGTTTCATCATCTTCAATCGCATTTGTTTCAACATCTTCATGATGGTGATTGTTATATCTTCTATAACGAATATAAAGAGATATGGAAGAGCGAGACGACAATGGTGATGACGATATAGGTGTCGATAGTTGTTGCATCGGTGGAGGTTCAAGTGGTGGTGGCGGCACAGATGGTGGCAGCGGCGGTGCAGTCGGTGGTGGTAGCAAATTATAGGAATTATATGTTCAAATTTTAAAAATGATGTGTTTAAATTAAATTTGATTGATTATAGGAATTCGAGATTTAATTATTATTGGAATTTCTTATTTAAAATAGATTTAATTTTAGAATAAAAAAGTTTAGTTTTCCTAAATTACCTTTAATGAAGATTGTGATGCATTGAAAGACCCTAAGGTGCATTGAGGTATTCCGAGGTTTTCACGCACATTCACACATTCTAAGTACATAAAATCATGCATCCCATATATGCACGTCGACATATATGCAAATTGATGTAAGTGTACGTTCACATTATTTTTTATGAGTTAGGAAATGTGAATGTATGTGAAATTTACATATTATTTTCATAATGTTAATTAAAACATGTTTATGAAAAAAAAATTGAAAGTGTTTTTTAGGGTGGTACCTTCTAGTCCGCTACATGTTGAGTGGTACTCTCTCGAATGAATGTATGTGAAATTTACATATGATCTTCATAATGTTAATTAAAACATGTTTATGAAAAAAAAATTAAAATAAGTTTTTTTAAAAAGTGGCACATTCTGGTGCGCTGCATAATGGGTGGTACTCTATCGTATATATATATATATATATATATATATATATATATATATATATATATATATATATATATATATATATATATATATATATATATAGGGTTCAATGGAAAACCACTATGCACCGGAAAACCGTGGAAACCTACGCATACCGTCCGATTTGATGCATTTCATGAAAAACGCGGTGGCATGATCGTAAATAAAGTGATGCATCACGCGAGATTTTGATGCATCACGCGGGAAATTAGATGCATCACGCGGGATTTTGATGCATCATGCGAGAAATTTGATGCATTTGTGGTGGTGCAGTGCGATTTTCACAAGTTTTCAGGTGCATTATGCAGAAAGACGGTGCATCACGCGAGAATTCGATGCATTACGCGGGAATTGTGATGCATTTGTGGTGGTGCATGGAGGTTTTCCAAGGTTTTCCGATGCATGTTGGTTTTCCATTGAACCCCCCTCTATATATATACATATATATATATATATATATATATATATATATATATATATATATATATATATATATATATATATATAGAGAGAGAGAGAGAGAGAGAGAGAGAGAGGGAGAGAGAGAGAGGGAGAGTCATGTTCAAAAAAGTACCTCTCTAAATTAAGTGCACATGAAGGTACCAACCTCAAAAAACTTTTTTTTAAATTTTTTTCTCATAACCATGTTTAATCTAATGTTATACGCATGATATATGAATTTCACATACATTCACACTTTCTGTGTCCTTAAAATTTATGTGAATGCTCAATGTATATTTATGTAAATGGTCATTTCCACCATTCAAATGGTGTGAATGACCATTCACATTATTTTTTTTACCATTCAAAAGATTTATGATGTTGCTTCTTTTGAAAAAAATATTATAATGTTGTCTTATACATGTCTATTCAAACAAAATACATGTAAATGATCATTCACATTAGGGTACGCTGGAATCTTATAGGTACGCTGATGAACCTAATTCTATATATATATATATATATATATATATATATATATATATATATATATATATATATATATATATATATATATATATATATATATATATATATATATATATATATATATATATATATATATATATATATAAAGATGGAAAGAGAGAATACGAAAAACTTTTTTGAATGGAAAATCAGGTAACCATTATAAACTCTATTTTTTTTAATTTAATAATTAAGTTTATTATTATTTTATGTGAACATTCGTTGTTTTTTTTTCACATTCTTTCTAGCATACATAATATATATGAATGTAAATTGATTTAAACAAGTATTAATTATAATCTTCATGCATTGCCATATAAATATATCTTTTATTGAACAAATAATAAAAAGTGTCATACATACGTACATAATAATAATAAAATATATAACAATCAAATAAAAGTTATATTATATTAAAACTTATAATAAACTAATTAAATTTTACAACTAATCATTGCCATTTGGTGTAATTTAATCACTACAAATATCATTAAAATGTCCCAAAATAAAATGAAACGAAAAATTAAATAATTATTATTGTTAACATAAGTAGTGGCATAAGGAATTAGTTGTGTGTGTGTCTATATATATATATATATATATATATATATATATATATATATATATATATATATATATATATATATATATATATATATATATATATATATATATATAGATTGAGGTTCTATGGGGCACCATATGCATCGGGAACCAAATGGGAACCAAAAATGCATTGCTTGTTTACAAATGGTGAATTGGATGAAGATGCATCGTGTTTGAAGATGAATCCAATAAATTGGATGAAGATGCATCATCTTTGTGTAGATTCAGATAGAATATTTTTTTGAATTCAAGCATCTTCCGATTTTGCCCTTCCGTGCGCGAGAATTTATGCACACGTGCACCCATTTTCAAGTTAATTACCCTTTTGACACTGCAATCTGAACCATTAAAATTCAAGATCTAACGGTGCATACAGGTTCCCAATGTACACAATGCATACAGGTGCCCCATAGAACCTGACCATATATATATATATATAGATTGAGGTTCAATTGAGAACTTTTATGCATCGGGGCACCTCGAGGCACTTTTGTGCATCGGATAATCCCCCAAGGGTGCACAAAGGGCATTTAGGGAAAACTAAAGACATGATAATTAATTTATTTCTAAAAATCATTCAATGATAATTAGGAGTTACATTTTGAATTAAAATCTCATATTAACTACATTCCTCATTTTCCTCCTCATTTCTCTCTCTCTCTCTCTCTCTCTCTCTCTCTCTCTCTCTCTCTCTCTCTCTCTCTCTCTCTCTCTCTAATCGTGTTCTTCATGATTTTTCTTAGTGATGATGATTTGAAGACGAAGATTAACGATGAACAACGATGATGATGAACATGAACAAGAGAGGTAACCGATGAAAATTATGAAGAACATGATGCATAGATGGATGATGAACAATGAATGATGATAATGCATAGATGGATGATGAACAATGACAATGCATAGATGGATGATGAACGATGAACAACGGAAAATGATGATGCATAAATGGATGATGAACAATGACGATGCATAGATAAATGATGAACAAGTTGAACATGATGCATAGCTGAATGAATATGAACGACAAACACGATGCATAAAAGAATGATGAACAAGTTGAACACGATGCATAAATGAATTTGTGTATTTTTTTTTTGTTAAATGCGTTTTTTTAACACAATGCATAGATAAACACGATTAACGATGAAATGCATCGATCTCCATCATCTTTTTTGAATTTGTGTAATTTTTTTAAATTTGGAAATGTATCAATTGAATTTATTTTAGCATTTATTATTTTGATTATTTGTTGAAATATTAAATTTAATGAGGTATGCACATTCCCCAAAATGCCCTTCTTCCTTTGTTTCTATAATGCACAAGATGCATAAAATTGTCTAACTATTTACCCTTTTGCCATTAATCTAATCCATACAATTTTTTGATCTAATGGATGATATAGGTACTTTTGTACCTCGATGCATAAAAGTGCTCAATTGAACCTCCCTCTATATATATATATATATATATATATATATATATATATATATATAGGGGTGGGTTCAATGGAAAACCACTATGCACCTGAAAACTATGGAAACCCACGCATATCGTCCGATTTGGTGCATTTCATGAAAAACACTGTGGCATGATCGTAAATAAGGTGATGCATCACACGAGATTTTGATGCATCACGCAGGAAATTTGATGCCTCACGCAGGATTTTGATGCATCACGCAGGGAATTTGATGCATTTGTGGTGGTGCAGTGCGGTTTTCACAAGTTTTCCGGTGCATGGTGGTTTTCCATCGAACCTCCCTCTATATATATATATATATATATATATATATATATATATATATACACACACACACACACACACACACACACACACACACACTAATATATATATATATATATATATATATATTATAATAAAAAATAATAATCCAAGAATTTAGAAAATATGATTGTGGTTTGCCCATATCTTGTGGGCATCTCATGTCTCCCCGTCAAAAGGACCATTGCCAAAGAAAATGGATGGACCATTAGAAGGATATATCAACTTTCCATCTTTTTGGCTTTGGTTGTTCTTTCTAATCAATGGTTTTGTGTTTCTTCTATGATTGATCATGTCAAAGAATGGAAACAATTCTCAAAATCCTTTTTTTTTTTTTTTTAAATCTTTTTGGTGATATATATAAAGCTTAAAGTTCATTTAAGATTAAAAAAATGGATATTTCACCCATGTAGGCAAAAGACATTATGTATAGATTCATAATGATATCATTATACTGGTCGCGTTGACTCGAGAATCCCAATGAAGCTTGCGTAATCAGAAACAGTGCAAGTATAAATCATTTTAGTGTGATTTTGTCTCCTTTATATTGTCTTATTTGTAATATGTTGATTCTTAGATAATATTTGGAGGGGTCAAATGTTAAATTAAGGTTTTTAAAGTATTTTTCACACACACACATAATCAGGTTCATCAGTGTATCCTTCAATTACCAATGTATCCAGCATACCTCTTGTGAATGATCACACACACACACACACACACAAATATATATATATATATATATATATATATATATATATATATATATATATATATATATATATATATATATATATATATATTGCATACACATGCATAAGCAAACATTATAAAACTTTTCATCAAAATGATCATAGCTTATATACGATATATAAAGCTTGTGAATGATAAAAAAAATCATATGCGTGGTGTAAATAATCATTCACTTGTATGACTATTCATATGAATATGCATGAACATTCATATAAAATTTAAGAACACACAAACTTTGAATGTATGTAAATCCACATATTATGTGTGTAAAGTTAATTTAAATATTATTATGAAAAAAATAATTAAAGAACGTTTTTTATGAATGGTAACTTTAAGAGCACTTGATTTCGACATGTACTCTTTTGAACTTGAATCAATACATACATAACACACACATACGTATATTACACTACCGAAATGATACAGATAACCAAAATTTTAGGGAACCACAACACACTTACCCCTTAAAAGTTTTGCCCATGCTAGTATGATGCTTAATTTGTATCTATGGAGAGATTGTGTTGTTCTTTAGTCACTTTATTTATCCTTTTTTTTTCCGATTAGCTGACTTTTATATCACCAAATTATCAAAATATCTGCCAAGAACAGATTATATACATAGGAAACAACACCTTCAAAAACAACAAAACAACTAAAAACTACAAGCTAGAGCCTCACCCCGACAAAACAAAGCTATAACCACCAGACCGAGACGAGGATCATGCATGTCCATTTGTTAGACCACGACCAAAACGACCAATTCCAATTTTTTCTTCCGCTTTTAACCCACAGACAGTGCCGGTCCAATCATATTTGGGCCCCGGACAAAAACTTAAAAGGGACCCAATAAATATATATGTATATTTAAAATAAACAAAATTCAAGTAAAAATGATAAACTAAAAACTAAAAACTTATAATTATATAACATAAATTAAAAACTTTGGCATGTCGATAATCTTATTTAGTCGTTAATAGACCTAAGTATATATAATAAATTTTTTGAGCATAGACCCCTATGATTAATGGGTTCTGGGCGGCTGCGCGTGTTGACATTGCTCAGGGCTGGCCCTGCCCATAGAAGTGAAGATATTGGATACTTGGAAAGATGTCTACTTCCTGAACAGAAACCGAGTCAACAGAGAAAGCAAAGGCCGCTCTATTCCTCTATGACCATAAAGCCCGTATAGACGTTAGGCACACAGCATGGAACACTTTTCCCACCTGCTTACCCGTAAACGTGTTTACGAATGCAGATTTAATACAATGCCAAGACATCACCGAAGGCTCGCGACTACCTCGCCACCCCCAAACTTTCATTCAAATCACCATTGAAAAAAAACCCCTCAAATAACACAGGAGACAACTTACATAACAGACACAGACCATTGGTAGCACAAATCCCTCTAGCCACAAGATTGTCCAAAAAAGGAAGTTGAATAATGGCTGCTCTCCAAATTCAGTTTCTTAGGCCAAACAAGGATCATGAAATGTTATTTTTTGCCTAGAATTGAACATGTTATCCAATTTTTACATTATTAATTGATCATCTATATCATTTTTTGTCAAAAATTGAATTTTATAATCATTTTTTGACCTAAAAACTTTTACATTACATTTATCGTCAAATTTTACATTTTATATTATTTTTCTTGACAATTTGTCCTACACATTATGCTCATATTACTTTTTTTTTTCTTTTGTTCATTTTCTAGAAGCATGATGTTAGTACAATGTTTCTTATCAGAAATATATGTTGTAATTATCAAAAAATAGAATACAATTATTTGAATTAAAATATAAAATTGAGATTCAAAATTTTAAGATCGACTCCATCCTTAGATTTCGATTTTTTTTGCCAAAAGCTAAATCATCATAAACCTCATAGCCATGTCACTATTCATATGTTTTTGAGAATAATAAAATAATAATATTTCTTTTAAAATACATTAAAACTAGGGGTGTCAATATTGACCCAACGGGCCAAACAGATTGAACAGTCAAATAGACTCATTGTAAAAAAAACTAAAATAGATCGAACATAACTTTTTTTAAAAGTTGAAATTTTATAAAAATGTGTATTAAAAAAATTGTTCTTTGAAAAAAATTACAAAATTATGTAAAATTTATGACTTTTGGTCGTTAACTCGTTTGACACGTTTGATTGAATGGGCTAAAATTGCAACCCCTAATTAAAACCTTTCAACTGGTAATACCGTTTTAACCCTCAAATTAAAATCAGTTCTTCAAATAATAGTTTGTCTCAAATAAGAACAGTTATAATTCATAAACATTTAAACGATAATTGACTTTTTATAAATTACAAGCTAGTTTAAGTTTTATAAATGCTTTGCATTGTTCCTATTTTAAACGAGTTTCCTGAATCCTATGAAATTGGGATGAATCTTAATTTCATTCCATGACGTGTTTGGTAACCACAAGGAACATAGAGAATCTACTTTCTAGTGGAGAAATATTTAATTTCTTTTGCATACACATTAATCTGCTTTCCAACGAGAGAATGTTGAAACTACATTCTGTATTAGGCTTGGAGCCAGCGGTGGGCAGCTGTGCCCCAACTCTGGAGTTTTGGTCTGGACACGAAGCCAGCGGTGGACAGCACGCTCTTACGAACTAAACACTTTACTGATTTTTAATTTTCCATTATTTTTTTATAGATTTCATTCAGAAAACATTGTGTGAATAAACATTGTAGTCTTAATGGATTGTTTCAGACTTTCAATGTGTGTGTAATGGATTATAATTTGTCGATATTAGAAGAATCGAAACATATAGACACATGTTGAAATACACAAAATGCCCTAAATGCTTAGAACTGTAGATGATAACTAATAATCATAAAATGGCAGGTATGTTTAAACTTTTATGTGCAAAACATGATGAATAATTTGGTGACATTTGTGTAAGGATATCTTTAAAACAGTAACAACACGTGACTTAAATGAGAAGTTTGGATAAATATTAATCCATGAACTACAATAGTACAATGCTATAATAATTGTTGCATCCAATATATATATCTTTTCAATAATGAAGTCAGAATTATAGCCAAAACAATATAAACAAATGAATGGTATAATAGAGTTGTTCCAATTATTTTCAGGACCCGGACAAAAACTTAAAAAGACGTCCTATAAATATACATGTATAAGCAAAATTGAAGTAAAAGTGATAAATTAACAACAAAAACTTATAATTGTATGATGTTAAAACTAAAAACTTTACAAGTCAGTAATCTTGTTTAATCGTTAACAGACCTAAGTGTATTATAAATTTTTTTTAAATGAGCCCCTATGATTAATGGTCATGGACAATTGTTAGTGTTCACCTTGCTCAAGGCTGACCTTGTATATCATTTGAAAACATAATCAATTCTATACGTTTTGCACATAAATAAATGACATTAATTAATTAGTACAAGAATATCGTAACAATGATATATATAAAGTTAAGAATTTTTTTTTCTAATATTCTAGATTTTATATAAAGAGCTAACTGAAAATTGATCGAATATGCCAATATTATTTAGTAAAAATGAGGAGAATTTTTCACAACATTTTTAACAATCATATGCCCTTAACTAAATATATGTTGTAAAATTGGAAAACAAAAAAGATGATGTATATAACATGAGAATTTAGTCAAGATACAAGACTAGCTTGATGCTAGATAAGTGACGTTTAATACGAAGATGGAGGAAGAACGTCGATATGATCAATGATCTTCTTATGAAAATCGATTGTTTATTTTCAAATAAATATATTAGCCGTTATATTATTATTTCTTTTAAAACCGATACAAGAGTTCTCTATTTTTATGCATACATACAAATACAGACATTCATGTATACATAATTACATACTCATACACATACGTATATACATATAAATGTGCACATATATTCTCACACACACATACACACACATATGATAACGAATATACGTACATATTCATACATTATACTAACAAACACACATAAATAGAACCAAAAAAGGATTAGTTATCTTTTTAGTAACGAATTATTAACGAACTTTACCTATTTAGTAACGAATTTTAGTTGTTCATGATGATAAATTAATTTTCTTGTAGTGTTAAAAGAACAAATAAAGAAGAGATAAATGCACAAATCTTGGTTAGTTTTAGACAAAACTAATTTAACATCAATATTTAGTATCATGTATGATTTGACCACCTTATTTAGCTTTTATTGAATGTGTATTTATTAGAAATACATACAAGTAATTTGGAATTTAAATTTTTTTTTCGAAAAGCTATGAATTATATTTAACAATAATAGTCGTCGCTAAAAGTCCATTTGAATTGATTAATAAAAAAACTAATTTCTAAATTAAACAGGTGACAAAAATGCAAGCCTTCATTTTGCACAAAAAACGCATTAAATCCTTTTAAAAATTCTTCATTACTAAGTCACCAACGAAGGAAAACATGACCCAAAATCAATGATACCCTCAAGTGATGCTCTCACTATCACCGTCACTGTTACAGCCACACATCGTTTGTTGATGTCGCTACCAAATCAGAGATTTAAATTTGGTATATGATCTTGATTAAGGTTGATTACTAATAAATATCTATCTATAATCAATAAGTTATTAAATCTATGTATCTATACTTAATAATAAAGAATATCATATCTAGTTAATTATTATAAATCTAATCTAAATTAATTTAAGTTTAATTCTAAATCTAAATAAAAATAAAAATCTTATCAATATTTGTTTATATAAATCTAAATATTATCTTTTATATATATACATACACACACACACACACACACACACACATATATATATATATATATATATATATATATATATATATATATATATATATATATATATATATATATATATATATATATATATATATATATATATATATGTGTGTGTGTGTGTGTGTGTGTGTGTGTGTATACACATATATGTATGTATGTATTTATTATCTATTGAAAAGTTATATATTTTGTTTATAAATCATTTAACTAATATTTATAAAAAAGGGATAACTGTGCAAAAAACCCCAAACTTATCAGTTTTTTGTGATTAAAACCCCAAATCATTTTTCGTTGCATAAAAAACCCCGAACTAACTAAAAATCAGTAAATCAAGGTTTTATCAATTGGTAACCGGT
>JAANYP010004253.1:0-192500 GCA_020465985.1 Centrapalus pauciflorus
TATATATATATATATATATATATATCTATATATATATATATATATATATATATATATATATATATATATTATTGCAAATTTGCAGAAGTTAAATATTAAATTTAATGCAAAATTATAATATTCATATGTTCAAAATCGCATTATGATTAACTAGTTCACATCATTTTTGTATTGAGTACGTTAAAAATGTTTAAATATTTAATTTCATGCAAAAGTGCAATATGCACATGTTCATACATATCGCACCTTTGAACATGTGCATATTTCTATTTTGCATGAAATAAAACATTTTATCATAATAAACATGTAAATGATGTGCACTAGTTAATAATAATGTACATTTGAACATGTGTATATTGCAAATTTGCAGAAGTTAAATAATTTATCGTATTGAACATGTATATATATATATATATATATATATATATATATATATATATATATATATATATATATATATATATATAATCAGATGAGAAGCTAAATATATCTTGATAAATGTGAGAAACACGTGATTCATTTTTAACACATTGAGTCAATAGTTTTTGAATATATAATAATGAATCATAAATTCTGAATTAAATAAATCAACAATTCATAAAAGTTTTACATTGGTTTATTAGTTTTTGAATTTATAAATAATGAATCATAAATTCAAAAATAAATGAATGAATGTACAAATTTAGTAAATCAATATACAAAATTAGTGAATATAGTGGTTCTCATACTTCTCAAGATATAATTAGATTTTCACGATAACCTAAGTAAGTATATATATATATATATATATATATATATATATATATATGTATATATATATATATATATATATATATATATATATATATATATATATATATATATATATATATATATATATATATATATATATATATATATATATATATATATATATATATATATGAGATCCATTGTTAACATTTTATTCGTTGTGAACAAATAAAAAAATTCATATAATCATTCATATATACCAACAAGTGTTTATAACAAGATTTATATGATTCAAAAGGTTCATAGAAGGGTCCGCAGTAAGATTCATAACATTCACAAGGTTTGTAGAAATGTTTTTAACAAGATTCATAGGATTTGATAAGGTTGATAATATTCGACAAATTCATAGGTTTCACCAAAATTTATAGGATCCAATAGATGAGTTTATTAGGATCTACAACAAGATTCATAGGATTCAAATTCATATTTTGGTTGTTCACGATGTTCACAACGAATGTTCGGGTTTTACATTTACCCTCCAAATTCCAATTCGTAGATTTTTCACCAAGGGCCTTCCACTTCAGTTGTTTGTCGATTTCGATTCCAGTTGAGTGTTCCTCCTGCTTAAACTGTGGGGGCATATTAACAGATATTAGGTATAATGTTTTGCATTATGTTTGCCTTAGGTTTTGCATTTGTATTAGCTCATTGTGGCCCATTACATCATCTTTACATTGGGTATGTGTTATGACATTTATGCATGGAAATTAATCAAATTTTACACACTAGCTAGTAAGATACGCACTAGCAACAATAACCAACAATTAAGATATGCTTACGTACAAAACTCAATATGATGCGTCGCAAAAAACAAACGAAATTAAACTTACAACACCAATCTAGTTAAAAGTTTGTCTTTATGGTTTACCCATTTATAAGGAGAACCAGAAACGGTAAACGCATAAAGATTGACAATGGTTATATGGATATACACCCTCCCAATTCAGCTTGAAGGTTTGTTAGACTTTCACATTGTTACACTGGCCTTTTTTGTATCGTCAGTGGTTGGATGTTGGTATTCAAACAACTCTCCGGACGATATGGAAGCATACAAACAAAATTCGTTTTAATGATGGAATCTGGACCTAGAAGTGACACTCTGTCTGATGACTTCACGATTTTTTTCATTTTTTTATGTAGATTTGAAATAGGTATCATAAAGGTAGTATTGACTGGGTCACTTGGGTGTCTAGCCCTTGTATAACTTGTAACTTCTAATATTATATTGTTTTTTTTCAACTTCTTGCTAGTTATTGAAATTTCTTTGTTATTCAAAAAACAATAGGTAGCGTTTGGTTTTTGGAATGGAATTCGAAAGAATTAGAGTCTGGACATAGAAGTGACACTCTGTTTGACGACTCTACGAATTTTCATTTTTATATAGATTTGATTCATGTACCATAAAGGTAGTATTGACCGAGTCACTTGGGTGTCTAGCCCTTCTACAGCTTGTAACTTTTGATATTCTATTGTTTTGTTTTTCAACTTCTTGCTGGTTAATGAAATTCTTTTGTAATTCAAAAAACATTAGGTTAGCATTTAGTTTTTGTAACGGAATTCGAAGAAAAATTAGAGTTTAAAGTTAACTTGTTTGAACTTTTGATAACAAAGATAAAGAGTTAAATTTTATTTATTTGTTATCAAATTATTTGTTTATAAAAATTTAACATCTTTATCAACTTATACACGAATTACATTTCAACTCATATATTAATTAGATTACAACCTACATTCTTAACCAGTGGCGTAGCCATGATTTTGATATATGGTGGGCCAAAAAAAAAAATAAAGATGATTACATTAAGATTGTTCACTTAGAAAGTTTTAATTGCACACGACGTTCTTTTACATCGACAAAATCATCTAAAATTGAATCTAAACTAAACATTTTTGCAATATCCTTCTCGATATAAAGGACTAGACTATCAGAAATAAAATCATCATCCATTTTATTACGCAATCTAGTCTTCACGATTTTCATGGCCGAAAATGCATGTTCGGTAGTTGCAGTAGACACCGGAAGTGTTAACACAAGCCGAATCAATCTATCAACTAAATAATAGTGACTTGTTTTTCCCGTCTCTTCAAGTTTTTGACCCAATTCACCAATAGAGGACAATTTTCCTAACACAGGATGATCTTTCACGTCAACTTCAAAGTGTTTCAACTGAAACTTCAAAACATCCAATTCTTATTCTGAAAAATCAAGAAAATAGTATTTCCTTGCAAGCTTGAAAATAGCATCCAAATTAAAGGATTGATATCCCTCTCTTGGATCCAAAGCAGAGCTAAGTTCTAGAAGTTCAACAATTCTCTCACTATACCTGGAGTCAATTTCCTGTAATTGGAAATCAATCGTTTCATTATATATATCAAAATGGTAATGGTGCTCATTGCTGATATGATCTCGCTTCCTACTGCTTCTTCCTTCAAAATAAGGGGCATCAAAATCAGGAATATCAATTTCATGTTTCTTACAAAAATTAAGGATATCACCAAGAAAAAAATCCCATTTGTTATCTCTAAGGGTTTCCATAAGCTTTCTTGTATGAGTCACCATCTGAATTGCAGTTACGATGTCTTGAGACTTTTGTTGCAAAGCTTGGCAAAGAAAATCTGTGATCCCTAAAATCTCTTTCATCATATGTAAGATGAAAACAAACTCGAAAGATGTCATTCTTTTCAATGCAGTACTAGCATCACCTTTTGTTTTGTAATTTGAGCCATCTCTTTTTATATTCTCCAAAACTGTACAAGCTGAATTGTACATTCGAAGTAGACTACAAATAGAAGTAAAATGTGAGCTCCACCGAGTATCTCCAGCATGCTTCAATGTGCCAATTTGATTTGCTCCTCTTTCTGTTTCTAATTCACCACATTCTAACATTTCTGCAATTTCAGCAGCTTGAGCTGCCTGCAACTCATCATGTCTTTTACAAGAAGCACCAATTGCATTCACAATGAATGGTAAATTCAAAAAAGAGTTGTCCACGAATATTTTCAATGAATAAAGCTTGCAATCCCTTCCATTCACCTCACATGTTACTAGCTCCATCGTATCCTTTTCCACGAATATTTTCAATGGCAAACTGATAAGAAGAAAGAGTTGTGCAAATTGAAGAATATAGGGTAGCCGATGATGTATCTTTGACATGGATAAGATCAAAAAATCGCTCTTGTATGCACCCTTTGCTATAAACAAACCTAAGAACAATAGCCATTTGTTCTTTCTTACTTTCATCACTTGCCTCATCCACGATTATACAAAATTTGGCATTCCCAATGTCTTCAACTATCTTCTTTCGTACTTTCTCAGCAAACACATTCAATATTTCTTTTTGAATTTCAGGTGAAATGTATCTCGCATTTCCTGGAGCATTCTCTAAGACAACACTTGCAACTTCATCGTTGTATGAGGCAGTGTGCTTAAGTAACTCAATAAAGTATAATTTACACAACCGGCAGTGTACCCATCGTGTGAAATATAGCTTTAAGAATCACCCATGATTTATCGAACTCAGGAAACGGAATAAAGAACGGAGACTCCAATACTACAACCTAAACCAATATTTAGCTATTTCGGACTTTTTGAGGAAATTATCAACTAGAGACAATAATTAAAATTAATTATCCAAATAACTAATGCAAACTAAGTAACACAAGAATAAAAAGTTAAACTAATTTTTTTTTTTTTCGAAATAATTAAAAACTAATACCGGCAAACACTAATTAAACTAAATGACTAAAGCAAGCAAGTAACGACGACTAAATTATATGAAACAAACTAACGAAATTAGAAAACTATGATTAATTGGAGATGGATTGAATTGAATGACTAAAAACAAATCGGTTGATAACCAATTATAAATTCAATTAATCCCGGATTTTGGCTTAATTTACCGATTAATTAATTACTTCAAGTTAAAATATTTTATCTTTGTAACCGTGTGATGAAAACAAAGCAACTCATTAAAACTCCAATATTAACCAATAAATCTTATAATCGCAACACAATGCCTAAAGATAACCGATTAATACCAAAATCCAACAAATTGACTTCGTTACTTTAAAAATCAAACTTTACGATTTATCAACCCTATTATCGCAACACAATGCATAAGAATTAATAAACGCATAAAATTCTAGTTTAACAATCAACTATCAAATCATTATCGCAATACAATGCCTAGAAGAGATAATCAACTATTAAATTTTCATTTAAAGCATCTTTCTTTTTAAAAACGCAGATTTAATTAACACTTTATTATCACAAAACAATGCTAAAAGATTAATAAAAATTTGATTTTTAACAAGAAAACATAAAATAATCAAGAATCCGACAAATATAAACCAAAACTCATCAATCAATCCAATAATATACCAATTAATACATAGAATTCGTTATCCCAAGAGGGTGAACAAGAAAACTACTTACTGATCATACTAAAAATCAAAATTAAACCCAATAAAATATCAAACATTACGAAATTAAAAGATTAAGGAACGAATGTACCAAAACCGTAGCTATCTATGAAGAAATCGTACTCCAAAGTTGAACCAAATGCTTTAAATCTTCACGAAATCGAAACCCTAGGTTAATCTATGATTAAATACGTGAAAAACGAGAATAAAGCTCTGAAAATCGCAACTATTGTCTCCCCAATATCGTTCCTCCCGGCTGCTATGCTTCTAGGGTTTAAAAGATGAATTTTGTGGGTTGGGCTTCTTACGCGGCCGCGTTGGGTTAAGTCACGCGGCCGCGTAGCTGTTTGACTGGTCTTACACCACCTGGCTACATGGCCTTGTAAACATATGTTCACGCGGCCGCGTAAAAGAAGGCTACACGGCCGCGTAGGACAATTTTCAGCATATCTTCAATTTTGACCATGGAAGCTACGTGGACTTCAAATCTTTATTCTTGTGGCCTCGATTTCCATTCGAATGTCGATTTAATGGCTTTTGACCTGCGAAACACAAATATTAAGAAAATCAGTATCTTTTCACGCATTTCGGACTGAAAACCACGCAATATGCAAGGAAAATGATACGAAAAATATGTATAAATATGCACATATCAAAATACCCCACACTTGAGCTTTGCTTGTCCCCAAGCAAACTGCAACATAGATATTTTCAACCAGGCCTCAACTCAAAAACTAACTCTCTAGAAACACGATATAGACTCTTAAGCATTAAAGATCCATAAACAATGCATTTAAAACCTAGCTAAGCAGACAAAGAGACCATGAGATGCAAAAAAAATAGAATGAGGATGTCAATCACTTCTAACCTTGTTGCATGAATTAGCACCTCACAGTTTTCACTCAACACTCATGTGTATAGGCTCATATGTGTTTGCACAAAATCGTCTCAACGCCAGATGTGTCAGATAAATTTCAGCATAAGCTTGAGATAGATTCACATCTCCATCACTTATGTTTGAAAATAAAGAACGTAAAGGATTTCAAGGGTTGTAATTGGGCTAGGCTCGGATGATGGATATGTTTGGTCTGAGTGAGGCGTAAAAGAATAAGACCAAAGAAGTAGCAGCAGCAATCCTTAGAACTAAAGCGACAACCATGATAACAAACACTTAAAATAATTATCCCTGAAGACTCAGCATATTGGATTATACTATAGCTCTCAAGGGCGATGCAAAGGGAAGAAACCTTCTAGATTATTTTTTCGCTCTTTTTTCTCTTTCATCCTTGTATTTACCCCCCTTTTTCACTCTTTTTATTTATTTTTTTCTTTTTTCTTTTCTCTTTTTTATTTCAACAACACTGAACTCTCTTTGATTCCTTCAAACATCAAGCTTTTATGACACCCTGCTCAAAAAGAACCATCTCGACTAACTAGCATTGCCCGGATACAATACTAGAAAAACCGGAAAGAACACGAAAGCAAATGGATTCCACAAGGCTCGAATGTTTTCTAAATACAAAGAATAATCAATAAAGCTCTAAATTTGGCCTAACAGGGAAAACTGTGGCTGCTACAAGTCCTTAAATCCTGCTACTAAGTCTCGGTCCACATTCGGGTCAATCGATAGACACAAGGGAAAATCTGGCTACTGATGTGTGTTGTCACCGAAACGAAAGGCTAAGGCTCAAATGGGGGAAATCTAGGGAGATAACGTGGGCAAGGGAGTATCATGAGGGAAACGGGTTATCCTATCTTTGCCTTTATATGTGTGCTAAATTCTAAAAAATGTGATCTTGATGTGCATTCACAAACAAGTTCTACCTTAGACTAAGTGACACCGACAATACCATACAGAAACAAATAATGAGCATTAATTTGAATGCTATGCAGGCTCAAATCCTCACGAAATGAATGTAAAGGGTTAGATTGTGCTCAAAACATGCAATTTTGGCCATGAAAGAGTGACATGCAAATCGAACATCTCGTTGCCATAAAAAGTCTCAATGCCACTTATCTAGCTTCGCATGCATTGTATATAGAACAATACTGCAAAAGAGTCCAACATGCAAAAATAGAGAACAAGTTTTGAAAATCGGCCCAATTTTAGACAAAAAAAAGCCATGAATTGTTCCTAAGAACATGCAAAGCTCAAAATCGACATTTTTATACCCCCAACCCACACTTAAATCTAACAGTGTCCTCACTGTCATAAACAATCTAACAGGTAACAGTAAATTAGAACAAGAAAAACTCCCCTGATAGCATGTCAAATATAAGCCGTGGATGTCTCGTAGGGGGTGCAGCGGTTGTATCAAGCTCGAGATCAGGACCCGGTGTTGGGTGAGCTGTGGTGAAATCGACGGTGGGCGCCTGATTGGTTTTCTAAAAACCCTTACGCGGACTTGAGGATTTAAAACTTCGTGGTGGTGTAGCTTTTATCTACGCGGTGGTGTAGGTTTCATTCACGCGGTGGTGTAGCTTTTATCTACGCGGTGGTGTAGGTTTATCTACGCGGTGGTGTAGGTGCTATCCACGCGGTGGTGTAGGTTTATCTACGCGGTAGTGTAGGTGCAGGAAAAAAATGGACAGCAGTTGCAAATCAAATTCCATTCCAACAGGTAACATTAGACAAACCCACGAACACAACTATGGATCTCACAATCAGCTTCAATCAGCACACACCTCACCCTACACTGATTTCACTCAAAAATATATGATTTCGCCCGAATCAAAGAAAAGAAAACTAACTAAATAAAAGAACTAAATGATGACTTGATTGACTTTAAGAGTCAAACTAGAGAAACTAAAATCATGCAATAAAAGCAATAAAATAGGCTCACGTTCCGATAAAGCATGACATACAAAATTATAGAAAACACATAAATGAGATGCTAAAAACGACACACAAACGACACTTAACAAAAGTATTAAAGTATAAACTGATTCGAAGTTATTGACTTAAAAAAGTCAAAAACTCAGAATAAAAGATAACATCCTACTCCATACTTGACTCGAAGCCCATGGACTCAAACATGAAACACACAATGAAAATGAAATCAGAACAAGTAACGAACTATAGAAAACATTATGAGAATCACACTAGATACATTAGCAAAGATCACACATAAAAGCACACTAAAACATGCAAATGATAATACTAAATACAAGAGCGAAAACACACAAATATACAAGAGTGACTTGAGTTATGAATGAGGCTTCTAAACATCGCACCTAACATTAGAATGTCATGTAAAATGATGCAAGAACACTTATTTAAGCAAAATGATCTACGAAGCTAAAATGCAAAAACTTGAAAAACAAGGTCTCAACAGTTTGACTTTCAGAAAGTCAAACTGGAGCCACAAAATTATTTAGCTAGGCAACGAAAAACCTTAAATATCGAAACTAGAAGTCATGTGACTCAAGAACGATAGTAAGGTGAATTACTCAAGTGAAACATGAAGGAAAACTAGCATACTCAAACAAGTAATTAGAAAGCAAACTAAACTCAATTTGACTCAAAAAGTCAAAACCATGAACTAGAAATTAGAACAAGCAAACATGCTTTCAAAACAAGACCACTAGCATCAATCATGCAATCATAAGACACATACTCAATGCACGGGCTACTTATTTAAGCATATAACTTTCAATTTTTAAATTAACAACTCAATACATCAAGCAAAACAAACTAAACATAAAATGAAAACTTAATATACAAATGAAAGTATCTACAGGTTGCTTCCCGAAAGTGCTTGTTTTGAAGAGTCTCTAGCTTGACTCGTCCACATGGCCCTTAGATTGATAAAACATACCTGAGAAACGAGCTCGCAAACCTTTCATACCCACTAAAGCAATGTACTCACCAACCGGATCCTCATGATCAAAATTAAACTCCGGAAATTGACAAGTTGGTTTTTCTGTGATCTCCTCTACCTTATTCTTCTGCTGTCTTGGCTTCTTTGACACTTTGTTCTTGACCGAGCTTGAAGGCACCTGTCCAACAGAAACAATAACAGAATCAGATTTAAGAATATCAAGCTTATCATGACCAGTATGAAAAGGAGTAGATGGTGATGGTGCTTCAAATAAAGCAAAACTATCCTCATCGATTGGAATATCATTCTCATCAATGTGCATCTGCCAATCTACTCCAAGCAAGCAAGCAATCTCTCGCAAGTCTCTATCAGCATCAAACTCATCCGTAGCATGAACAACCTGCATGTGATCTAAATTAACACATGGCGCATAAGTAGATATGGAGAAAAGTGACTCAGGCAGAAATGGATATAACGGATTAACTATCGCCATAGGGAATGTAATCTCCTCATCTCTCACTCTAATGGTCAATTCCATAGACAGGACATCTATCAATGCTCTAGCAGTTGTAAGAAAGGGTCTTCCCAAAATGAGGGGGTTGCCACTCGAGCTATCCATGTCCAGCACCACTAAATCAACAACAAACTCAAATCTATCAACCTTTAATCAAACTCCCTCACAAATCCCTACAGGCTGTCTCAAGGAGCTATCGGCTAGCTGCACTGCTACCAAAAAAGGCTTAAGAGGTCCCAAATCCAGCTGTTGGAATATATCATGAGCTATAACATTAATGCTAGAGCCTAGATCGATTAAAGCATTGCTGAATACAGCCCCCTTTACAGAACATGAGATAGTGAAACTACCAGGGTCGGCCTTACCTTGGATGTATAAAGGAGGGGGGACATATGCGGTACTTCCTGAAGCGTTCAGATGCATCTTGTCCATTAAAGCCTCCAGTTCCTTCTTCAATGGGGGAGAAGAGGAAGAAGTAGAAGAAGGAATATGCTCGTGGGTGCTCATCATCATGCATAGTAATGACATTGAATTGAGCAGGACCCTTGTCTTTCTGATTACCTCTAGGATTGGGCTCAGTGTTGCTAGGAAGTTCACCAGCATTCCTAACATTCCTCGATTGTGGTAACTGTCCCACTTGTGTTTCACGCGCCTGAATAGCAGCCTACTGATTTCTAGACAATGCCTCTTGATTAGCGATAAACTTCATCATCATCTCCTCGAGGTTTGACTTTGCAGGTTGCACGGGCTGAGACTGATGATTCTGATTAGGGAAGTGGGCATTATGGAACTGATTGGGATTAGAATTACACTGAGAAAAAGAAGAAGATTGTCTCTGATGATATCCCTGGTTATACCCTTGGTGAGGGTTAAATTGGGGTCTCTACATCACCTGAGGACGAGGATGAGCAAAACCAGGAAGTGGTTGGTTCTGAGCTCGAGTAAAATTCGGAGTAGGTTGGGCATATCTAGCCATGCCTCCACCATAATCACCTGACGAGTAATATACCTCCTCCTGATTTGGATAGGAAAAGCTAGCTTGGCACTCATAGCCGGAATGTGGTCCACCACAGTGCTCACATCC
Source organism: Centrapalus pauciflorus (assembly GCA_020465985.1). Taxonomy (NCBI): domain Eukaryota; kingdom Viridiplantae; phylum Streptophyta; class Magnoliopsida; order Asterales; family Asteraceae; genus Centrapalus; species Centrapalus pauciflorus. The sequence continues at coordinate 10,634 of JAANYP010004253.1, forward strand.
GTGTTGTACTGCGTGTACAGCAACAAGGGATGACTGTGGCTGACTAGTCTACGTGAGGAGATCAATCTTAGCTGTGAGGGCAGCTATAGCAGCAACTTGCTTTAAATCAGAAGCTCCCCAACCAAAATATTCACTCGGTGTCTGAGTTTGGCTTAAAACCAGGTCATCAATTATGTCAAAAGCCTCTTCAGGCGTCCTCTTATACACTGACCCATTACAAGTTGAGTCAATCGGTGAGTGATACATGGGGTGAACATTCTCATAGAATACCTTGACACGGTGATTAAGTGTCATGTTATGATTTCGGCATTTCATGATGGACTCTTTATATCTCTCCCATGCATCATACAAAGACTCATTAGGTTTCTGCTTAAATGAGAGAATGTCAACTCATAAGCTTAGTAGTCCGATAAGGAGGGCAGAACTTGAGGAGAAACTTGGATTCCATATCGTCCCAAGTACGAATCGAGTTCGAGGGAAGAGACTCATACCACATCATGGCACGTCCTGAAAGAGAGTAAGGAAAAAGCATTAGTCGAATTACCTCCCTCAGAACTTGATTTACTTTAAAACCCACCGCATGCTTTCTTGAATTTCTTCAGGTAGGAATATGGATCCTCATAGGATAGACCGCAAAACTGTGCGTTATTCTGAACTAAAGTGATCAGACTCGACTTTAGCTCAAAGTTAACGGCATCGAACCCTGGACTAACTATCACACCTTCCGAGTCATCGGTGACCGGTTGGTTAAGCTCAAGCATTGTCCTCCGGTCTCCCATTGTGAAAGATGATGACTCAGAAGAAGAGAAGGTGAAGGACTAGAAATCGGAGGTAACTGAACACAAATGTCTACGTGACCTTCCTCCACCGGATGAGGAACAGTATGGTCAGTAGTTACAGATAGACTAGAGAGTCCCTCAACTAAAGGGTGCGATTGTTCACGAAGACGGCTACGGAATGCTCGCTCAGGTTCGGAATATGGGCTGACGATATTAGGATTTTGACGACTCATACACCGAACACCCTTTAAAGAAAAACGAGAACAGACACAAAATTTGACTTTTCAGGGGGATTGCCCCTAAAAAGGATCAACTAAACTACCGGTGTTGGTTGTTTCTTAAAGCTCACACCGCTCCCCCGGCAACGGTGCCAAAAACTTGACGCGCGCGTGCAAAACACTCCTCAGGTTTTAATAACTAAATGAACCCAAAGTATAATTTACACAACTGCCAGTGTACCAATCGTGTGGAATATAACTTTAAGAATCACCCAGGATTTATCGAACTCACGGAACGGAATAAAGAAAGGAGACTCCAATACTACAACCTAAACCAATATTTAGCTATTTCGGACTTTTTGAGGAAATTATCAACTAGAGACAATACTTAAAAGTAATTATCCAAATAACTAATGCAAACTAAGTAACACAAGAATGAAAAGTTAAACTAATTTTTTTTTTGTTTTTTTTTAAATAATTAAAAACTAATACTGACAAATACTAATTAAACTAAATGACTAAAGCAAGCATGTAACGACGACTAAATTATATGAAACAAACTAACGGAAGCAGAATAATTAGATTTAACTTAAGTAAAGATAAAGAACGATAATTAATTAAAAATTACGAAACTCTTATATTACGAAAGTGTCACCCACTTGAAATTAGAAAACTACGATTAATTGGCGGTAAATTGAATTGACTGACTAAAAACAAATCGGTTGATAACCAATTATAAATTCAAGAGTAAATTACAAAAATGGTCCCTGTGGTTTGCATAAAACTTTAGATACGGTCCCTGTGGTTTCAATTTTGCATAAACGGTCCTTATTATCACTGTTTACTTGCAAAAATGATCCCTCTGTCATTAACTTTAACAATCAAATGGTTAAATATTTTATAATGACCATTTAACCCTTTTCTTTTATAACATTTTGGTCCCTCAAGTTTGTAGTTTATTTTAGTTTTGGTCCCTCAAGTAAATTTTTTTATTTAACTCTTTTATTATTATTATTATTATAAAAATTATTATTATTATTATTATTTATTGATTTAACTTTTTACATATTAATTTATTTGTTTATTAACTTTCCTATATTTTAATATATTTTTCAGTTTAAATTATAAACTTATTAATTTTTTTATTATAAACAATAGTATCAAATTAGAATCCATTTAGTTTTTTAGTTTTTTCGAATGAAAAAAATAAAAATATTTTATATTGTAGTTTTCCAAACCAAAAAAATTTGAATCTTCAGCTTTTATTTGTTTTTACAAATGAAAAAAAGTTACTAACCATTCATGTTTAATTTTTTTCATTTTCTAAACGTAAAAAGCTACGAAACCAATTTGTTTTTTTATTTTTTCTGCACCAAAAGATTCAACCTATTCCGATTTTATGTTTTGGAAGATGAAAGTAATACAAACAATTTTGTTATTAGTTATTGCAAACGAAAAAACTACGAATAATTCTGATTTTCAGTTTTTCCAAACAAAAAAATCATTTTATTTTTCTAGTTTTTCGAACCAAACGATTACCTTTTATTTTTTTTGCCCGAACGAAAAACTACGAACCATTACGTTTTAGAGTTTTTTCAAAAAATGAAATAGTGTGTAGCATTTTTGTTCGGAAAAACAAAGAAAATGAAATGATTTGTAGTTTTTTACGACTGAAAAAATTTAAAAATGTAAGGATTAGAATAACATAAAAACCCAACAAAAAAAATAGACTATTTCATTTTTTTGAAAAATCGTATTTTGTACCTGTGGAAAAAGCTAAAAAATCAAAATGAGTCTATTTTTTTGTTCGCTTTTTATGTTATTCTAATCGCTACGTTTTAAACTTTTTTCAATAGTAAAAAACTAAAAATCATTCCATTTATTTTAGTTTTTCCAAACAAAAAGACTACACACTATTTCATTTTTTTAAACAACTTTAAAGCCTAATGGTTCGTGGTTTTTCGTTCGGAGAAAAAAATAAAAGGTAATGGTTTGGTTGAAAAACTAGAAAAATAAATTGATTTTTGTTTGTAAAAACTGAAAATCAGAATTATTCGTGGTTTTTTCGTTTGCAAAAACTAATAACAGAATTGTTTGTATGTATTTTCGTTTTCCAAAACAAAAAATCGGAATGGGTTGAATTTTTTGGTGCAGAAAAAAATAAAAAACTGATTGGTCTTCGTAGCTTTTTACGTTTTAAAATGAAAAAACTTATGTATGGTTAGTAACTTCTTTTCGTTTGAAAAAACAAATAAAAGCTTAAGGTTCAAATTTTTTTGGCTTGGAAACTACAATATAAAATGTTTGCTTTTTTTCATTTGAAAAAGCTAAAAAAAGGAATGGATTCTAATTTGGTACAATTGTTTATAATAAAAGAAACAATTAAGTTTGTAATTTAAATTATAAAATATATTAAAATATAGGAAACTCAATAAACAAAAAAATTAATACGTAGAAAGTTAAAATAATAATAATAATAATAATAATAATAAATAATAATAATAATAATAGTTATGATAATATAATACGAAAAGAGTTAAATAAAAAAATTTACTTGAGGGACCAAAACTAAAATGAACTACAAACTTGAGGGACCAAAATGTTATCAATGAAAAGGGTAAAATGGTCATTATAAAATATTTAACCACTTGTTTGTTAAAGTTAACGGCAGAGGGACCATTTTTACAAGTAAACAGTGATAATAAGGACTGTTTATGCAAAAATGAAACTACAGGGACCGTATCCAAAGTTTTATACAAACCACAGGGACCATTTATGTAATTTACTCTAAATTCGATTAATCCTGGATTTTAATTTAATTTACCGTTTAATTAATTACTTCAATTTAAAATATTTTATCTTTGTAACCGTGTGATGAAAACAAAGCAACTCATTAAAACTCCAATATTAATCAATAAATCTTATAATCGCAACACAATGCCTAAAGATAATCGATTAATACCAAAATCCAACAAACTGACTTCGTTACTTTAAAAATCAAACTTTACGATTTTTATCAACCCTATTATCGCAACACAATGCATAAAAATTAATAAACGCATAAAATTCTAGTTTAACAATCAACTATCAAATCATTATCGCAATACAACGTCTAGAAGAGATAATCAACTATTAAATTTTCATTTAAAGCATCTTTCTTTTTAAAAACGCAGATTTAATTAACACTTTATTATCGCAAAACAATGCTAAAAGATTAATAAAAATATGCTTTTTAACAAGAAAACATAAAATAATCAAGAATCCGACAAATATAAACCAAAACTTATCAATCAATCCAATAATATACCAATTAATACATAGAATTCGTTATCCCAAGCGGGTGAACAAGAAAACTACTCACTAATTATATTAAAAACCGAAATTAAACCCAACAAAATATCAAACATTACGAAATTAAAAGATTAAGGAACGATGTACCAAAATCGTAGCTATCTATGAAGAAATTGTACTCCAGAGTTTAACCAAATGCTTTAAATCTTCACGAAATCGAAACCCTAGGCTAATCTATGATTAAATACGTGAAAAACGAGAATAAAGCTCTGAAAATCGCAACTATTGTCTCCCCAAAATCGTTCCTCCCGGCTGCTATGCTTCTAGGGTTTAAAAAATGAATTTTGTTGGCTGGGCTTCTTACGCGGCCGCGTAGCTGTTTGACTGGTCTTACACCACCTGGCTACATGGCCTTATAAACATATGTTCACGCAGCCGCGTAAAATAAGGCTACACGGCCGCGTATGACAATTTTCAGCAAATCTTCGATTTTGACCATGGAAGCTACGTGGACTTCAAATCTTCATTCTTTTGGCCTCGATTTCCGTTCCAATGTCGATTTAACGGCTTTTGACCTGCGAAACAAAAATATTAAGAAAATCAGTATCTTTTCACGCATTTTGGCTGAAAACCACGCAATATGCAAGGAAAATGATACGAGAAATATGTATAAATATGCACATATCAAAGTTACCACGATTTTGTGAATTAATGCTCTCATCATGACCTCTGAAAGCGATCCCCTGAAATGAAAGAAAACGAACAACATCTATCGATGTTTTCACTCTTAACCTATTCTTTTTTATTTGCTCCTCAGATTGTTTTTGCATCACTTTATCAACGTGTCCTGACTGATTCATCAAAGCATCACAAAATCTTACAGCATTATGATGTTGAGAGTTTGGTGCATCTCCCATGTGTTTCATAAAGGAACAACATTTCCCTTTGACTTTGTTCCAATTTTTATAGCCATTAATCGTATATGCATCTTGACCATGATGAGCATTTGGTTCTTCTAAAAAGAGATAGCAATAAAAACAATACGCTCTATATGTAGTTCTAGAATACTCAATCCATGGAAATTCGACATACCATTTAGCTTGAAAACGACGTGGATGACTTTTTGGCCCGCTTACAAGATATCTAGCCAACTTGAGTTGATGGGGTCCAGATCTCATATAAGCTCGTCTAATCTCATCTCGCATATTAATGGGGTATTTCCACATCGGTAGGCGAAATCCAGGATCTTGTTCGATAGATGAATATGAAGGATTCTCAATTGGTGAATATGGTGGAGCGTTCTCATGCCTTGGTGAAGATGGAGGGTTCTCACCCCTTGGCGAAGACAATGGTTGATTTTCATTCCTTGGGGATTGTTGATTTTCCCCTTCTATCGTAGTAGCATCTTGTCTTGTCAAAACTTTTCTTGTAGAAAAAGAATCTAATCTTTTTTGCTTTTTCATTGTCACTCTGCAAATTTCTATTTCAAGTGCAATTTTAAGACTATATGCTATATTGTTATATCTATTGCTTCTTCCTTCAAATGAAACACTTAACTGTCAACATTGAATATTCTAATTAGTAATTTCTAAAGGACTAAAACTACATCTACAAGACTACAACCTTCAATATGCTATAGCCTAATAGAAAATTAACTTTCATAATTTCAATTGAAATTATCAAAATTGAAAGAATTACAGAAACAAATATTGAAACAATTAAACTATCAAAGGCATTACAATTTCAAAAACATATATTGAAACACAAATACACAATTATAAAAACACAGTCGACATTCTCACATTCACACACAATTCTGAATCACAGATTTTCTATAATAAAAAAAACTAGATTTAGTATTACTCTAAGATTCGAATTTAGAATTTAGAGCTTAGAAATTAGAATACTCATTACTCAATGTCTTATAGAAATTAGAATACTAACCAGTAGGCCATAGGCAGTAACCACAGTCCACAAGTCCATTGTCCATAGTTGATCACTCGGTCAGCCGGTCAGCTGCACAGAAGAGAAGGGGCGTCGCCGCCCACTGTCCACAGCCGGTCACTCGGTCAGCCGCACAAAAGAGAAGGGGTGACGCTGAAGGCCAGCAGAGTGCACCCCTGTCGTCGGCAGAGGGATTGTCTCCGACAGATGGGTGATTGGCTGTCACTGATTGCTCGATTCCGGATTCCCGCTTTGTTGATCTTCATCACAAATCAATCACCGTGATATAGGAGGAAGACGTCGGCCGTTGGTAGAATGGCAGCTCGCTTCGTTTTCTGCTTCGTCGCTTCGTTTTCTTAGATGTTAATCGATTCGTTTAAAGCTTCCGTCTTCCGTTCGTCCTTTGTTTTTTTTATTGTTGACTGTTGACTATTGTATTTGGTTTTGGGTTAGGTGGGCCAAATAAAACGCATGCATTATATATATGTATATGTATATGTATATCAGTATATATTAATGGGTTAAAAAATTTTTTTGGGGTTGGCCATGGCCCACCACATGGCCTTCTTGGCTACTTCTTAACCAATACTAAAAACTATCATTCATTTCTCACCAAACACCATTAAACATATAATAACTAAAAATTAAATTCAAATTTATTCGTATTAAATTCCATGAACCAAATGACACCTTAGAGATGGATATATCAACCCTTTTTAAAAAAAAACATCAAAGGAGAGTATCATAATGCAAACTAAATGAAAGATGGTTTCTTAAACACTCTCATATATTTGCTAATCATTAATTAATAGATACAAAGTTCAAAGTTATATTATTGGATTGCCATTAATGGATAGAATTGAGATTTCAAGTCAAACCTTTGATTTCGTTAATTGCAAATTAAATAAATCAAATCGATGATTGCAAGTTTAATGACCAATACTTAAAAGTCGTGCCAATAAGTTTTATACACCGAATTGCATGTGATTTTCTGATTGTGGATATTTTTATAAATGATTCTGACATCTGTAATTAGACTCCCAGATGCCTGGTTACGATATCTTCTTTTCCGTTAATATAATTTTATATTGATCGATATTAATAGTACAAATATCAATGTGGAATATTAAATTTGATACACGAAATTCGAATTCTATAAATAATCATTTTATTAATATATTAAATGAAATACATGTGAACGAGTATGAAACCATAAAATGCCCATACGGAGGGTAGCTGTACAGATGCCCCATAGAAATTATTTAACTAGCATTAGAATAATATGTACTATAACTCAAGTAATCGCTTCCGTACCAACACACACACACACACACACACACACACACACACACACACACACACATATATATATATATATATATATATATATATATATATATATATATATATATATATATATATATATATATATAGGGGTGGGTTCAATGGAAAACCACTATGCACCGGAAAACTGTGGAAACCTACGCAAACCATCCAATTTGATGCATTTCATGAAAAACGCGGTGGCATGATCGTAAATAAAGTGATGCATCACGCACGATTTTGATGCATCACGCGGGAAATTTGATGCATCACGCGTGGAATTTGATGCATTTGTGGTGGTGCAGTGCGGTTTTCACAAGTTTTCAGGTGCATTGTGGTTTTCCATTGAACCCCCCTCTATATATATATATATATATATATATATATATATATATATGGAGGTGGGTTTCAATGGAAAACCAATATGTATCGGAAAACTTTCGAAAACCAATCGTAGCCCTTAGATTAAATGCATATGTGATATTAGATTAATACATCACGATACACTTAAAAAAATATACATAGGGGTATTTCATGTCTTTTTTTTTTTTTCAAAATTTATACTTTCATCAATTTTATATTCAAAATTTAAATTTTCATAATTGATACATTATTCAAATTTTAAAAACCATATACATCCAAATCCAATATTAAAAATTACAAAACGATAATACAGCCAAATTTAAAATTTTCAAAATTTAGATGATATTGATGCATCGACGTCTTCATCATCGTTCATATTCATATTCGTGTCATTCTTATTCATCCATCATTCAAACGAGACCAAACATACTTGAAGTTTATGCATCATTCGAACCGATTAATACTCACAAAATGACGATGCATCACGACCTTCAATAACTTCAAACTTTCAAAAGCGATTGATACTAACACATGACGATGCATCATGACCTCTAATACCCAAAACGGATTAATACTTGCAAATATTCATTACAAAATGACGGTGGGTATAAAATGATGATGCATCACAACCTTCAATGACTTCAAACTTTCAAAACCGATTAATACTCACAAACACTTATCACAAAATGACAGTGGTGTTAGCACTGCTGGTGGTGGTGGTGGTGGTGGCGGTGGCGCCGGTGCAGGTGGCACCGGCGGAGAGGATGAGATGATGAAGGATTCAATTGTTGAAAATGATTTGGTTCAAAATTTGTTGCTTGATTATAGATTTGGTAGGTTTGTTAATTATGAAATTTCCTTATTTAAAAAATGTTTAATTTTAGAATAAAAAAATTTTAATTTTCCTAAATTACCCTTGATGAAAATCGTGGTACATTGAAAGGCTTTGCGGTGCTATTGAGGTTTTCTGAAGTTTTCCAATGCACATTGGTTTTTCATTGAACTTCCATCTATATATGTGTGTGTATGTGTGTGTACACACACATATGTATGTATGTATGTATATGTGTGTGTCGGTCACTTTATCGTTTTTCTAATAAATTCTAGAAACTTTTTAAATAATGTAATTATACGTAAATATATATTAATAAAGAAAATGAATGAAAAATTATAAAAATCAATTTGTTTTTTATATTGCTAATTCTGTTCATTTAGATAAGAAAATAAGATGATTAAAATTATACTAAACTTAATTCTTTTATACCGTTACAATGAGAATTGAAACTTTTGTCACAAGATAAAAACACATGTAAACACCATGTGATTCAATTCCCTTGATTTCAACGTGCCAAACGCCACAACGTCGGAGGATCAAACTTGATAAAAATGTGAAAATATAATGATTATTATTGTTTATATGTGATCTGAAATTTTTTTGTGTTATACTTTATTTTTATCAAGTGTTCCATCCATACAAGATATAGGGACCAAATTAAAATAAGTATGACAAAAAGTATATGAACTAAATTAAAACAAAAAAAAAAAAAAACAGTTTGATTTATGATCAAATCAATCAAAATTTAAAATTATTTTCGATTATTTAAATATAAATCACTTTATAAGTTAATTAGAAAGGTACATATATGGAAAATATAATATTCTTTTAGAAAACTGGCCATGTGAAGCATCATCATTTTCTACATGACAGTTGGGGTAAGATCCTTTATATAAATTTGAGCTTCAAACTCTCAAAGAACTATTAAGTTTTCAATCCAATCTAACTTCAAGAACATTTAGATAGCCCTTTCGACTCGAGCTACGATTCGTGGACATGGGTCTTGTTCATTTGCCTTCGTTGATTACTAATGTTCGAGGTTTTAGCAAATTGAACTCTCTTCGGGGCAGAAAGTATCGATCGGATGTCCCAAAAGGTCATCTAGCGGTGTATGTAGGCGAATTCCAGAAGAAGCGGTTTATAGTCCCGATATCTTACTTGGACCAGCCATTATTTCAAGACTTGTTGCGTCACTCGGAGGAAGAACTTGGCTTCGATCATCCAATGGGAGGCCTAACATTTTCTTGCCATGAAGATGCATTTGTGGAACTCACTGCACAATTACATGCTTAACTTCTGATTCATTTGGGGATCCATAATTAATTAATCCTCCACAATTTTGATCTTAAACATTCTCGATTCCCAATTCCCATTTTATTTTGTTGTAGACTTGTGATATACATAGGTGTTGTATGTTAATATGTTATAAACCATGCCATGTAAGGAAACCTCGGACAAGTATAGTATGAGATTAATTATAAAGATTTTCGATTCAAACAAGAAATTAATCACATGAGAAATGATTGATATGTCTAATTCATGAAACTAAACTATGTCTAATGCATTTCAATAAATTAAAAAAGTTATATATAATTTCTCTCTTCTCATGAGATTCTTTACTTTTGACAAACAGGTCATGATCTTATTTTTAGGTTGATTTTTTGGCATATGAGTTAGTCATGTCAAACATTTCATTATGAAGATTTTGATCTGTTATAAATGGCGATATTACCGACATGTTTTGGTATGTTGCAAATCCTCAAGCTGACGTTAAGAAATCTAATGGCGAACGAATATCTTGGAATCTTGGATCATGATTTATCAATTTCTATGTATATATTGGTAGTACCTTAGCAATCATCCGCATTGTTTGAATAACATGGTGCGCATAAACGAGCATGTATACACAACAAGGATCAAAAGCAAACCACAATAGTGGCGGTGGCCTAGTGGTTAAAGACTTGGTCTCCGTTGGTGAAAATGCCTAGAGGTTCTAAGTTCGAATCCTAAAAGAAAAAAATACCCACGTGCGGCCACTGAGGTTCATCTGCGATGGTTTCGGGCTAAATGGGTTATAAGGCATGCTAGGCCCGTTTCAGCCAGTATAAAAAGGCCCCGCTGAGAGCTATCGAGCGAGGAGCTTCTCACGTGTTGATTAGTAGAATTAAACATAAACCAAAATAAATAACATAATACAATAAAAAAAATATTTACCATTAATGTGTTCACAATTTAGAATAAACTAGAGTTATGGTTGCCCGCGCGTTGCTGCGGGTTTCCGTCATGAATATGCAGTTTTTATCCCTTAAGATAAGCCATGATGTTAATAAATAGAAACATGTTCAATTATGACAACAACGTCAGTGCATTTGTGTATTTAAGCGTTACTCGTTTACATGTTTTTCTTACGAAATTTTGACTCAATTGATCATGTCTAAAGTATATATATATTTTAGACTTTTATATGGACATAACATGTTTTCATGTGTGGTTTCGTCTCTCCATTTTATTTTTTCCTAATAAGGTCCTCAGTTTATTTTTTTTTCTTCTGATTTTCAGGAAAAAATCCAATCCTGTATTTTTCACAAAAAAAAACCACCAACAAATGTTTCACTTGAATCCATGAAAAGCCATCAAACTTAATGACTTTGTTGGCAAAAAAAAAAAAAGAAAAATTATGAAAATCATAAACAAATAAATTTCTTGAAGATTTTATTGGTAAAAAATAACACGGAGAGGCTATACCGTAAAAACAAAAAGACATGTTGGTTTTGATGGATTAATCCCGATCAAGTCTTATATTAGTATGTTAATTATGTAAAGTATGACAGTATGTTGTATGGGTATGTAAATTATAGTAAGTAGAAGGACCTATTTAGTATTTAGGAATACTTGAAGGGTTGCACCTTTTCATAAAGGTTGTGACTTTTCTGAAAGGGTACCACGAAGGGTTGTGACTATTCAACGCACCCTTTAGATTATTATATATAGGTCCAATGTAATCATTTGTAAGTGTGATTTCAGAAAAATTGTTAATAAAGTTCATATTTAGTAAGTAAATCATGTGTATTTGAGTGTAAGAATCCCAACAATTGGTATCAGAGAGAAGGTTATTTCGATTTTCATCATATACCGTAAGGAACAGGAGAAGTACGCAACAGTCTTAGAAATTCACCAGGGACGTTTGTTTTTTTTTTCTTCAGAAACAAACATCATCAGTAAGAGTAAGGGTAAGCAGTTGATACGGGGCGGCCGAACATACGGTTCTACCACCAAACCGACATCAACGTGAAATCAATTTCGATTTCATCAGACCAGTAAGTGGTCATCACAGTAAGTACGATTCGAGACCAGCAAGTAAGAACGTCACAGTAAGAAAATCCCACAGAACCGAAGGCAACGAATTTTTCAGAAAAAACAGTAAGCCCCTTCGCAAATTATTGCAACAGAGAAATAGCAAGCCCTAGAAATCGGATAGCATAGATAGAAAAGCCAAAATCAGAAAGAATAAACCTGATTTTAAAGCCAACCGTAAGAAACCCCACGGTTAGGAGTCTAGAACCACCGAACCACCAGTTGCCACCACCAGAACCACCGAACGCCACCATCATTAGAGGCAACGTTTAGGGTTCCAGAATTTCAGAAGACACTACCAACCGTCGCCAATCACATCCGCAGGAACGCCACGGTCAGAATCCACCAACCACCGACAAGCGCCATCGCAAAACCACCATCACCATTGAAAAGGGTTGCATCGATTTGGAGAAACCATCGCAACATTTCAAGAAGATTGTACCGATTCAAAGGGAGTAAGAAGGAGGCATCACATCGGTTCAAAGAGTAACACCGATTGGAGGCTTCAAGAGAGGAAGACAGTAAGGGAAAAAAGAGAAGAAGCACTGGTTCACAGTAGGGCAAAACCCATTGAGAGAATAATCTCAACACTTCAACGTTTCAAGAAGGCAGTAAGAGGCCCAGAAGGATTTAGAAGGAAGTAGCCCAAAGCAGATAAGGCCCAAATCAGTAAGAGGAATTAACAAAAGCCCAACCAGGTTTTGTTTTCTTTTCACCTTTTAATTTTATTATTATTATTATTATTATTATTATTATTATTATTATTATTATTATTATTATTATTATTATTATTGTTATTATTATTTTAGACAGTAAATTTTAATTTGTTTAAGATAATAGATTAAAATTTTAATATTAGTCTGTTACAATTTTTTCGTTAAAAAACGTAGAATTGTTAAATTGTTTAAAATAATAATTGTGGTTAGTATAAAAATAATAATAATAAGTAAGTAAGCAAGTAAGTAAGAAACCAAGGAGTTACAAAAATTCGTGTAACACCAAATTTGGAGTAAGTTCAGTACGAGTACGTTAGACAACCGTGACCGGCCAGTTTGTCTAAAACCCGAAACTTAGTGTTGTAAGATTCCTTAGTGTTTCTAAGTAAGTAAGAAAACAACCTAGTTTCACAGTAAGTAAGAAAAAAATCATAGTGTTCTTTCAAGAAACCCTAGCATTTCCCAGTAAGAAGTAAGAGAAAACCATCGTGTTTTCAGAAACCTAGCGTTTCCTAGTAAGAAGTAAGAGAAAACCACCGTGTTTTTAGAAACCTAGCGTTTCCCAGTAAGAAGTAAGAGAAAACCACCATGTTTCAGAAACCTAGAGTTTCCCAGTAAGTAAGAGAAAAACTGTTGTGTTTTTCAGAAACCTAGAGTTTCCCAGTAAGTAAGAGAAAAACCAACGTGTTTTTCAGAAACCCTAGAGTTTCCCCAGTAAGCAAGTACGTGAAAATCATAGTATTTTCAGAAACCATCGTGTTTCACAGTAAGAGAAACCATCGTGTTTCAAAGCAAGTAAGAAACTGATCATACGATCAGAAGTAAGAAAGTAAGAAGTAAGGTTGGTCACATTCAGTGATCACAAGAAAGTAAGTAAGCATTAAAATCTTAAGTTTTAAAAATATGGCAAAAGGAGAAGCATCTACACAAATGCGTGAGAAAAATGTAACACTTCAATGCCCGAAACTAGATGAAACAAACTATACTACCTGGGCAATCATAATGGAAACAATATTAAAGGCATATGATCTTTGGGAGACATTTGATGCCACTGAAGATATAGATGAAAGAAAGATGAACACAACAAAAGCTATGATACTAACAACTTTGCCACAAGATATTTTAATGCAAGTTCCACAGTATGCAAGTGCGAAAGAAGTATGGGAGTCTATCAAAGTACGATACATGGGAGAAAACCGAGTTCAACAAGCACGCCTACAAACTTTAAGGAGCGAATTGGAAGCTTTAAAAATGAAGAATAACGAGACAGTAAGCAACTTTGCAGGAAGATTAGGAAGCATAAGAGGCAACATCAAAAGTCTTGGTTCAAATCTTAAAGACAAAGTACTCGTAAGAAAGCTACTGAACTCAGTCCCAAAGAAGTTTCTACCGATCGTAGCATCAATTGAACAATTGTAACAACCCAATTATTTTATAAATGATATTTAATACTTATTTTAAAGAAATGCAAATTTCATATATTAATGAATTTTGTATTATATAAATAAATAGTTGGGTAAATTATAATAATGAAATATTGATTTATGAAGAAAGGACCTTAAAAGAAATGGAAATAATTGTAGGGTCTAAATGGTAAATATGAAAAGTAAAAGGATTAAAAGAAAATAAAAGAAAAATAAAGTTGAAATGTGGCTTTAAGTTCACGCACACGTCTCTTCAAAAGAAAGAAACAAGAGAGAAGAAAGAAAAGAGAGAAAGAGAAGAAGAGAGAAAAGAGAAGAAGAAGAAAGAAAAATCTGATTTTGTTGGAAGCTTCATACGGTTTTGAAGATCCAAGAGGTACCAACTCTTATTTTTATAAATCTCTTACTTTTCTCTTCTCTCCACCATCTTCATATGAAGAAGATGAGAACTCAAATGGGTTTTTATGGAGATATCTTAGAAATGGCTAGATCTTGAAATAAAATGATGAAATATGTTAGATCCATTATTTAAAAAGTATATTATACAAGTTTCTATGTATTTTGATGGGTTTTTATGGAGATCTCTTAGAAATGACTAGATCTTGAAATAAAATGATGAAATATGTTAGATCCATAATTTAAAAAGTATATTATATAAGTTTCTATGTATTTTGATGGGTTTTTATGGAGATATCTTAGAAATCTTTAGATCTTGAAAAATAATGATGAAATATGTTAGATCCATTATTTTAAAAGTATATTATGCAAGATATTATGTATTTTTGTGGGTTTATCTCAAAAACCCAAGTGTGAGTTCATATGAACCCTATGTAATCTAAAAAAATGAAAATGATGTTTTGGTGGTTAAAATGGGTTAAGATATATATATGTTGGAAATGATTTTTACAACTCTTTATAATAAATATAGAGAAGTTTTATTCTTTTTGACATTAAATCCGTAAGGCAGAAAGTGCAGTTCAGCCTTGAAATATTCTGACAAATTTGCTAAGTATGGATCTCGGATGGCCCGAATTTCGGATGACCATTGTCCGAATTTCGGATGGCCTTGGACCGAAATTGTAATTTTAATTATTTTTATTTTATGAGATCTTTTGTCATAATAGTCTATGACATCAATTTAGGAAAATAATTAGACCAAAATAATTATTGAGGTTTAATGTCGAAATTAGTTAAGTCTTACGACTAGTGTATCCGGATCAATATTAAGAAATTATAAGTTGTGAGACTTATAATAAATTATACTATGAACCTGTGTGTAGGGGTTTGACGGGTTAAAGTTCCTTGGAGATTATTACTCATACTTTGACGACTGTAAATCGGTTTTGAGGCCGAGAGCTTGTTGTGCACCACTGTGAGTTCTAGCGTTAATGTATTTATATGCATATCATGAATTGTATGTTTTTGCTTTCGTATCATTCTTGTCATTTACATGCTTTGCCATCACATACATTATTGTTGTCATATTATCATTCGGTTGATAAGTTGTTGATCATTCATTTGACCTCTTCGCTGAGACGGTAAGCTTGAGTGTGGTAACCTAGCGGAATCATAATGGTAAGCCTGTGTGTGGTAACCATTATTGCCTGTAAAACGATAAGTCTGTGGTCTGTGGTAATCGTATGGCATCACTGTAAACTGCATAACGATAAGCCTGTGGTCTGTGGTAATCGAGCAGTAGACTGTAAACCAATTGTACGGTAAGCCTGTGTGTGGTAACCGTAATGTGGTAGCTTGTTAGCCATTGGTTGGCCTCCTGAGATTGTTAGTTAAATTCATGGCATTGCATGACCTCATTCATATATCGCATGGTACTTTAATCTAGAAACTCACTAAACAACTTTGTTGTTTACCCGTTGGTTGATATTTCTTTTCAGGAACTGTTAAGGGTAAAGGCCCGGCTGGCCCAAACTGTTAGACATTGATTGGAGCACGGATAGGAGCTCCATATTTTGTTGATTATTGGGGTGGGAGTAGCAGACTTCCATTTTGGACTTACGCGAATTAGTTAATGATTATTAATTCGTTTGTAATCACACTGATAATTTAACATTGTGACCCCAATTACATTACTCCGTGATTTCAGACACTCTGTTGTGTTATATACAAAGTGTTTGGAATCACGTTGATGATTGTTAAAGTATTAAAAGTTTTAAATTGACCGTATTTCCGCAAGTACTCTGTATAAATTAATGTATAATGGTATCGAAATACTCGTATTAGTTGTATGGGTGTTTCAACAATACTCGGATGTTAATAACATGTCATTTGAAGAAGCAACAGGGAGAATAATAACTTTTGAAGAACGCCTCAAAAGTCAAGATGAACCACAAGAATATCACCAAGGAAACCTTCTAATGGCAACTACAAGAGTTCAACACCATGGAAAAGGTCGAGGAAGAAACTTCAATAAAGAAAGAAAAGAACGTGAAAGAGGTACGAATCAAGAACAAAACAAAAACAGAATGAGATGTTATGAATGTGGAGAATTTGGTCATTTTGCATATGAATGTTCAAAATGGAAAGAGAAAGACAAGAAGCAAGAAGCACATCTCGTCTATCTAAGTGAAGACGAACCTACATTGCTGTAAGACAAGAAGATCGTGATTAAGGGGGTGAATGATGGATTAATCCCGATCAAGTCTTATATTAGTATGTTAATTATGTAAAGTATGAAAGTATGTTGTATCGGTATGTAAATTATAGTAAGTAGAAGGACCTATTTAGTATTTAGGAATACTTGAAGGGTTGCACCTTTCCATAAAGGTTGTGACTTTTCTGAAAGGGTACCACGAAGAGTTGTGACTATTCAACGCACCCTTTAGATTATTATATATAGGTCCAATGTAATCATTTGTAAGTGTGATTTCAGAAAGATTGTTAATAAAGTTCATATTTAGTAAGTAAATCCTGTGTATTTGAGTGTAAGAATCCCAACAGGTTTTTCATATTAAATATAAAAACATAAAAATAATCAGATATAATATGGTCCAAGAGTAACGTTTTTTATTAAAATAAATAGAAGTGACAATATTACCTACAATGTAACAAATATTTCTTATAAACCAAAAATACATTTAATAATTAAATAAACTTATATAAAGAAAATTTTTTTTGAAGGTATAAAAAGAAAAAAGTCAAAATACAAATTAAAATTTATATTTATATTTAGGCAAAAGGAAAAAAACCAAAAAACAAAATAAAATATTACAAAAGGTGAAAATAATTTTAAAAAAATCCCTTACTTTTTTTATTGAAGACAACAGGTTATTCATTAAAATTGTCTGAGTTATTTTTTATTTTTTTATATGTATATTTATAATTTCAAAGTGTCTCAATCTTTATTGGCACAATATGACAGTGCAATTAATGCAAATAACTTTTTATGTTTTACTTTCACAGCTTTTTCATTTATTTATTTTATTCAAAACAATCTCTATACTCTCTCTAAAACTCATCATTCCACAATCACAACCTCCTTCACCAATGTGTGTGTGTGTATATTTAATTTTTATTGTTATATATATTTATTAATCAGTTTGCATCGGTTTGTTTATGTTACATTTAGTTTTAATAAGTTTTCAATTTTAAGTTAGTTATATATTTTTTAATAAGCTTGTGAAATTTTATATTTTTTCTTACTTTGTTAGAAAAAATAAATTTTTATTCGGTTTACGTGTGTGTATTACTTTGTTAGATAAAATAAGTTTTTATTCGGTTGACGTACGTGTGTTTGTGTGTGTGTGTGTATTGTTCCGTTAAATTGAAAATTTAATGTTTCTTTGTTTCGTGAATTTCATATATTCAACAAAAATAAAAAGTGAAATAATTCATTCTTATTTATAGATTGATTAATTGTTATTACGTTTGGTTAAATTAAAAATCCGAGTTTCTCGTTTTTTTCCGAGCGAAAACATTTAAAATTAAATCAGTTGACATTATTTCTGTAACATCCCGAATTTGAGCCTGATACGTGGATTTAATTTATTGGCTCATTATTTAATATTTATTGCGTGTTCCAATTAAATCCCGTTTCGTGGAATTAACGTGTCGAGATTGAGTGATACGTGTCTCCGAGTTAATAATTAGTGGATTATTATTATTTATGAGATCGTGGATTTAATTGAGTCGATTTGATATTAATTGAGAAAAAGTGATATCGGGTTCGGATTTATCGGGTCCGGAGTTTCTAATTAAGGAAAGGGTATATACGTGTGTTCCTTGACTGTGTTTCCTTTCCTCCTTCTTTCCAAAATCAGAAAATATTGCATATGTGTGTGTGAGAGCTGCTGGAGTTTGCAAAGATTGAAATTGATTGCTGATTTGAGTTCTTCTTCCTCCTCCTTTGAATTTGTGAGCTTCAAGGTAAGGATTTTGGGTTTAATTGATGAAAATTCGTATGTGTATGCTGCTGAAATTATGGGTTACAGCTCTGAAATGTTTGGGTCAGTTACATATGAGTTTTACAGAGCTTTTTGGCTGCTGGAGTCGAGTAAGGGAGGTTAACACCTCTGGTTTCCGCCAATTTTGCGACCTGCACAGAGCTGGTATATCGTGAGTGCGGCCGCGATGGCCTCGGCGCGACCGAGTTGCCTGGGCGCGGGCCCGCGATGCGGCAGGTTCTGTCGGGGGTCTTCGTGCGTAGACTGTTCGTTCGGGGTGGTTCCGTGGGGTGTGTTTGGTCGTGTTAATCGTGTTTCGAGTTTTGTTATCCGTCGGTCGAGTTGTATTAATCTGTTGGAGTCCGTGTTAATTACAGGTTCGAGTCGACCGCGTTCCGACCAGCGATAGAGTTCGGGTTTCGATTGCTTTCGGGTATTGGTGAGTACTCGAGTTCTTTACAAAACGCGCGTAGTCTTTTATGAGTCAGTTATGTGTTGTGAATTGTGTATATGAGACAGAGATACAGCGCATGTATGATTTTATCTGCCATATATATGCTATACGTGTTTGAGTTGCAGGTGTCAGCGATATGTGATCGCGCAGGCTGACTGTCCCTAACCAGTCACGAGGTATGAGACTGTATATATACAGCAGTGCTTATTGCCAGGTCGCTCCTGTGCCTATTGTGAGCTAACCGCTGCTGTGTGCGGCCTGTTAGCTGGGGAACGGCGTCCCCCTTTGAGCAGAGTTATGTGTCGTGTATTGAGCTGTGTTATGTATATCGAGATATCTGTGTTTGTGCATGTTATATGTGTTTACGTGCAGTGTCTAACCCTCGCGTACTCACGAGCTGTCCAGCTTATGTTTTCGAGTCTTCCGTGTCTCAGGCAGCCATTCTGTGGGACCGCAGTCACAGCCGCATCAGCCGAATTAGTGATCGAGGCAGTTTAGAGTCGTGTATGCTGACTGTATTTTGATGCTGGACTTTAGAGCTGTTATCTGTATTTTGTACTTGATCAGCAATATGATAGCTATCAGTAGTTAGTGTTTATCAGATAATTCAGTTGTCTATGTATCTGCCTCATCGTGTGATTTGATGTATGACAGCTTGTATGTTAAAGTTTCAATTAACAGTGTTTTCCGCTAATCCTGTGACATGTGCATTATGAGATGATTGCGTTATTGCCACCTGTGTATTGTATTGACGTGGCATTTATGTGAGAATTGTGGGTGTTACAGCTTGGTATCAGAGCTTGTGGTTTCAGTATTGAGAATCAGTGGATGCTTGAGCTCTTACCGTGTTCAGATCCGTGGGATTCTTCCCTGAGACTGAGTTTAGCGGAATTAACTGACCTAGCTTATTGTATAACGCTGGGTGATCGATCTGTTATCTTACCTTTGTGATATGTGCAGGTAGTTATGGCAGATCATGGTGAGGGATCTGGGTCCGAGAAACCAGCGGGAGACGAGTATGTCCGCCGGTCAGAGATGTTAGCAGTGTTGACGGAGTTCTACAGAGAGAGAGAGAGATCAGCAGCGACAGAGATCTGATCCGCCGCCAGTCACTAGTGTTGAGACAGGGGCTGGGGCATCTTCTTCTTCTGTGCGGGGTGGGTCCTTGAAGGACTTTATGGCGGGAGTCTCACCTCAGTTCCGAGGCGGTGGTGAGCCGGGTGCGGCTATGGCTTGGGAGAGAGAGATAGAGGCGGCATTTCGAGTTGCCCATATCGACCCTCGTGATATGGTCGGCTATGCGGCTTATCAGCTGAAGGGAGGGGCTTCACAGTGGTGGAAGTCCATTGAGTCATCTATGACTACTGCAGCAGCTTATGCTATGATGTGGGATCAGTTCCGTGCTATCTTTGAGCTTCAGTATATTCCCCGGGATGAGCGCCGGGAGATGGAGCGCCGGTTTCTACACCTCCAGCAGGGCAGTATGTCAGTCCAGCAGTATGTAGACAGATTTAATGAGTATGCTCAGTTTGCACCTCAGCACATGGATTCAGAGGTCCGTAAGGCCGATGCCTTTATCGATGGGTTGAGATCTGATATTCGCGAGTTCGTTGGACTTCACGACACCCCGACATTTACGAGAGCCTTGGAGTTGGCCCGTGTTAGAGAGAGGGAGATCGAGAGGCAGAGGGGCCAGCCTCCATCCCAGAGACAGAGGACAGAGACGTCCGAGCAGTCCCGTAGTTACTATCGAGAGCCCCAGGACTTTCAGAGAGAGAGACAGCCTGAGCAGCAGCAGGTTCAGGGGCAGGGTTCGGGATATCGCAGAGATAGAGACAGGGGCAGAGACCGTAGGTCCAGGAGGTCTGGGCAGTATCAGGGATCAGGGACGGCCAGTCAGAGTCAGGGGCAGACTTCCCATTATAGCGCTTCTAGCCAGAGTCAGAGCAGCGTGGGACAGGGGTCCCAGCCGTCAGGGAGTCGTGCAGACAGTTCAGCTGGAGAGAGAGACTGTCCGAGGTGTCGTCGTCGCCATTCCGGTCCTTGTGTGTCGGAGCAGCCCAGATGTTACCGCTGTGGTCAGTATGGCCACACATCTTTTACATGTACTTCGAGGGATTCCCTGTGCTTCCGCTGTGGGAGGCCAGGTCATATAGTCAGAGATTGCCCGGATGCGCCGCCAGCAGTGCAGGGAGCGAGCACTAGCGGGACTAGAGCAGAGCCCCCATCTTCTAGCCGTCGAGAGTCAGCACCTAGAGGCCGAGGCAGAGTGTTTCAGGCCACGGCAGAGGAGGCCCGCGAGTCTACCGATGTGGTATCTGGTACGTATGTTCTGAACGGGCTTAGTGCTCGCGTTTTATTTGATTCTGGAGCAGATCGCTCGTATGTATCTGTCGTGTTTTGTGCCTACTTTTCTGTGCCTCCTACTATTTTATCTGTGCCGTTGGTTGTTGAGAGGGTAGATGGTAGTACAGCGTTAGTAAGTCGAGTGTTTAGAGATTGTGTTCTTGAGATAGATGCTCACCAGTTTTTGATCGATCTACTGCCGATAAAGATCAGCAGTTTCGATGTGATAGTGGGTATGGACTGGATGACAGCCAGGCAGGCCGATATTCTTTGCGCAAAGAAGATGATCCGGATACCCATTTCAGACAGTGAGACAGTGACAGTGTACGGCGAGAGGCGCCGAGGTGAGATCGGTATTGTTTCGATGGCCCGAGCTCAGAGATATGTTGCGAAGGGATGTGAGACCTTTCTGGCCTATGTTGTCGACGCCAGATTAGAGAAGAAGACCTTAGCGGATATACCTGTGATTCGAGAGTTCCCCGAGGTATTCCCAGAGGAGTTGCCTGGGTTACCGCCAGATCGTCAGGTCGAGTTTCATATCGACCTTATCCCTGGAGCGGTGCCTATTGCAAAGACGCCTTATAGGCTGGCACCTACCGAGATGAGAGAGATGATGTCGCAGCTTCAGGAGTTGCTTGATCGTGGATTTATCCGTCCGAGTTCATCCCCGTGGGGAGCTCCAGTGTTGTTCGTGAAGAAGAAGGACGGTTCTATGCAGATGTGTATCGACTATCGAGAGTTGAATAAAGTGACGGTGAAGAACCGTTATCCGCTTCCACGTATCGACGATCTGTTCGATCAGCTGCAGGGTTCGAGCTTCTTCTCGAAGATTGATTTGAGATCAGGGCATCATCAGCTGAGAGTTAGAGATGAGGACGTGCCGAAGACTGCGTTTCGGACGAGATACGGCCATTATGAGTTTCTTGTGATGCCCTTCGGACTGACTAACGCACCCGCGACATTCATGGATCTGATGAACAGGGTGTGTAGATCTATGTTGGATCGGTACGTGATTGTGTTTATCGATGACATCCTGATATATTCGAGGAGTGCCGAGGACCACGAGCAGCACTTGCGAGAGGTTTTGACCGTGCTGCGAGCGGAGAGACTGTATGCTAAGTTCTCCAAATGCGAGTTCTGGTTGCGCGAGGTCCAGTTTTTGGGGCATGTTGTGAGCGCCGAGGGTATTTCGGTAGATCCGGCGAAGATAGAGGCTGTTATGAGTTGGGAGCCGCCGAAGACCGTGCCTGAGGTCCGTAGTTTTCTGGGACTAGCCGGGTATTATCGTCGCTTCATTCAGGACTTCTCGAGGATTGCCAGGCCGTTGACGAGATTGACACGACAGTCCGTTCCTTTCGTGTGGTCTGATGAGCAGGAGTCGGCTTTCAGAGATTTGAAATCCCGGTTGTGTCAGGCGCCAGTGTTAGCATTGCCTGAGGGTACAGAGGATTTCGTAGTCTATTGTGATGCACCGGGTACCGGTTTGGGTTGCGTTCTGATGCAGCGAGGCAAGGTGATAGCGTATGCGTCGCGGCAGTTGAAGACTTACGAGGAGAATCATACCGTGCACGACCTTGAGTTAGACGCGATAGTGTTTGCGTTGAAGATATGGCGTCATTATTTGTACGGTTCGCGGTTTGTAGTGTATACAGATCATAAGAGTCTTCAGTATTTGTTCAGTCAGAAGGAGCTGAATATGAGACAGCGGCGCAGCCTCGAGTTGTTGAAAGATTATGACTGCGAGATTCAGTACCATCCTGGTAGGGCCAATGTGGTGGCCGATGCGTTGAGCCGTAAGGCGTGTGGCCAGACGGTGGTTTCCCGAGCAGCGAGACTCGAGGTCACATCGACTCTTGTGGAGAGTCTGATGCATGCTCAGTTAGAGGGTTTGCGGGCGGAGAATGTGAAGAGAGAGCGGCTTGCGGGACAGCTTGAGGTATTGAGCAGAGATAGCAGAGGTTTGTGGGTATTCCATGACCGAGTCTGGGTTCCGAGAGTCGGTAATCTGCGGCAGCTAATTTTAGATGAGTCGCATCGATCGAGGTTGTCTATCCACCCCGGGAGCACCAAAATGTATAGAGATTTGCGTGAATATTATTGGTGGCCTGGGATGAAGAGAGATGTGGGTCGATATGTTGAGGAGTGCATGACTTGTCTACGTGTGAAGCCCGAGCATCAGAAGCCTCACAGGCATTTGCAGCCTTTAGAGATCCCAGAGTGGAAGTGGTATCATATCACGATGGACTTCATCGTCAGACTTCCGCGCACCGTTCGAGGCAATGATATGATCTGGGTGATTGTAGATCGGTTGACTAAGAGTGCCCATTTCCTGGCGGTGAGAGGCACCATTACTATGGTCAGTTGGCTCGGCTGTACATCAGTGAGATAGTTTCGAGGCACGGCGTTCCGATGTCGATTACGTCCGATAGAGATGCGCGGTTTACTTCGAGGTTCTGGCAGAGCTTTCAACGCGACTTGGGGACGAGTGTTCAGTTGAGTACCGCGTACAGACCTCAGACAGACGGGCAGACAGAGCGGACAAATCAGACTCTTGAGGATATGCTCCGAGCTTGTGCGATCGATTTCAGTAGTAGTTGGGACGTTCACTTGCCGTTAGTCGAGTTTGCGTACAACAACAGCTACCATTCCTCCATCAAGATGGCTCCATTCGAGGCACTGTATGGGCGTAAGTGCCTAACCCCGGTGTGTTGGGGCGAGGTCGGCGAGCGACCTATTAGTGGGCCCGAATTGTTACAGGAGACGAGCGATAAGGTGGCGGTTATCCGCGAGCATATGAGAGTAGCGCAGAGCCGGCAGAAGAGTTATGCCGATCGTCGTCTGACTGAGCTTGAGTTCAGTGTGGGAGATCGCGTTATGTTGAAAGTGTCGCCGTGGAAAGGAGTTATCAGATTCAGGCACCGAGGTAAGCAAAGTCCGCGGTACATCGGTCCGTTTGAGATCATCGCCAGAGTCCGAGATCAGGCGTATAGATTGAGGTTGCCTCCCGAGCTGGCCGGAGTCCACGATACGTTTCATGTGAGCCACCTGAGGAAATGTCTGGCCAAGGATGACCAGTTTGTGCCGTTATCTGAGATCACCGTGGACGATCATCTGAGATATGTCGAGCAGCCTGAGGCGATTACTGACCGGAAGGTAAAGAGATTGCAGAACAAAGAGATCGCGCTAGTACTCGTTCAGTGGAGGCATCATAAGGGTACTAGTGCCACCTGGGAGCCCGAGACTGAGATGAGGAGCCGATATCCACAGCTGTTCCCGAATCCGAGCTAGATTCCGGGACGGAATCTTTTTAAGAGGAGAGGATTTGTAACATCCCGAATTTGAGCCTGGTACGTGGATTTAATTTATTGGCTCATTATTTAATAATTATTGCGTGTTCCAATTAAATCCCGTTTCGTGGAATTAACGTCTCGAGATTGAGTGATACGTGTCTCCGAGTTAATAATTAGTGGATTATTATTATGTATGAGATCGTGGATTTAATTGGGTCGATTTGATATTAATTGAGAAAAAGTGATATCGGGTTCGGATTTATCGGGTCCGGAGTTTCTAATTAAGGAAAGGGTATATACGTGCGTTCCTTGACTGTGTTTCCTTTCCTTCTTCTTTCCAAAATCAGAAAATATTGCATATGTGTGTGTGAGAGCTGCTGGAGTTTGCAAAGATTGAAATTGGTTGCTGATTTGAGTTCTTCTTCCTCCTCCTTTGAATTTGTGAGCTTCAAGGTAAGGATTTTGGGTTTAATTGATGAAAATTTGTATGTGTATGCTGCTGAAATTATGGGTTTCAGCTCTGAAATGTTTGGGTCTGTTACATATGAGTTTTATAGAGCTTTTTGGCTGCTGGAGTCGAGTAAGGGAGGTGAACACCTCTGGTTTCCGCCATTTTTGCGACCGGCACAGAGCTGGTATATCGTGAGCGCGGCCGCGATCGCGGCGCGACCGAGTTGCCTGGGCGCGGGCCCGCAATGCGGCGGGTTCTGTCGGGGGTTTTCGGGCGTAGACTGTTCGTTCGGGGTGGTTCCGTGGGGTGTGTTTGGTTGTGTTAATCGTGTTTCGAGTTTTGTTATCCGTCGGTCGAGTTGTATTAATCTGTTGGGGTCCGTGTTAATTACAGGTTCGAGTCGACCGCGTTCCGACCAGCGATAGAGTTCGGGTTTCGATTGCTTTCGGGTATTGGTGAGTACTCGAGTTCTTTACAAAACGCGCGTAGTCTTTTATGAGTCAGTTATGTGTTATGAATTGTGTATATGAGACAGAGGTACAGCGCATGTATTGTATTGACGTGACATTTATGTGAGAATTGTTGGTGTTACAATTTCCAATCTTTTAAATTCAATATGGTTCATCGTTTCTTCTGAGTAAAAATATATAAAACTAATATGGTGAGTCGTTTTTACGTTTGGTTAAATAAAAAATCGATGTTGTTAAATGTTTTTTCCGATCAAAAACACTAAAAATTAGATTAAGCGGTTGTTTCTGCCGTTTGATTAAATTGAAGACCGAAATGGTTTGCTGTTATTTCGAGCGAAAACATTTAAAATTGAAACGACGAACCATTTTAATATTTTCAACGACGAATCAAATCTAATTTAAAGTATTATCAACGGAAAAAAATGAATAACCATTCCGATTTTCAATTTAACCAAATGTAAAAAACAATCAAATAATCTAATTTTTAATGTTTTATAAGAAAAAATGATGAACCATTTCGATTTCCAATTAAACGAAACGGAAAAACGAAGAACCAATTTAATTCTAATTTTTTTCTTTAAAAAAATTGTATATACATGCGTGTGTAGGAAAGCCGTATTAAGAAACCACAGAGACATTTCTGTATAAATATAGGAAACCATAGGACCTTAAATGTTGAAAACCAGATAGACCTTTCTATATATAATTATTTCTTAAACTACAAGGACCATTTTGCAATTAATGAAAAACACATTTTTATAATTATTTTTTAACCTGCAAGGGCTACTTTGTAATTACTTAAACTGCAAGGGGCTATTTGTAAATAATGAAACGCACCCCAAAACGGTGCGTTTCATTACCGCCGAGTTGCCTGGGCGCGGGCCCGCGATGCGACGGGTTCTGTCGGGGGTTTTCGGGCGTAGACTGTTCGTTCGGGGTGGTTCCGTGGGGTGTGTTTGGTTGTGTTAATCGTGTTTCGAGTTTTGTTATCCGTCGGTCGAGTTGTATTAATCTGTTGGGGTCCGTGTTAATTACAGGTTCGAGTCGACCGCGTTCCGACCAGCGATAGAGTTCGGGTTTCGATTGCTTTCGGGTATTGGTGAGTACTCGAGTTCTTTACAAAACGCGTGTAGTCTTTTATGAGTCAGTTATGTGTTGTGAATTGTGTATATGAGACAGAGATACAGCGCATGTATGATTTTATCTGCCATATATATGCTATACGTGTTTGAGTTGCAGGTGTCAGCGATATGTGATCGCGCAGGCTGACTGTCCCTAACCAGTCACGAGGTATGAGACTGTATATATACAGCAGTGCTTATTGCCAGGTCGCTCCTGTGCCTATTGTGAGCTAACCGCTGCTGTGTGCGGCCTGTTAGCTGGAGAACGGCGTCCCCCTTTGAGCAGAGATATGTGTCGTGTATTGAGCTGTGTTATGTATATCGAGATATCTGTGTTGTGCATGCTATATGTGTTTACCTGCAGTGTCTAACCCTCGCGTACTCACGAGCTGTCCAGCTTATGTTTTCGAGTCTTCCGTGTCTCAGGCAGCCATTCTGTGGGACCGTAGTCACAGCCGCAGCAGCCGAAGTAGTGATCGAGGCAGTTTAGAGTCGTGTATGCTGACTGTATTTTGATGCTCGACTTTAGAGCTGTTATCTGTATTTTGTACTTGATCAGCAATATGATAGCTATCAGTAGTTAGTGTTTATCAGATAATTCAGTTGTCTATGTATCTGCCTCATCGTGTGATTTGATGTATGACAGCTTGTATGTTAAAGTTTCAATTAACAGTGTTTTCCGCTAATCCTGTGACATGTGCATTATGAGATGATTGCGTTATTGCCACCTGTGTATTGTATTGACGTGACATTTATGTGAGAATTGTGGGTGTTACAATTTCCAATCTTTTAAATTCAATATGGTTCATCGTTTCTTCTGAGGAAAAATATATAAAACTAATATGGTTAGTCGTTTTTACGTTTGGTTAAATAAAAAATCGATGTTGTTAAATGTTTTTTCCGATCAAAAACATTAAAAATTAGATTAAGCGGTTGTTTCTGTCGTTTGATTAAATTGAAGACCGAAATGGTTTGCTGTTATTTCGAGCGAAAACATTTAAAATTGAAACGACGAACCATTTTAATATTTCCAACGACGAATCAAATCTAATTTAAAGTATTATCAACGGAAAAAAATGAATAACCATTCCGATTTTCAATTTAACCAAATGTAAAAAACAATCAAATAATCTAATTTTTAATGTTTTATAAGAAAAAATGATGAACCATTTCGATTTCCAATTAAACGAAACGGAAAAACGAAGAACCAATTTAATTCTAATTTTTTTCTTTAAAAAAATTGTATATACATGCGTGTGTAGGAAAGCCGTATTAAGAAACCACAGAGACATTTCTGTATAAATATAGGAAACCATAGGACCTTAAATGTAGAAAACCAGAGAGACCTTTCTATATATAATTATTTCTTAAACTACAAGGACCATTTTGCAATTAATGAAAAACACATTTTTATAATTATTTTTTAACCTGCAAGGGCTACTTTGTAATTACTTAAACTGCAAGGGGCTATTTGTAAATAATGAAACGCACCCCAAAACGGTGCGTTTCATTACCGTAAATGTTAGTTAGAGAAAAACATTTAAAATTGAAACGACGAACCATTTTAATATTTCCAACGACGAATCAAATCTAATTTAAAGTATTATCAACGGAAAAAAATGAATAACCATTCCGATTTTCAATTTAACCAAATGTAAAAAACAATCAAATAATCTAATTTTTAATGTTTTATAAGAAAAAATGATGAACCATTTCGATTTCCAATTAAACGAAACGGAAAAACGAAGAACCAATTTAATTCTAATTTTTTTCTTTAAAAAAATTGTATATACATGCGTGTGTAGGAAAGCCGTATTAAGAAACCACAGAGACATTTCTGTATAAATATAGGAAACCATAGGACCTTAAATGTAGAAAACCAGAGAGACCTTTCTATATATAATTATTTCTTAAACTACAAGGACCATTTTGCAATTAATGAAAAACACATTTTTATAATTATTTTTTAACCTGCAAGGGCTACTTTGTAATTACTTAAACTGCAAGGGGCTATTTGTAAATAATGAAACGCACCCCAAAACGGTGCGTTTCATTACCGTAAATGTTAGTTAGAGAAATTAATGGCAGCAGCGATTATATTTTTTGCATATTAATTTTTTTTGTAATTTAGACTTTTAGGTACTCTTGCGTGTGAGTTGTATAAGAGTACGTGTTGTGACTCGTCTTGCTTTTTGTTTTTCTCTCATTGTCTTTTTCATCTTTTTAGAACTTGTAAAATGTGAGGATTGTGGGCTTCGTTGTATCCTGTTTTTGGTTATATACATGCAGTTTCTAATTCAAAAAAAGAATATTTTAATCGTATGCAATATATAATGCTTTTCTTACGTCCATAAATTATTTTTAACGTTCAATATATGATTAAATATATTAACTTGAATTATGTAGAGGGTAAATACATAATTCAACTTTGAATAAATTGGTAATGTCAAATGAAACTCAACATATATAAGGCCATAAGGGCTAAAAGTTATTTTGGTTTAAGTGAATCGATCATATATATATAAAGATTAAATTACTTACGTGGGAATTGAACCCAAAACTCTAACTCCATAAATAAACACCTTACCAATAAGCTACTAAACATTTTGTTATCAAACTCGTTGACTTAATTCTTTTTATTAACAAATTTACTATTTATTATATTAACTTAATAAAACATCAAACTCTTTAGTTTATACATCATCGGATTTTATTTACCACTAGGATGCACTATGTTTTTCTTGTTATACATTATGGTTTTCTAAATAGTTCTTTGATACAATTGGATAGTGCATCACAATAAAAATTATATTGTATCATAGCGATGAAGAAAATTCAGTGTGTGTGTGTATAGATATAGAGAGAGAGACACACAGAAAAATGTGGAGAAAGTAAGTCTTATGGTAAACTAGTAGTTTGCAGGTCGAAAAAAATTTAAAAATTACGTGATTCGACAAATATATTGAATTAAAGAGAAAATAATCATTTTGTCTTTGATTCAACATTTACTGTTGAATCACGAATGAGTTAACACATTGATTTAAGATTTATGTTCTTTAATTCAAAAATTTTTACACTTCTCAACAATATTTAATTTCTTACATGATCTATATCCTATGTATGTAAACATCTAAAATCAAAATTAATTTTTAGGGCCAGTCCCTGATTTAATAATAATCATTAATTTCAATGGTTTAACTTCAACAATTGATGACTGATTGAGTAAAAAAATATGTTTCATGATGGAGAACCTTTTCTATCTCACCTAGGCAAGTGTTGCATGTAACCAAATTTATCATAAAGGCATTTTTTTAAAGGGTTAATTGCGCAAAAAACCACCAACTTGTCAGTTTTTTGTGATTAAAACCCCAAATCATTTTCCGTTGCATTAAAACCCTGAACTAACTAAAAATCAGTAAATCAAGGTTTTATCAATAGGTAACCGGTTGAAACCGGTTTTTAAATCCTACGTGGACCGGTAAATAACTTACGTGACATAAATTTTAATTGTTGAAACCGGTTGCCAAGTATTACACATCATTTAAACCCCCGTTGATGATGTATTCCCGTTTAAAAAGTACAATTAAAAATTATCAACGGGGTTTAAATGATGTGTAATTATTGGCAAACGGTTTCAACAATTAAAATTTATTCCACATAGGTTATTTACCGGTCCACGTATGATTAATAGCTGGTTTCAACCGGTTACCCATTAATAAAACCTTAATTTACGAACTTTTAGTTACTTCGGGGTTTTCTATGCAACGAAAAATGGTTTGGGGTTTTAATCACAAAAACCCGACAAGTTTGGGGTTTTTTACGCAGTTATCCCTTTTTTAAATATTCCATCAAAAGTGTTACATTAGCTGTATTTTATAGTAGTGTGTGACATTAAAACTCAATTCATTTTTCTTTAATTTATATAAAAATTAATGGGAGAATTTCATATATGTCTCTCCAAAACTTCATAATATCATATATACCCAACTCAAAAAAAGAACTTCATATATGTCATTCTAAAATTTCATAATATCATATTTACCCAATTTAAACCTTTAATATCATATATACCCTTTAAAACTTTTAAATATATCAAACATATCCAAATTATTTATTTATTCTTTTTTATCAATTTAAAACTCATAATAAATATTTATGATCAAGGAATTGACCAATCTACCCTTTTTATTTCTTAAACTTCATAATATCGTATTACCCTTATTAAAACTTTAATATCGTATATATCCGTTGAAACTTTTAAATATATCAAATATATTTAAATTATTTATTTATTCTTTTTTATTACGTTAAAACTCATAATAAACATTCTTTATTTAAGGGAGAATTTCATAATAGAGTCTTAAAATAATAAAAAAGAATAAATAAATAATTTGGATATATTTAAAAGTTTCAACTGGAATAACATAATATAATTCGATCTTAAATTCTCTTAATTTAAGAGAGAATTTCATATGATATATGTTTATTATGAGTTTTAAAGTAATAAGAAAAAAATAAATAAATAATTTGGATATATTTAATATATTTAAAAGTTTCATCGGATATATATGATATTAAAATTTTAAATTGGGTAAAATACGATTTCATGAAGTTTAAGAAAAAAAAGGACAGATTGGTCATTTATTTAATAATGAATATTTATTATGAGTTTTAAAGTAATAAAAGAGAATAAATAAATAATTTGGATATATTAGATATATTTCAAAGTTTTAAAAGGTATATATGATATTAAAGTTTTAAATTGGGTAAATATGATATTATGAAGTTTTAAAAGGACATATATGAAATTCTTTTTTTTAGGTTGGGTATATATGATATTATTAAGTTCTAGAGGGACATATATGAAATTTTTCCAAAAATAATTGGAGGCTCACATATGGCCAAATGTTGGATTCTCTACATTCTGCCATTTTAAGTGATGAATATAATATTATGATCATAAGCATGACCTAACCCATGTGATCCAACTTCTAATCATATGATTACTTCAAAAACCCCAATCAATACCATACTTTAATTATCATATTGTGAATTCTTAAATGTTCATCATTGATTCTTAAAGTAATCAATTTCACATTAATATAGATCGGCATGTGGAACACTTGTACATCGGATCGTACGCTTTCACTATATATCTCATTTGTTTTATGGTTATATGTGACTATGCATGATCTTTTTGATTACCGATACTTGTATTCGAAACTAAATAGTTTAATGATAGGGTTAAAGCATACAATAACAACTTATCTTTTAATCTACTAATTAATATCAAGAATAGAAAAATAAATGTATTGTATCATTAACTTTTATTGTTGATATAATGAGTTGCAGTTTTAGTTTTTCATATCATTATTATTATTTCTACATAGTAGAGTTTGGTTTTACATACCTAAGTTGACTCTATTGGCATGAAAAAGTCAAGTTTTGTTACAAATATATGATCATATTAGTATAAAAACTAAAGTATGTACACGTACGTATTGTATCAACAATTAAAAATTTTAGATGTACCATATTATTAATTTTATTGTTCACACACACACAGACATAAAAAAAGTCAGGCTTTGTTACAAATATATGGTCATATTTGGTACGGAAAACTGAAGTATATTGTCATCGTATGACTTTAAATCTTAATTATATGGTATGCGTTAGGCGACATTAACGAAACGAAGCTAACATATATGGTACAAATTCCATCACTTCATTATACTTTATACAATTCAAATGTAGAGGTAATTACCGTTCGCAATTCAGCCGCTGCACAAGTTAATTTGGAACATTATGAATGTGAATTCACCTCTACCAAATGAATATATGGTACATAGCTATGTGTTTGGTACATAAGAATCACAAATTCACAATGAATGGAAGCAAATAATTAAGACCAAGTACTTTAAATTATGTGTCTTGTTTGACTCGTAGAATGAAATTCATAGGAAGTGTGTTTGAAACATGTTTACTTAATTTATATGGATTCCATTTATTATTAGTCGGATAAAATGTTAGACATTGCTAGAAAAACTCAAATCACTAATGACCAAAATCCTGTGCGTGTTTGACATGTTATAGTTCGTTGGATATATGATCATAGCTAATTCTTTGATCAATGCTTAAATTTAGATAAACGTAAGTAAAAGACAAGTGACAAAAGAAGGTGCTGACACATGATAAAATAAATAAGATGTTGACATGTGACAAATCTATTTATTCATTTATTTCCATTTATAGATAGATTAATTAACATTCGTTGGTTGCTCAGGGAGAACGAAAAGACTATTGGGAGTGGAGAGTTGAACCAAACGGAAGAGTTGCACATGAATTAACTTAAGGGCGCTGAATGAAGAATCAACGGTGCTCGTGCTTAGTTGGAATTCTTGGGTGCCTATTAAGGTGAATATTGGGGTTGGATGATGGCTTAAAACAATCTTCCCACGATGGATAACTTAAAGAAAAATGGAGTGGCGAAAAATTGAAAGCTGGTCAAACACTAATTGTTGGATCTGTATGAAAGCGCTCTGTTCCAAAAATAAGTGCCAAGCAAAGGCGTTACAAGATATTTGTTTTTCGGCTATTTGGGTCATTAATTTGGAGTTGGAGTAATCCTAGTTGAGATTGAAGATCAAAAAGAGACTAGGCGTAATGAAACATTTTTTCTTTGATCCAAAACCTTTGAATCTCTTAGTAATCTAGGTCGGTGCCGTCTATGATTGGATTTCGAACCCTTCTTCGTTGATCATGTAACCAGTGTTTTGTTCGATGTCGCAGTTCATAAAAATTGGGTTTAAAAAAAAAATAATAACATTGATTGCTAAATGCCTGTATATGATCACATTATTTCCTATTAACAGCATATATAACAAAATAACAAGAATGTATTTTGTTTTTTATTTATTTATTTTATGTTAAGATTCGTTCATCTGCTAGCTAGAGCTAGCCGTTCATACTGTCAATTGCTAACAATGATTGTCGGCCTTTTTCTATTATGTCATTGCAATTGACATTTTAATTTGTTTTTTATTGTTATTAAATATTATAATAGCATTGTAAATATAAAGTGCTACAAAAAATTCTTCTTTAACGAGACAACATTAATAAAGGATGATCATGACATTAAATAGCTATATACTTTTGAATTTATGCATACTTATGTAGTGTATTTTTCTTTGTGCATAATTATTTAATGTACTTAAAAATATTTTAATTAGGTAATTGGATGACATGATAACGAGTACAACAGGTTACCATGCTTAATTAGTCAAAAAAAAATTGTAAACATATTTATGTAGTGTATTTTTTTGTACACATTTGGTAGTTAAACTTTTTTAAAAGTGTTTTTAGGTAGTTAGGTGACCTCATGTTACCAATGTCACCCAATTAACTAATTGAAACACTTTCAAAGTACACTTCATAAATGTGCACAAAAAACCCACAACATAAATGTTTACAAATTCAAAAGTACATAGCTACATGTCATCATTTTTCCTAAAAAAAATCATTTTGATGTTAAAAAAAATCATTTTTCCTAAAAAAATTAATACTTTTTGTATAGATGATGAGTATATATATATATATATGATGTGGATACGGTATATGTTTTTTACTTGAATAACACTTGTTTTTTCTTGAATAAAACTTGTAGCGATGACAATGTCGTTGCATACTATTAAATATTTAATCGATTTGCATTTTAAACAGAGTATTAGACGAAGAGAACAGTATTCATCGGTGTACATAGGTGATTAACTTTTGGTGATGTTGTGTCAGAACATTTGTTACAAGCTTTTAGCGATGATGGTGATAACAATAAACTTTTTGCAATGACATTTGGACATTCAACAATGACTTGTTCATCACAAAATCTGTTTTTTCTTGTAGTGAATGTCGATTATTATGTACTGTTGTATGACTAATAAACTATATATAAACTAAAGTAGAAATATAAGGGGCATTTTACTCAATGAATGAATTTTGAAGGAATTGGAATTTGTTTGTGGTGTATTTTAAATTTGAATTACATAAAAAATGAACAAAAATGCATTTAGATATCATTAAAATCTATGATTGAATGAATCTATAATCCTAACTATTTGTAAATAAATTTAGATTTCTATCATTTCACACAACCTATAACTAGCCTTAAATATCATTCTACACCTTAACCAATCAACTATATAATATACTATAAATTAACTTTTAATTGATTCAAATTCCATTTCGCAAGCCAAACAAATTCTCAGATCCCGTTTATCTCGTGGAATGAATTTGAATGAATTGAAATTTAAATTGAAGTGTATATTTTATGAGTTGACATATGGAATGATGTTTAAGGTTGACAAAATATATGAGTTATATAATGTTAGGAATCTTAATATTCATTACAAATAGTTAATAATGATGAATTCCTTAACCCATAGAATTTGATGGAATGTAAACAAGATGTCATTCATTATTTTCATAAGTTCAAGCACGCAATAAATAAAATTTTGATTCCTTCAAATTCCATTTCGTGAGCTGGCCAAACACACCCTAAATGTTTTTTTAACAAATATTTCATTAAAACTCTAACAAGGAGCTAGAAACAAGAAAAAAATAAATGTTAACCAAGTCAAACTAATGTTAATGACCTAATTAAGTATCTACTTATACAATATACAACCAAGTCAAAGTAATTAAAAGTTTTGACGACGTGCACCGTACATCAACATATGAAGACTCAGCAATTTTTAAAATAAAGGAAAGCCATGTGAGGTTTTCACATGAAGGCCCACAACATACTCAAACCAAGTTGTTTATATCATTCCAACTCCAATTTGGTATCCAATGCAAAAAACACTATAAATACAGGAATCAAATTTGTTAAACCACAACTTTTTAAACCATTGAATTGTTTGGATCAACAAAATAATTCAAACTCTTTCCATCTTTGTAACTTATAAAGTCACTCGAAAAATGGGCATCATTCGATTTCCTTCTTTGACCGCCAAAACTAAAACTTTCAGCAAATTGCAAGCACTTCGTAGCCGAAACAAGTTGGACGTACCCAAAGGTTATTTGGCTGTCTACGTTGGTGAAATTCATAAGACTCGATTCGTGGTACCATTATCTTTTCTGGAACATCCTATTTTTCAAGATTTGTTGCGCCAGTCGGAAGAAGAGTTTGGGTTTGACCATCCAATGGGAGGTTTAACTATTCATTGCCAAGAGGAGGCCTTCACTGAGCTTATCTCTAGATTGCCTGTTTCATGATGGATTTATTTAAGTTGTGTAGGTTACAAAAGTTTTGTCAACATTGATGGAAGTTTTTTGACACCATCTTAGAGAAATAGCTTCTTCTAAACCATGTAAAAATCCCTGCCAAAGTAACTTTTTTTGTAATCATAAGGGGCTTTATGACTTTTAACAATTAATCATGTACTTGTTTATGATCAAATTGTAGAAATCAAATATCATAGTTCCCTTTTTGGTATTCTAATTTCGTGTATCAAACGTTTAATTACCTAGTATTTTTATAGTTATAATACATACGATTAATCGATGGTAGATAGTGTGTGTAGGTTATGAACTAAGAGTAAAATTTTATACAAATGGCATTGCTTTCACACAGAAGTTAAAGTGTAAACTGAAAATAATTTTAATCCCATAAGAAAGTTCAACCGCCCATGTTTGAGATTCTCCAAAACACATTTTGAGTTGTTTAACTTGTTACTAGATGCATAGTTAACCCTAACTGAAAATAATGTGAATATCACGCGCATTATATGCGTATATTTCATGCTTGTGAATGATGCATGTGAAGATTGATTACGTTGATCAAATATGGTTTACTTACACTAGCACGAAAAGTTGGATTAAATTATACGTAAATAATCATCCTTGGTTTTGATATTAATTAACTTATCAAGTTGGCAACTAGGAAAAAAGAGCCCATCAACCGATATTACGACAAATATGGAGAAAGTAAATTGTGAAACCTATAGTTAAGGACAACTGAAAGTTACTCTTTTCGTAAAGTCATCTAACTCCCACATTTTCGAAAACATTGAATATATCTTAAGCTATTGAATAAGTCAACGTAGAAAGTAAATTACTGAGATAATTAGTCCGATTCGAATTTATTTCCTTTAATTTGATCTACAATATCACAAGAATTAAGGTGATCGGACAAAGATTATATGGATAGATCTGCTACAAAACACTCTATTAGCCCTTAATAAAATTTGGTAGTATGTTACGGAGAAAAGAAAGAAAAATAATTTTTCTTGTTTAGTAAAAGCCCTAAATTTGTACTCTCAAAAATATATAGTTTTTCATGTTTGATGAGGTGCGGATTTAAACACATCAATTAACTGTGATACCTTAATTAATTAATTATTGTGATGATTAATATGAAAAAGAACATATATATACAAATGAGATTTCATGGCCGGATCCTCACGGAAATCAATTCGGGTCTTAAATTCATAAATGCTCCTCAAATATAGTGCCTGTCAATATATTGATAAAGATACGCTATTGCTTAATAATCCATCGCATGTGACCTTCTGAATGCGCGACTGCTGGAATTCATCACTCACCAAAATAATTTCATTTTCAATTCATAGTGTGAGTGTGTGTATATAATTTGAATTAAAAAAATAAAAATAAAACTAATCAATCATTTCGCGATTTTTTCACTTACCAAACACTTTTACTATTTGGAGATTCATGACACAGGTATGATTCACAATACAATCGATTATATCACACCATTGTTGTGGTTCATCACATTACAGATGTTTGCGACAACGTCATGGTTCACGACACCACAAATGATTCACGATAGATACAAGGCTATGATCCACGACTCAAACATGTGTGATTCACGACTATAATTGTGTGGTTCACAACATTGATGATTCACAATCGATACAAAAATGCGATTCACAACTAATGGTTTACACAATCTAAAATAATGGTTCATAATAAACATTGAATCACATTCGTATGTGATTTCTCATCCGTTGAATTAAGAGAGAGAAAGAGAAAGAGAATTTTTTGTAGTATAGAGAATGATTGATTTAGATGATTGAAACATTCCATATTAATTAACTTTCAAATGTATTTAATTTAATTTAAATAAATAAAAATAGATGACATGCCAGATTATCATTGATTTTTACTGTCTTCATTTTAAAGACAGTCTTCATTTGATCCTCTACATACATACATACATACATACATACATACATACATACATACATACATACATACATAGATAGATAGATATAGATAAATATATATATATTCAGATTCAAAAAAGTACCTCTCGAAATCAAGTGCACCCGAAGGTACCAAGCTTAAAAAACTTTTTTTTTTTAAATTTTTTTTCTCATAACTATGTTTAAATTAATGTTATACACATGATATATGAATATCACATACATTCACACTTTCTGCGTCCTTAAAAATTATGTAATTGTTCAATGCATATTTATGTGAATGGTCATCCAAGTCATTCACAACATTCACATGATCTTTATTTTTTTTACCATTCACAAGATTTATGATGTTGTTTCCTTTTAAAAAAAGTCTTATAATGTTTTCTTATACATGTCTATTCAAAAAAAAAAAATGTGAACGATGATTTACATTAGAATACGCTGTGTACACTAGAATTTCATAGATACGCTAATGAACCTGATTCCGTATGTGTGTGTTATTTTTATCCAACATTTCCAAAAACGTACACCAGCATTTATACAATAATAATTATCATTTTAAATAATCTTAAAGTTCAATTTAATATTGCCACTTGACTCTCAAACCAACTTTACTATTAACCTGATAAATTATGATCCATTTATGCATTTTTTTAATGGCAAATATATAAAAGTATCATTAGAAATCCCTATAGGTGATTTAAGGTTTGATGTTGAGTTAATTTACCAATCATATAATTAATTAGGTTTCTAAGTTAAAAGGAAAAGTGGAAAACAACATCAATTCTACATAATCTCCACAAACATGACTACTTCTACCCTTGAATTCCTGTGGCATAAAACAGTCTAAAATAGACTTATTTAAACTTCATAAGAAAAAATGAGAATTATTTTAAATTTAACACTCCTCCTTCATTTGATAGTTGAGACTCCAAATTGTAGTTTAGGTAAAATTTTTGTTAAGAAGTTAGTTCAACGATTCTCCAAGTTTCATATCCTCGTTCTTTTGCTAATTAACAACTTCGTTATGTGATGGTGCTTTATTTCGATGCAAGTTCTTTGTTCTTCTAGTCTTCGCTAATATAATTATTGATTATCGAAACTGATACCTGTAGCATTAACTTGTTATTTCAAACCTAGCCAAATTGTATTTCATGCACAAAGGAAAGTATAAACAGTGGGTTATATAGCAGAAGAAAGACATTGACTACCAACAATAACAATATATTACAACCCACAAGCTAAGGGCAAGGAATGAAGGAATGACAACATGTGCACGACTGCACTTGATCATGTGTCGAGATAAACCAAACATCGAGTCCTTGAAAGTGTTTGAAGCCATGTAAGTTGCACTTTAGTGCATGGACGAACCAAAGTATAGACGACTCTCCCGCCAATAACCCCATTTTGTGGTGTAAGATATTTAGAAGTTTTGTTTGTGTAACATATGGTTTTTTGAGTGTGCAACTTGTGATCTTCAGATATTAATAGACATTTTTGAGTGTGTAACTTATAACATAAAATCAAACACATAATTTAATAGTATAACTGTATAGTTATTTTTATTTAACTTATTTTTCATAGATAGTAGAACTTTATTCATAATCTTTTAGCTTATTTGATATTTATAGGATTGTTTGTGCTATTTTAAATGAATATACACATTTGTTAGCCAGATGCAACCAAATCTAAACAATTGAATATTCAAACTAAGGTATGTGACAAACAACTGTGCAACGGATGAGTTCAGAACCTAGGTCGGCCACTACTCTAGTGTCAGCCATAGCCTTGTGTTATGTGATTTATATAACCATGTTATTTTAGTGTCATTGGATTTTATCAGGATACCAATGAGATCTCAAATTCAACAACACACAAGTATTGGAGATGCGAATTGCACACTTGTGTAAGCTAATTGGGGTTTGTATTCATGCAGTGGTCAAAGGTCAAAGGGGCTCACGTTGTTAATCTAAGGATATAGCTGTTAAGCTAATGCCTGAAGCTGTTAAGCTAAAGCTGTGTTGTTCAGCTAAGACTGATGTTGTTAAGCTAATGCCTAAAGCTGTTAAGCTAAGGCTGGTGCAGTTAAGCTAATGTTGTGTTGTTAAGCTAAGGCTGAAGCAGTTAAGCCAAGGCTGGTGCAATTAAGCTAAAGACAATGTCAAAGCTGTTAAGCTAAGCTTGTAACTGCTATCTTAATGAGTATTTATGATTAGTTATTGTAACACCCCAAAAATTGCAAAGCCCTTGAATATTATTTAGTATGACATAAAAATGGTTTAAGGTTGTGTTTTAACCCATTTAGCATAATTATGTCAAATTCATCTATTTGAGTATTGGATTAATTAATTGTTGCATTAAATAACATTATAACTTATTTGCAAATAAGAGATGAAGTGGGAGGGGGTATTGTGCCAAATTGTGGAAGTGGAAGGGGGGATTGGCCAAAGGCCAAAAGGCCACCCTTTTTCTCCCCTTGAACCGTCCAACACATAGCATACACACACACTTCTCTTTTTTATTTTGGCTTTTGAGAGAAAAGAAGAGAGAAAGAGGTGAATGAGCTAGGGTTTTGCTTGGATGATCAAGTTTTGCAATACTTGAGGCTAAATCTTGGATCTTCCATCTCCATTGAAGGTATAATCATCTTCTATTCCTCTCCGTCTTCTTCATCTTCTCCATTTCCCTAGTTTTGGAGAATGGAACCCAAATGGGTTTAGGTTGAGTTGTTTAGTAAAGGCTCTAAGATTTTAATATGTTGTTATATGATCAAAATGTAGCCAAAATATGTAACTACATTGGTAGTTCGTGTTAGTTTCGATGCAAATCCATTTATGAGCTTATCTAGGGCTCAAATTGATAAACGGAAGAAATATGGTGTTTTCATGTTTTGGAGCTTGGAATGAGTTCAAATATGTTTATAAATGGTTTATTAATCTTTTGGGAGTAGTGGAAATTAATAGAACTCAAATCGGGGTTTCGAGTCAAAACCGCACACCAAGTGTTCGGTGAAATGCCCCAACGAGTTCACAATCGTGTTTGGATAGAATTTTAATGAATAATCATAATGGAATGCTTAAATATAGTCTAAATGTGTTAAATAGTGTTATAGTATTGATTAGAAGTGAGTCCAAGCTCATTTGGAGCTCGGTGTTGCCGGTTGGAGTTTTCGGTCGTTCCGGGGCTCGTTTGGAGCCCGTATGAACTCCAACAAATCATGGAATTAAAAACATGATATCATTATGTTTAGAAGTGTTTAAAAGACCTTATTATGCTAGTCATATGGTTGGAAAAGTCCAGTTCAAGTGTCGGATGCATTTATGAGAGTTGGGTGGGAATTTTGAGCATTTATGACATTTCAGGTGCAGAGGGGGGCCAACAGACACTTGGTCGCGGCGCTACCCCCCCTGGGTCGCGCCATGACCTCCTTTCTGCCCCTGGAATCTGTTTTGGTCGCTCGGGGGGTCGGTGCTCGGGTCTTATGCGTCAAATACACTTCTAAATTAAGTGTTTAAAGGGTTTGAGGGCTTTGGATCCATCCCGGACCTTGTGAGGCCTCATTTGGACTTCATACTTTCGGTTTGATGTCTCATTATCCTTAGGACACTCATCGAGTCGGTTATTGTGTTCGAGGGCTTACGGGTACGCGTTATGAATGTTTTAGGTGATTCGAGCCGAAAGGAGTTTGCTTGCAAGCATTAGCCATTCTCCGGGCTATTGTGACTTTGTGGGAAGGGCTTGAAAGTCTTGTAAACCAATCACTGTGAGTTCTAGCATTAGTGTTACATTATGTGCTTTGCTTATTGTCGGTTTCCTTGTCGAATATAATATTGTACCTGTCATTGACATGTGATATTAATTGCTTGTTGCTTTAACACTTACATGTTGACTTGTTGGCCATATGGGAGGTATGTAGGGCCTCATTATTTGTGTATATCTTTCCTTTGACCTCGCCTGGATATCCATGGAAACGTTGGGCTAGCTCTAAACCTAAATTGAGCAACACGTTGGACTAGCTCTAAGTCTCAATTGAGCAATACGTTGGGCTAGCTCTAAGCCTAAATTGAGCAATATGTTGGGCTAGCTCTAAGCCTAAATTGAGCATTCGATCATGTTGATTATAGAACACATTAGTTGACTATCGTTGCATACATACATATTGTGTTTCTTACTAATCTAGCATCTCACTCAACTTTTTTGACCCTCCTTAGTTGTTAACCTTTCAGGTAAAGGGAAAGGTCACGCTTGATTCATGATAGTAGGATTGGAGCTCGGCTAGCAACTCGTATTTTGGTATAGCTTCAATGATGCTTGGGGTTGGGGACTTAGTGGACTCCCATTTTGTATATGCCGGCGTATGGCCTTGGCTTGAACATTTGATTTGTATTATGAATGATAGACATTAAAACCCCAAACATTTGATCCATGATTTACCACACTTTGCTCTTAGATAGGAGACAAAGTGGGGTGAATCATGTTGATGGTTTTTGTATATGGAAAAATTTAAATTTGACCGTAATTCCACAAGTATTTATTGATAATTACTGTTAATTGTTCGTGAAACTTTTATTTTAGTTGGAGGGTGTTTCAATTTGGTATCAGAGACTGTGTTCAATGATTGAGTGTAGTCGACGACACTCACTACTGAACGCGGGTTCGGATGCTAGCATTGGCCCACCTAGGCAACACTCGTAAAACAATCGTAAAGTTGACTTGGCCTAGGTTTGGGTAATTAACGGGTAGACGTTAAGCTTATATATATTGCGAAACATATTAAGTATTCGTCCTTGAGCTTATATGTGAGCATTTATCGAATGCCTCTTGGGTTTTATTTCAGTCGAAATGTCGGATCACGGATCCAATCGTAACCATGAGCCGGTAATAAGCCCTCAAGCGTCGGATGAATCCGGCAACGATCAATCCTTTCAATCCGGGGAGGACGAATCGAGAGAGGACCGGATGCTCCAAAAGATGGCGGAGATTATGGAGCAAAACAAGCAACAACAGGAGTTGTTGCTAGAGGCGAAAATGCAAGCCTTCTATGAGCGGATGGAGAAGGCTAGAGAAGACAAGGCTCATACTGAAGTGAGTATTGGCACCAATCGTGAAGGTGGGGGCGGGGAGAAGGCCCGCAATGATAATGAGTCTGGGAAGAAGAAAGAAAAGGCTTCGAAGTCCAAGAATGGTTGCTCGTTTAAAACCTTCATGGGATGTAGGCCTCCCGAATTCGATGGCAAGATCGGGGCACGCCCATCAATGGATTGGCTAAAAGAGATTGAGAAGTTCTTTCGCGTGAACGACTGCCGCGAGGAGAAGAAAGTTTCCTACGGTACTGTATTGTTGAAGGGCCCCGCTTTGACTTGGTGGGATGCGGAGGTCGAGGTTCTGGGAGAGGAGATGATTAGGTCCATGACGTGGGACGAATTCAAAATCTGGTTCAAGCGGCAATTCTGTCCTGCCGTTTCAATCCAGAAGATTAAGAGGGACTTCCTCACTTTCCATCAGGGCGATCTATCAGTGGATGACTATCTGGCAGAGTTTGACTCCAAGGCTATGTTTGTTGGGCCGCTAGTGTCAGACGAAAATCAGAAGGCAGAGTATTTTGTGGAGGGCCTTCGAAAGGAAATTCGTGAATTTGTAAAGATGCAAGTGATCAAGACCTTTGATCAAGCCGTTGAACTTGCTCGCATCCGAGAGTATGAAGTCTCTCGTGTTGATCCTGATGCCCTCTCATCTAAGAAATTGAAGACCGAGGTTCCTCAAGGGTCGTATCGACCGCCTCGTACTCCTCACTCTCATTCTAAGGGTGGTGATTCTAGAACTCAATCGCATGCACCATCAAAGCAGCAGTCGTACTCCTTA
Source organism: Centrapalus pauciflorus (assembly GCA_020465985.1). Classification (NCBI taxonomy): domain Eukaryota; kingdom Viridiplantae; phylum Streptophyta; class Magnoliopsida; order Asterales; family Asteraceae; genus Centrapalus; species Centrapalus pauciflorus. The sequence continues at coordinate 54,497 of JAANYP010004253.1, forward strand.
AATCAATCAAAGCGGCACTCGTCTAATGCCGCCGCGGCTTGCAATAAGTGTGGGAAATTCCATAAAGGGGAGTGCAATCGGGGTCCCCTCATTTGTCATAGCTGTGGGGAAGAGGGGCACATTCGTACTAAGTGCCCAAGATATGCGGATAAATGTTTCGTATGTGATCAGTCGGGACACAAATCGTGGGGTTGTCCCAATCGGAATGACGTGCTGGCGGAAAGTAAAGCTTCGGCGGCGAAGTCGGTAGTTGGCGGCGGTTCCTCCCAATCAAAGGGGAATGCGTCGAAAGCTCATGCGCGGGTATTTCAGATCACCGCGGAGGAGGCTCGGGACGCACCAGATGTTGTTACCGGTACCTTTCTATTGAACTCCTTACCTGCTATTGTTCTGTTTGATTCTGGTGCAAATGTGTCGTTTATTGCTAAATCATTTGCACGAAAGCTTGACAAATTGCCTTCATTGTTGCCTTTACCTTTGACTATTGATGTTGCAAATGGGATGCCGGTTGTGGCTACCCAGATTTATTTTGATTGTAAACTCACCTTAGATGGGTATGAATTTGGGATTGACCTTGTGCCAATAGACACAAGGGAGTTTGATGTAATCGTGGGTATGGATTGGTTGGCGGGAAACGAGGCTAGTATCGTGTGTGCCAAAAGGGTTGTTCGATTGATGACTCCCGGCGGCAGCGAAATATTCGTCTACGGGGAGAAGCGTAAAGGAGAGGTGGTGATCATTTCCATGGCAAAAGCTCGTAGAAGCATTAGTAAGGGGTGTCAGAACTTCTTGGCGTATGTGATGAATGCCAAGAAGGATGAGAAGAGTTTGGAAGACGTGTCGATAGTGAGGGACTTCCCGGACGTTTTTCCGGAGGACTTGCCGGGTTTGCCACCCGATAGAGCTATAGAATTCCGGATAGATTTGGTGCCAAGAGCTGCTCCCATTGCCCGGGCTCCTTACCGTTTGGCTCCTTCGGAGATGAAGGAGATGTGGACCCAGTTGGAAGATTTGTTGGACAAGGGGTTTATCCAACCGAGTACTTCACCTTGGGGTGCTCCGGTTTTGTTTGTTAGAAAGAAGGATGGGTCCTTAAGGATGTGCATTGACTATAGAGAGTTGAATAAAGTAACGATAAAGAATAAATACCCTTTGCCTCGTATAGACGATTTGTTCGATCAGCTGCAAGGGGCTTCTTATTTTTCGAAGATTGACCTTCGTTCGGGTTATCATCAATTAAAGGTCCAGGAAGAAGATGTTCCTAAAACCGCTTTTCGGACTCATTATGGTCACTATGAATTTTTGGTGATGCCGTTTGGGCTCACTAATGCTCCAGCCGCCTTCATGGATTTGATGAATCGTGTGTGTCGACCGATGCTCGATAAATCGGTGATCGTGTTCATTGACGATATTTTGGTCTATTCTAAGTCGGAAGCGGACCATGCCGTGCACTTAAGAGAACTCCTAGAACTCCTTCGCAAGGAACGACTTTACGCCAAGTTCTCGAAGTGTGAATTTTGGTTGCGGCAAGTGCAATTTCTGGGTCATGTCATATCTCGGGAAGGTGTGTCGGTCGATCCTTCCAAAATCGAAGCTATTGAGAGTTGGGAAGCGCCTCGGAGATTCGAAGTTTACTTGGACTAGCCGGGTATTATAGGCGATTTATTCAGGATTTCTCAAAAATCGCGGTCCCTCTTACATCTTTGACGCGTAAAAACGCAAAGTTTGTGTGGGCAGAACCGCAAGAGGAGGCCTTTTTGACGTTGAAAGCCCGTTCGACTAAGGCTCCTGTTCTTGCCTTGCCCGAAGGTAATGAAGACTTCGCGGTATACAGTGATGCCTCCATAAATGGATTGGGATGTGTATTGATGCAAAAGGGAAAGGTGATAGCTTATGCTTCACAGCAGTTGAAAGACTATGAGAAGAGTCGTCCAACGCATGATCTCGAGCTCGAAGCCGTCACGTTTGCTTTGAAGATTTGGCGCCACTATTTGTATGGAACTCGATGTCAACTCTTTACGGATCACAAGAGCTTGAAGCATCTCTTTGACCAGAAGGAGTTAAATATGAGGCAGCGGCGAGCCATGGAATTAATAAAGGATTATGATTGTGAGATCCTATATCATCCCGAGAAAGCGAATGTTGTAGCCGACGCGTTAAGACGAAAGAGGTATTCGGAGGCGACTTGCTATGCACTCACCCACGTGGTGGTGACTTCTTCCATCATTGATGATATCCGGAAATGGCAAGTCGAGGGCCTCAAGGAGGAGAATGTTAAATCCGAAAGGATGGTTGGTCAAAGCGTAGCGTTAATCGATGGAAGTAATGGGTTGAAGTTATACAAGGACCGGATATGGGTGCCTAAGATTGGGGGTATCCGGGATGTGATCCTTGAAGATGGCCATAATTCGAAGTTCTCTATCCATCCGGGTAGCTCCAAGATGTATCATGATTTGAAATTGGAATATTGGTGGCCGGGAATGAAGCGGGATATTGGCAACCACGTGGAGCGTTGCCTGACCTGTCTGCAAGTCAAAGCCGAACATCAGAAGCCGTCAGGTAGTATGCAGCCTCTCGATATCCCCGAGTGGAAATGGGATCATATCACAATGGATTTCGTGGTGAAACTTCCGAAGACTCAGCGTCAGCACAATGCGATTTGGGTTATTGTTGACCGATTGACCAAGTGTTCGGTGAAATGCCCCAACGAGTTCACAATCGTGTTTGGATAGAATTTTAATGAATAATCATAATGGAATGCTTAAATATAGTCTAAATTTGTTAAATAGTGTTATAGTATTGATTAGAAATGAGTCCAAGCTCATTTGGAGCTCGGTGTTGCCGGTTGGAGTTTTCGGTCGTTCCGGGGCTCGTTTGGAGCCCGTATGAACTCCAACAAATGATGGAATGTTAAAACATGATATCATTATGTTTAGAAGTGTTTAAAAGACCTTATTATGCTAGTCATATGGTTGGAAAAGTCCAGTTCAAGTGTCGGATGCATTTATGAGAGTTGGGTGGGAATTTTGAGCATTTATGACATTTCAGGTGCAGAGGGGGGCCAACAGAGACTTGGTCGCGGCGCTACCCCCCCTGGGTCGCACCATGACCTCCTTTCTGCCCCTGGAATGTGTTTTGGTCGCTCGGGGGGTCGGTGCTCGGGTCTTATGCGTCAAATACACTTCTAAATTAAGTGTTTAAAGGGTTTGAGGGCTTTGGATCCATCCCGGACCTTGTGAGGCCTCATTTGGACTTCATACTTTCGGTTTGATGTCCCATTATCATTAGGACACTCATCGAGTCGGTTATTGTGTTCGAGGGCTTACGGGTACGCGTTATGAATGCTTTAGGTGATTCGAGCCGAAAGGAGTTTGCTTGCAAGCATTAGCCATTCTCCGGGCGATTGCGACTTTGTGGGAAGGGCTTGAAAGTCTTGTAAACCAATCACTGTAAGTTCTAGCATTAGTGTTACATTATGTGTTTTGCTTATTGTCGGTTTCCTTGTCGAATATATTATTGTACCTATCATAGACATGTGATATTAATTGCTTGTTGCTTTAACACTTACATGTTGACTTGTTGGCCATATGGGAGGTATGTAGGGCCTCATTATTTGTGTATATCTTTCCTTTGACCTCGCCTGGATATCCATGGAAACGTTGGGCTAGTTCTAAGCCTAAATTGAGCAACACGTTGGACTAGCTCTAAGTCTCAATTGAGCAATACGTTGGGCTAGCTCTAAGCCTAAATTGAGCAATATGTTGGGCTAGCTCTAAGCTTAAATTGAGCATTCGATCATGTTGATTATAGAACACATTAGTTGACTATCGTTGCATACATGCATATTGTGTTTCTTACTAATCTAGCATCTCACTCAACTTTGTTGACCCTCGTTAGTTGTTAACCTTTCAGGTAGAGGGAAAGGTCACGCTTGATTCGTGATAGTAGGATTGGAGCTCGGCTAGCAGCTCGTATTTTGGTATAGCTTCGATGATGATTGGGGTTGGGGACTTAGTGGACTCCCATTTTGTATATGCCGGCGTATGGCCTTGGCTTGAACATTTGATTTGTATTATGAATGATAGACATTAAAACCCCAAACATTTGATCCATGATTTACCACACTTTGCTCTTAGATTGGAGACAAAGTGGGGTGAATTATGTTGATGGTTTTTGTATATGGAAAAATTTAAATTTGACCTAATTCCGCAAGTATTTATTGATAATTACTGTTAATTGTTCGTGAAACATCTATTTTAGTTGGAGGGTGTTTCAGTTATTGCTAAAACCATTTCAGCAATAATTATGACTCCTTTAATACCGATATTAATGGTCCATTAACTTGGACGATTATGGATTATATGTTATAAATAACATATGATTGGTTTCAATTTAAGCGTGGTGAAAAATATAGAACATATACACAAACTCTCAAAGTGTGACTTTTGAATTTAACCTAATTCAGAAGTGTTCTTGATCTCGTATTATTCCGGATAGGATTTCGTGTAACCCTAGGCTGTTTACAGGGTTGAAATACTTATCATGGAAAGTGAGATATACACGATACGAGTTAATATCCAGGTTCTTGATTATAGCAAACACCCTGAGATCCACAACACCTTGTACTATGACTTTGTAGAAGCATAACACATGATACGTTGTTTTTATGAATGTCTCGAAACCAAATTGGATTCTAGGAAAATAGCAAAGCCACCTATCACCAAAATACTAAACACTAGTATTAGTGACGAATCTTTTTAACATTTACCTTTCAAAACATGCAATGATGACAACCCAAACTAACAAGAATTTTTGCATCCAATTAATTTCTCATTATTGCGTCTCACTTAAGGAATTACAATGCATTATAGGCGACAAACATTAAAGGTTGTATCTCGCCCCTAATGCCTTTGTTAATGTCTCGCTCCTTTTTTTTTTTTTTCGAACAACAAAAAGTAGAACTTACCGGGAGCTTCGGCAATGCCATCACCCCGCTTAGAACACCCGTATATTATTAATAAAAACTAGCAAGTGGCTAGCCAAATTACAATAAGAAAATTTAAAAGAACGAAGACGGACAAGCAACCCACAACGACCACATTAAAGTTTTACAATTTGCTCTATATTTTAACCAAGAAAATAAACTAGCTTGAAAGTCATCTTTGATCATTGAAGCTGAAAATCTACCATTGTTGAAGACCACGGTATTTCTTGCTTTCCACACAGACCAAAACATTCCTCCCACCACCGTTTCCAAAAAATTTCGCCTTTTATTAGATTTCCCCGAGTCTAAAAATTTCTCAACAAAGTGCTCCAACGATTGATGCTGTCCAATCGATACTTCACACCAAGTCAATATCCACTTCCACAATTCTTTACTTACCGAGCATGAATAAAATAAATGTTCCTCAGTTTCGTCCTCACTTTCACATAAAGGACATAACGATGATCCTGAGATAATTCCCTAGGAGACGAGATTTTTCCGGGTGGGAATCTTTTTCAACATTACTCTCCAAGTGAAACAATTAACCCGAGCCGGTAGCCAACGATTCCAAAAACAATTAATGTTAATAAAATGTGCCGATACCCCTTCAATCAACACCCTTAAAGATTTGACTGAAAACTCACCTGAAGGATCACAATTCCAAATCCAACCATCTCTACAATTATACAATATCACATTTTTTAGAAGGTTTTCCAGCTCCTTGAGCTTCACATTTAATCGATCAGCCTCCTCAATATTGGACCAGTTCCAATTATAACTTACCACTCCACTATTGCTACAAACCAGTCGCCTATTTACAGAACATGATTTTTCATTTTCGATTGCAAACAAATCAGGAAATAAATGCTGAAATGTGTAGTTTCCTACCCACCTATCAGTCCAGAATTTTACGGACCGACCATCTTTGACAACCCGAGTTAGTAAATCATCAAGATGTAAGTCTAACGAAGAGAGAGACAGACCTGACTTAATGATATTTAACCAGGGGCCAGCGCAACTTTGCTTTGCCATGGAACTTGCATCACTTCCGCTTACATTGTGAATAGATTTAATGACCTTTACCCACAGTGCGTTATCTTCATTCTTAAATCCCCACCACCATTTGATTAATAAGGACGTATTTGCTGCACTTAAAGAACCAATTCCCAGCCCACCGAACTTCTTTGGAGCCATCATTTTATTCCAATCCACCCAATGAATCTTTGATTTTCCAGATTCCGCAACACCCCATATGAATTTCCTTCTCAGCTTATCAATTGAATCAACAACTTTCTGAGGAGCTTTGTAGATAGACATGTAATACAATGGTAGACTGCTAAGAATAGATTTACAAAGAGTTACCCGACCACCAAATGATATATTTTTTCCTTTCCAAGTAGACAATTTTTCCTCGACTTTTTCTAACACTTTTTTCCAATGTTTCGCAATCCCCATATTTGCTCCAATAGTAATTCCAAGGTAATTAAATGGAAGTTTTTCCATTCCACACCTTAGCATCGAAGCAATATCTGTTACCTCCGCTTCTTCCACACCAATCCCAAAAACTTTGCATTTAGCATAATTAATTTTTAGCCCGGATGCAAGATAAAAACAATTGAGTATCCGCTTAATGTTCAAGGCATTTAAAGAACTCCACATACCCATGAATATTACATCATCCGCATAGAGGAGATGCGACATAACTGGGCCACCATTTGGAAGCTTTACCCCATTAAAAATTCCTTTATTGACAGCTTCGACCATCGCAACATTCAGTCCTTCCATGGCAATTATAAAAAGAAAAGGGGAAAGAGGATCCCCTTGTCTCAAACCTTTAGTTACCACGAACTCATCCGTAGGAGATCCATTAACCAAAACTGAAGTTCGAGCCGAACTCAGGCAGCCTTTTATCCACATTCTCCATTTGCCACCAAAGTTCATTTGTTCAAGGATCGAGTCGAGATAATTCCAGTTAACCGAATCAAAGGCTTTTTCGAAATCCACTTTGAACAATAGCATCTTCTTTTTAGCCCTCTTTACCCATTTACAAATTTCACCCATCATTAATGGACCATCTAGAATTTGTCTCCCTTCTAAGTATGCTGATTGTTCATAGCTAACCACCTTTCCAGCCACCCTTTTTAGCCTATCAGCGAGAAGCTTTGCAATAATTTTGTAAACACAACCAATAAGGCAAATTGGCCTATAATCTTTCAACGAAAGGGGGTCCATTACCTTGGGAAAGAGTGAGACGAACGAAGAATTGCATCCAGCTGAAAACGATCCTTTTCTTTCAAACTCACGAACCATGGACAACACTATTAACTGACTTTTATAATGGACTTTTATAATAGATGTCTTTTTATATTTTGGGTTGAGGCCCATCATTCTCTTTGTATTATTTATATGTTGGTTGCTTAATGAAAAGATGATCAGAGTTTATACCAATCATCATGGTATCAGAGCAATAACCCTAAATGATGATTGGTATAAACTCTGATCATCTTTTCATTAAGCAACCAACATATAAATAATACAAAGAGAATGATGGGCCTCAACCCAAAATATAAAAAGACATCTATTATAAAAGTCCATTATAAAAGTCCGTTAATAGTCCCCCGCAGTTTGAGGGGGAGAACGAACACTCAAACTGGAACGAAAATCTGCAAAAAGCTGATATGGAAGTCCCTTAGTGAATATGTCTGCATACTGAAATCTGGACGGCACGTGTAAGACGCGAACATGACCGGCAGCTACTTTATCCCGAACAAAGTGAATGTCAATCTCAATGTGCTTGGTTCGCTGATGTTGTACCGGATTTGCTGACATGTATACGGCACTGACATTGTCACAGTAGACTATGGAAGCCGTTTGGAGGGGAAGGTGAAGTTCGCAAAGAAGATTCCGTACCCAAGAGAGTTCAGCAACAACATTAGCAACACCTCTGTATTCTGCTTCGGCACTAGATCTGGATGTGGTATCTTGGCGTTTGGTGGACCAAGAGAGAAGATTATCACCTAAGAACACGCAATATCCAGATGTGGATCGACGAGTGGCCGGACATCCTGCCCAGTCAGCATCAGTATAAGCGGTTAGCTGGGAGGTGGTCGAACGGAAAAGCTGAAGCCCAAGATCAATTGTGCCACGTATGTAGCGCAAGACACGTTTCATAGCATTAAGATGTGGTTCACGAGGGTCATGCATGTAGAGGCATAGTTGCTGAACTGAATAAGCAATATCCGGTCTAGTGAATGTGAGGTACTGAAGGGCCCCGGCAAGACTACGATAAAGAACTGGATCAGACACGGGGGGGCCTTCAGGACCTAGTTTGCTGTCAGTATCAACCGGTGTGCGACACGGATTGCAGTTAGCCATGTGAGCCCGTTCTAAAATTTCCAAAGCATACTTGGATTGAGACAAGAAAAGATCTGAAGCTGAACGAACCACTGAGATTCCAAGAAAGTAGTTAAGTGGACCGAGGTCGGTCATAGAAAACTCACGATGAAGTAGAGCAATGACTTTCTGCAAGAGAGGCGAGGAGGAAGCGGTAAGAATGATGTCATCAACATAGATGAGCAAGTATGCAATATCTGATCCCCGACAAAAATAAATAGAGAGGTATCGGTTTTGCTGTGAGAGAATCCAATGCGAGTGGCAAAATTCGCAAATCGTTGAAACCAAGCACGGGGGGCCTGTTTAAGGCCGTATAATGATTTCTGTAACAGACAGACATGATCAGGATGTGTGATGTCTTTGAATCCCGGGGGTTGATGCATGTATACCGTTTCGGATAAATGCCCGTTGAGAAAGGCATTTTTCACGTCAAGTTGGTGAATGGGCCAGTTGTGACAGACCGCAATGCTCAGAACGGTACGTATGGTGGCTGGTTTGACCACCGGACTAAATGTTTCGTGACAATCAATACCCTGTTTTTGACTTCGACCATTGGCGACCAACCGAGCCTTGTAGCGATTAAGGGAGCCATCTGCATTAAATTTATGTCGAAATAACCACATGGAGCGAACTATATTAACACCTTTTGGTCGAGGGACAAGTTTCCACGTACTGTTTTTAATTAATGCATTAAATTCATCTGTCATAGCATTGTGCCAATTGGGAATTTGAAGAGCTTGAATATGAGAAGTGGGGAGGGGAACAATGTGAGACACAAGGAGGTTCAGACGTTGAACAGGTTTATGAATGCCGGATCGAGAGCGGGTGACCATTGGGTGAGAGGGGTTTGCAGGAGGTGCGGGTAGGGTGGTTTCAGGTTGAGTAAATGAAGAGGAGGAAGTGGGGTTGAGTTGAGGTTGAGTTGGAGAGTTATTGAGGGAATCGGTGGGAGGAGTTTCAGCGATAGGTGATGTAGAGGGTTGTATGACTGTAGGAGGTGGAGGTGGAGAGGTTTGAGGAGACGTGAGAATGGTGCGAGCAATAGGGGAAGGACTATCGAGAAATGAGTATGATGGGGGGATAGAAGTAAGTGAGGTGTATGGAAATTGAGATTCATCAAAGGTTACGTGACGAGAGATTATGACTTTGTTGGTGGTAGGTTGAAAGCAGCGATAGCCACGATGATCAGTGGGGTATCCGAGAAAGATGCAAGGGGTGGATCGAGGTTGTAATTTATTAGAGGGGAAGGTGTGAGGGTAACATAGACAGCCAAAAATTCGAAGATGGTTGAAGATTGGTTGTTTGTTGAATAGTTTAGTGAAAGGGATTTCATTATTGATTGCAGAAGATGGTAGAATGTTTAGTAAGTGAACAGCCATAAATAGGGCTTCGACCCAGAAATTAGGAGGCAGGGAGGCTTGGAAGAGGAGGGTGCTGATATGATTGTTAATTGTGCGAATCATGCGTTCAGATTTCCCATTTTGTTGAGAAGTTTTTGGGCATGAAAAACGAAATTGAATGCCATTATTTTTGAACAAGGTGTGTTGTTGGGAGTTATCAAATTCACCGCCATGGTCACATTGGAAAGCTTTTATTTGTTTATTGAATTGGGTTTGCACATATGCTCGAAATTGAACAAATTTTGAAAACGCATCTGATTTTTGCTTAAGCGGATAAACCCAAAGAAAATGAGTATAATGATCAAGAAAAATAACATAATAGTTAAAACCACCAACACTCGGAATTGGAGAAGTCCATAAGTCCGAATGAATAATATCAAAAGCATTATCAACCACAGTACTAGAAGAAATAAACGGAAGCTTCACATGTTTGCCAAGTTGACAAGCATGGCACAAAGTCAAAGGCTTTGTATTATTACAGCGAATTAAATTGCAAGAAACAAGACGACGTAGCACTTCCTCGCCGGGATGACCAAGTCGTTGGTGCCACGTGGAATGACTGAAGGAAAGAAAAGCAAGCTGGGTATTGGTGGTGAACGGGTACAGATCTCCATTGCTATCACAGCGGTGGAGAAGCTTCTTGGTCAGGTAATCCTTCACAGAAAAACCAAACTCATCAAATTCAACTGTACATTTATTGTCACGAGTAAATCGACGAACAGATATAAGGTTTTTGACTATTTGGGGAGTGACAAGGACATGTTTTAAGTGAAGAGGATGAGGGGAGGATGACAAGATGCTATGACCAGTATTAGTAACAGGAATGGAGGCTCCGTTGCCAACAAATATAGATGAAATTAATGCATTATTATTAAAAACAGTAGTAAGGTTACTTGTACCTGCCGAGAGATGTGAAGTAGCGCCCGTATCCATGTACCATCCAGAGTCCTCACCCGGGCAGGGTGGCTGCAATGTCATTGTGCTGAAGGCTTGTGGAAGAGAAGTGGGCTGATGAGTGTAGGGAACAAAGGTCCAGTAACCATGTTGAGAGGGTGGAGGTGTAGATGAGGGAGGCAAAGGGGGTCGTGGGGTATGTGGTGTGGGGCCAAGAAGACCGGGGTTATGAGCCGCAGGGGGTGGGGGTTGGGGCCTTGGGGTAGGTGGTCGTGGGTGGGTGTTATGTGGTGAGTATGATGGATTGGGTTTAATATGGAGAAATCGACACTTGTCACCAAAGCGGCACGGGCCACGTTGGTAGTTTCGACATATTTGTTTCGGAGCAGGGTTAGGGGAGGATGAGGCTAGTAAAACTGTTGGAGCGGAAGGGGTATCATGGTTGTTGGCTCGAGTTTGTTTGCGGTTTAGGCGGGATTCTTCTAGGGTGAGCATGGAGCGGGTTTCAAGTAGCGAGGGTGGGGATTTGCTATGGCGAATAATACTTGCAACATTATCGTATTTATCTCCTAAACCAGCCACAACATACATAACCAGAGTTTTTTCTTCTATGGGTTGGTCAATATTTGCAAGAAGATCAACAGCAATTTTAATTTTCTTAAAATACTCAGCAATAGATTGATTACCCAATTCGAGAGAGCGGAGTTCTTCTTGAATTTCCATGGCACGAGCTTCCTTGTTGTCGTGGAAGAGGTTGTGAAGATCGGTCCAAACGGAGTGGGAGGTCGCGTTCCTTTTCAACACCGTTTGCAGTAGGGAGGTGGAGATCGAGCCATAAATCCATACTTTCACCAGTGAATCCAAGCGTTTCCATTCAGCAAGTGTTTCGGGGTTGCTAGTAATAGTGCCATCAAGAAAACCTAGAACCCCAAAACTATCACAATGAGAGGTAAATAGTTCACACCAAGCATCATAATTAAGTTGATCAAGATCCAAGACTAGGGGAACGTGGGTTTTGATGTTGGTAACACCAAATGCTTTGTCGGCATTGAACGCGGATGCGGGAGAATTTGTTTCTGACATTGAAGTAGGCGGCGGCGGGTGTTGGCGGGTGATGGCGCCTGAACAGAAAGGAAAAAGAAGAGGGGGGGGGGGCTGCTAGGGTTTGGCGGCGGCGCCTAGGGTTAGAGGCGGCAGAATCCGATTTAGGGTTTAGGTGGAGGCGGCCGTAGGTAAAGGGTTGATTAGGGTTTAGGGTTAGAGGCGGCCGTAGATCTGGCCGGAGAAGATGATGGTTTTAGGGTTGCACAGGCGTGCGGCGGCAGGGATAAAAGGTTGAGCGGGCGGCGTGCGGCGGCTGGTAGCCGCGGCTAGGGTTTCAGGGGAGTGAGGCTGCGTGCGGCGGTTGGGAGCAGAAGGCGGAAGATGGTGGCCGCAAGAGAGAAGGAGGAAGAAGAAGCGGAGGCGGCGCAACTTGGCCGGCGGCGAGGGGTGTGCGGCGGCGCCGGCGGCGGCCGAATTAGGGTTAGGGTTAGGAGATGGAGAAAGAGAGGGTAGGGATTAGGGTTAGGGTTATTGCTCTGATACCATGATGATTGGTATAAACTCTGATCATCTTTTCATTAAGCAACCAACATATAAATAATACAAAGAGAATGATGGGCCTCAACCCAAAATATAAAAAGACATCTATTATAAAAGTCCATTATAAAAGTCCGTTAATAAACACATCCCCTTTGATAATCTCCCAACAGCTTTTTATAAACTTGAAAGTAAAACCATCAGGACCTGGAGCTTTCTCACCACCACAAGCCCAAACTGCAGATTTAATTTCCTCCCTAGAAAATGATTCTGTTAAAGATGCTTTATCCCTTGCAGACAATTTTTTTAACAAAGAGCTAACTAATTTTGGCCGATCTTGATTTGATTCCTTGAGCTTTGAAGAAAAGAATTTTAATGACTCCTCTTTTAATTTTTTTTTTCGGATCACATACCCAAACTCCATCAATAAAAAGCCCATTCATTCTATTTCGGTTTTGAGCAGCCTTTATCATCCCGTGGAAGTAACTGGAGTTTTCGTCTCCATCAATAAAAAGCTCCTAATACCTACGAGAAGCATATTTTTCCCCTATTTCCCCATTCTCTTCCCCCCCACACATTTTCATCTCCCCCAATTTATTTCATTTCTACACCTTAATTCACAGACCCACGAACAGATCGATGTGCGACCTCAGTTTCGGTCACCGTCTTCGGTTGATTGTCGGTGGACCGCTAATATTCTGGTCACCATATTCTCGATCTCTATCTCTCAGCTCTCTTGATCTATGCCTCGTTTCTCTTCTTTAGCTAGGGGTGATATTTTTGGCCCAACAGGCACGACGATTAAATTAACCCATAGTAAAATAATTAGATAGAAGATAGCTTTTTTAAAAGTGAAATTGTATAAAACAGTGTATTAAACAAATTGTTTTTTGAAAAAAATTTGAAAATTATGTAAAATTTATGACTTTTGGTCGTCAACCCATTTGACCCGTTTGCTTAAATGGGCCTAAATTGTCACCCCTATCTTCGGCGCACCACCACACACTCATGTACACACACACAAACACTCACACGAAGTAACAACCACAAACACACAACCACACTCACGCAGAAACACAAAAACACACTAAAACACATAGTGTCGTTTCACATTTTGTAAAACAGTAACTGAAACCATACATTCAATAAGTTGAATATTTGGGTCTGCCACTAAAAATAAGAGAAATAAAAATATATACATGATCAAGGATATGTAAATTGTAAATCCTTCTGGCAGATATGTAACCTCGAATTAAAACAACATAAAGTAAATAAACAATAGATAAAAATAACATGCATGATCCAGCATGGCTTCAAACGTCTCCTAGGAATCTTTTTCAGACTTCTTCTTCTTTTTTTGCATGGTGCAACGTGGACTTTCATGAGACACCCGGTCCTCCTCTGTGGGTCTTCGGGTGACCCGTTTAGGCCGCTTCAGGCTTCAGCAGGTAGGCTCCGGATTCGCGGGTCGATCCATCTGAGTCGCAAAGATCGATCACATAGATTTATTTTCCTAAATAAGGAAAGTAAGCATCATTGCATCAAAATCAACGCGGTTCAGTTCGTTTTTAGACTTTAATGAAAGTGGATTCATTAATTAGTGACGGTGGACCAAACCAGCAATCTTACTTATTTTATTGACTTAATTAATATTCACTTCACAAAGGAATGAAAACTGATAAATGACTGACATCAGGGTCGGTTTTTGTGATGGCCAATTGGAGCGACCGCATAGGATCCACAATTAATTAAGGTCTGATCGATACTTTATTTTTTATTGTGCAACATGAAAACGTCAAATCCATTTTATTTTTTAGAGGTCACATAAATTAAATTAACACATTTTTTTATATTTATATTACTTTTTTGGATATTTAATTATACCATTATTTGTATTAGTGATATCTTTTATATGTTTAAAAAATTGTATTTATGGACCTATTATAAAAGACTAAATTACATAAATGGTCCCTGTGGTTTATATGAAATTACGGTTTTGGTCCCTGAAAGAATTTTATTACACCACTAGTCCCTAAAATCGAAAAGTTGTAACATTTTGGTCCCAGAAACTAACGGCGGTTAACTTGATCCGTTAGTTTCAGGGGCATTTTCGTCCGTTTGAATTTCAGGGACCATTTATGTACATATCATACTTTCAGGGACCAAAATGTTACTTTCTTTCTATAATTTAATTTAATTTTTATAGTTTTCATATATATATTTAGTATTTCTTTCTTTTTATAAATTAATTATCCAAATATAACATTTTATTTTTATTTTTTTTATTTTAATTATTAATTTTAATTTGTATGTTTATTGTTATTATTAAGGTTAGTTTTTTTATGTATTACTATAATTATTTATTTAAGATTATATATGATATACATGGTTCATTTTTTTCAATTATTTATCGAGAATCCAAATCTTTCTCTATTCTTTTTTTCATTTAAGAAAATAAAAACCAGTTGTAGTTTTTTTCGTTCGGAAAATCTAAAATCGAAATGATTTATTTCTTTTATCCATTCAAAAAAGTTCAAAGTAAAGACGTGTTGAAGCTTTTTTTCGTTTGGGAAAAAACATATAATCAAAATGGTTTGTAGTTTCTTCATTGCAAATACTTGATAAAAAATTTAATTTTAAATGGTTTGAAAAAATCAAGAATTGAAATGGTTAATCGCTTTTTAGTAAAAAAAATTTAATTTCGAATGGTTTGTTGTTTTTTATTAAAAAAAATTAATGTTTTATTGATTTTTTTATCTACGTTTAATTAAAAATCCGAATGGTTTTTTGTTTGAAAAAATCAAATATCATAATGATTCATCGTTTTTTGATCAAAAAATTAAAATAAAAAAACAATCATTCTTAAATTATTTATTTTTTACTAAAAATCGATAAACCATTCCAATTCTTGATTTTTTCAAACAAAAAAATCATTCTTATTTTTAATTAAACGTAGATAAAAAATCAATAAAACTTCGATATTTTTAATAAAAAACAACAAATCATTCGGAATTTAATTTTTTTTATTACTAAAAAGCGATTAACCATTCCAATTCTTGATTTTTTCAGACCATTTAGAAATAAAATTTTATTAACTATTTGCAATGAAGAAACTACGAACCATTTTGATTTTATTCTTTTTCCAAATGAAAAAACACTTCAACACGTCCTTATTTTGAACTTTTTTAAATGGAGAAAAGAAATAAATCATTACGAGTTTAGATTTTCCGAACGAAAAAAAACTACAACTAGTTTTTATTTTTCTTAAATGAAAAAAAGAACAGAGAAATATTTGGATTCTCAATAAATAATTAAAAAAAATGTACCATGTATATTATATATAATCTTAAATAAATAATTATAGTAATATATAAAAAAAGTTAACCTTAATAATAACAATAAACATACAAATAAAATTAATAATTAAAACAAAAGGAATAAAAAATAAAATGTTATATTTGGATAATTAATTTATAAAAAGAAAGAAATACTATATATATATATATATATATATATATATATATATATATATATATATATATATATATATATATATATATATATATATATATATATATATGGAAACTATGAAAATTAAATTAAATTATAAAAAGAAAGTAACATTTTGGTCCCTGAAAGTATGATATGTACATAAATGGTCCCTGAAATTCAAAAGGACGAAATACCCCTGAAACTAACGGCTTAAGTTAACCACCGTTAGTTTCAGGGACCAAAATGTTACAACTTTTCGATTTTAGGGACTAGTGGTGTAATAAAATTCTTTCAGGGACCAAAACCGTAATTTCATATAAACCACAGGGACCATTTATGTAATTTAGTCTAAAAAATTGTATTCATGGACCTAGTTTAAATTTAAAAGATCATTATTACAATTTACAATTGTATCACTTAGGAAAGACAAATTATACGTACATGACATGTGTCCTGCATTGAATGTATTAGACATATTTTTAGTCTCGAGAATTAGGCACGTCAATCATTTCTAATAAAAAAATATGTATTCTTTACGTACTATTTCATTCCATGTATCATATATATTAATTTCTTGTATATAATAATTCATTTCATTTCATCTGTCATAATTGGATACCAAACGCTGCATTATTTATAAAAACAAAAGTATAATCAACAAAGGTGATTAAATTGGAGGAGAATGGTTTATATACCAGCAATAGATCCATGCATGACATTAATTTAGGACAGATTGATCACCGTGTTGGCCTCTTTGACGTCTTATCCTTCTGTAAAAGGATATATACATAGTGCTTTTATTAATAGATTTGTTTGATAAAGTTATTATAGTTGAAACTGAAATTAAAAAATCACAATCAGTTTATAGGTTAATTTAAAATTTTATTTTCAACAAATTTAAGCTAATATATTATAAAAGTTAATTAAATTAGCTTATGATTTTAATTAACTTCTAGGACAAATGGTCAACTAAACACAACTTATTGATAAAAAAAGTGTTGATGCTTTTGAAAATCGTAAGATTAAATTATCATAAATTCTATATATATATATATATATATATATATATATATATATATATATATATATATATATATATATATATATATATATATATATATGTTTCGAACAAATTCTTTATGTTTGTACCCATTGATAGATCTATGGATGAAATAATTACTGATTTCCTGAAACAGACATGGTACAATACCAGGACCGATGCCGAACCGATACCAAAATTCAATAATCGGTTCGGTCCTTGGTGCTAACGTTATGCCTAAACAATAACCGGTACGTACCATGAACCAGGTTCGGTCGTACCGGTACAGGTACAGGGCCGATTAAAAATACATGTTAATATTGACATTTTGTTATTTTTTTTTTATCAATTTGCATTTATACACACACATATACACACGTTGGCATTTAAAATATATATTATGAAACGTCTACGGATGATAATTTATTTTGTTTACTGATTTTGATATTAACTTTATTTATTGATTTTGGTATTAACTTTATTTGTTGGTTTTGATTTTAAATTTAATTATTTGCTTTGATATTAAATTTATTTATTGGTTTTTGATATTATTTTTAAATATTAGCTTTGTGTGATGAATGAAAAATCTGTTCTAACCGGTCCGATACTGAAAATGCCGGTACCGATATCAATGACGAACCAGTATTAAATTGTATAACAGTTCAGTTCTCGATACTAATAACATGTTTAGATGAACTTTGCTCAGCTCATGGTTTGAATTATTAGCATATTTGACATTAAATACCATATACGCAGTGATCATCAATGGGAATCTTGAAGAATGTGTGAAAAGGTATATTGAATACTTAATTAATCAAAAAATATTGGTATCTTTGAAAGATTAGGCAACTGTTTCAATGTTTCATAGTCCTGGCATGTGAGGTTTCTCAGCTGCAGTTTATCACCAACTATTACAATTATTTGATTCACATTGTATGGTATTTTTATTTATTTATTTATTTATTTGAAAATAGATGTTTATATAAAAGGGTTTTGAAAAGTTTGTTGTTTTTTCCTTCTTACAATATTAATAATCTTTTCTACAAATAGATTTTAGAGTAAATTACATAAATGGTTATCATATAACGTATGGTTCTCGTATTTATCGCAAAAGAAGTACACAAATAGTCTTTGAAAATGAAAATTGTAACAATTTGGTCTCTTAATCACATTTATAGGACCATTTACGAAGTTATTAGATGAACTTTTGAAATTTGAATTTCTATAATTACTTGTTATTTTAAGATAAGTTGTTAACGTAGCAATATATAAGCTTGTTAAGTCAAGCTATACCTAGGCTGTTAAGATAAACATAACAAAGCTGTTAAGATAAGCAGAACAAAAAGCAGAACAGGACTGTTAAGATAAGCAGTTTATCTTAACATACTTTCTTTTAACAACCTAAACTTATTATCAAACTTTCTCAATGAAGTTAACACATCAACCTAAACTTAATTAACAAGACTGTCCGCCCATAGGACCCGCACCCCCGCTATAACGTCCGAGTCTTGACTTTAGCCAAACTTATACGAGTGTGCTCTCCGCACCTTCTAAACTCGTTCTAGTTCCAACCAAAGTCAGTTAACATGGTCAATGAATTGCACTAAAATAATAACAATCACCGCCTATTTACTTCGACCATTAATCCAATGAAAACTTATTTAAGCTATTGTCTATCCACATAATTGAAGGCACTTGCTTCCCCAACTTTGTGAATTAAGATCCATGGAACATCTAGTTTGTCTTAAAAACATTTTTCATTTCGTATTCACCAAAGAAACCAAAATCTAGTCCCAATTTTTTGTTGTGTAATCTCAATGAAAACATTTTTCTTCTGAAAGGGTGTTTTCTTAATTTGATTAATCAGCAAAGGGTTAAGAAACTTTTTAACTATCCAACTTTCAGATTTATCACATTTAGTCACTATAAACTTTTTTTTACTGGTAATTTTAGCCATTAAACAATTTAATTTTCTACTTTTGAGAAAATAAGTAAAAGTAATGGCTAAATTAGTACAAACTATTATAGTTTAGTGGTCAAATGTTTTATAATTTTCAACGGTTAAATCGGTACAAATGCACACAAAAAATAGTTTAGTGCCAAAACGGTATAAAAAATGATTTAGTGGCTAACTAGGTCAAATTTAAAGTTGAATAGACAAAAAGATACATTGTTCAACCCAGTCCAACAATGTGAATAAAAACCCCGAATTCTGGTCCGACCCATATATGATATATATTGTTTCCTTAGCTAGAATTTATATACAAACTACATAAATTGATAGCTAGGATTTATATACGAACTAAATAAATGTCATGTGCTATAGTGTGTGGGCTTGTGCGATTGTTACATAACAAAATACATATTATATATCACCTCATGATGAGGTGGTACTTCTTATTTGTTAATTAACCGTTAGTTAACTCTAATTATTAATTTGATATGCACCTGTAAAGATACCTTGTTGTCAATAATTGCTTCCGTACTGGATTTTGCTTTTATATACATATATATATATATATATATATATATATATATATATATATATATATATATATATATATATATATATATATATATATATATATATATATATATATATATATATGTATGTGTGTGTGTACATACTTAATTGGAATTAATTTGGTACCTTCTTGGAAAGGAAGTTAAATGACAAAATACAAGGCTCCATAACTCCGTACAAGCTGTGAAGAAACTTATAAATACATTTCTAAATCCCTCAAATCTTCATTCCGATCCAATCTGGAAAAGAATATATACATTGTAATATATTCCTTCAAGAGCTTGTACACACTTTTTTTTTTCACTCTCCTACGATGGGTCTCATTCAATTTCCATCAATGCTTTCTAGCATAAAATGCTTTAGCAGATCAAACTCTCTTCATAAACGAAATTATCGAGGGGATGTGCCAAAAGGTTATCTTGCAGTGTACGTCGGTGAAACACAGAAGACACGATTCATTGTCCCAATATCTTACTTGAACCAACCGTTGTTCCAAGAATTGTTGCGTCAATCCGAGGAAGAATTTGGGTTCGAGCACCCAATGGGAGGCCTAACCATTTCTTGCAAAGAAGATGATTTTGTCAAGTTTGCCTCACTGTTGAAAGCTTCATGATACGTTATCTTACATAAATCAATAGAATATATAAATATTTAGGTGACGAGGAACAAATAATTTAGTTGCCGAGTCATACATGTATCAATAGAATTGAAGCAAATGCATATCATGAATTAATAGAAATTTCACCGGTTGAAAAAGAAAGATTGTTCTACAAATTAAGTAAATTTCAGTTGTAACTTATTTTGTTAAAACATGTGTTTAAACGCTTGAGTGACTTCTGTTTAGCATCATCGTTCATGAAACCATATATGTATGTAATTAATTAATTATTACTCCCTTTCGTCCTGATTTATATGTCCACCGAATAAATACACATAGTTTTAGGACGTGAGAATTAGTTGTTGCTCTCCTTTTATGCTTAAATGACAATTTTATCATTATTTATTGACTTAATCAATTACATTATTAACATAGTGTTATTATTGGAACTTAATTAGTGAATTATTATATATAATCTATTTTTGTAAGTAAACATATATGTATTTTGAGATAATTTTGGATAAAAACGTGTACATGTAAATTGGAACAAAGGGAGCATAAATCTTCGAAGACTATGATGTTAAATGAAGCATTAATTCTGTCTCATTACGGGAAAATACAATCTGAAATTAATTTAGCTACATACATTTGTAGGTAATCGATCAAAACCAGTTCTTACGATTATAGAAGTTTAATCAGTTGTATTTATAAAAATGCAGGGAGGTATTTATATATACAAGAGTAACTCTTTTTCAAAATATGATTGGTAAGCCTAATTAATTAAGTATATGGAAGTAAAGTGTTTTTGCGTACATTTAGCCATTAAAAGAGTATATGTTAGCTTCTACACTATCATATTTGTAAAAATATTAAACTTTACTGATTTAAAAGTTGGATATATGGTCAAATATATACTTAAAACTAAGTAAGAATTATTTACCTGTATCGGCCAAAATTCTTGGACATGAGCCTGCTATAGCTTACTAAAAACATTAGGATGTTAAATGTTGCCGCAAAGGTACGTATGGTTCACCATATAGGCTTTGATTTTGAACATTTTCACGAACAAATTAAATAACAGTTTTAGTCTATATATATATATATATATATATATATATATATATATATATATATATAGAGAGAGAGAGAGAGAGAGAGAGAGAGAGAGAGAGAGAGAGAGAGAGGGAGGTTCAATGGAAAACCACAATGCACCTGAAAACTTGTGAAAACCGCTCTGCACCACCACAAATGCATCAAATTTCACGCGTGATGCATCAAAATCCCGCGTGATGCATCAAATTTCCCGCGTGATGCATCAAAATCCCGCGTGATGCATCACCTTATTTACGATCATGCCACCGCGTTTTTCATGAAATGCACCAAATCGGACGGTTTGCGTAAGTTTCCATAGTTTTCAGGTGCATAGTGGTTTTCCATTGAACTCACCACTATATATATATATATATATATATATATATATATATATATATATATAGATTTAGGTTCAAGTGAGTACCACCTCTAATGCAGCGCACCAGAAGGTACCACCCTTAAAAGTAATTTTTTTGAAATTTTTTTTCATGAACATGTTCTAATTAACATTACACAGATCATATGTGAATTTCACGCAAATCCGAACACTCTAAGTGCATGAAAACACACATCACATAAATGCATGTTCACATGTCTTCAAAATTATGTAAGTGTGTGTTCACATCATTTTTTAGGAGCTAGGAGATGTGAATGTATGTGAAATTTATATACGATCTTCATAATGTTAATTAAAACATGTTTATGAAAAAAAAAATTTAAAAAGTTTTTTTTAAAGGTGGTACCTTCTGGTGCGCTGCATTTGGGTGGTACTCTCTCGAACCATATTCTATATATATATATATATATATATATATATATATATATATATATATATATATATATATATATATATATATATATATATATATAAATAAAAGAGGAAAGTATAAAATTATTGAAGTGAGGTTTTTAGTATATGCAAAATGTTGTCAAGGATGTTAATTATCGATCATGAAACCATGTATATAATTAGTTAATTATCATTAATCTTCGAGGATTATGACGTTAAATGGAGCATTAATTCTGGCCCATTACGGGGCAAAATGCAAATTGATGGTATGTAGAACCTATTGATACGGTTATAGTTGGGTGTATGTCTAATCCTCTATATGTCCTTATAATACACTTGAATAATTAAATTTATTTTTTTAATTTGTTTCTAGCGTTCTACAAGCTAATATTCGTAAAAAATCTTTCCGCTTAATAAAACACTAATTCAGGTATGTAATTTGAATAACGAACTGTTTTTCTTTTTAATTGTATAATCTGTGACTTTAAATCAAAAAAGAAACTTAACTAATTATTGGCAATAAACTAAGAAAAAGAAATATGTGCAAGACTTTTTCCCAAGACGGAGGAATACAAATATAATATATGAACTAATATTATATTCGTTTGCTCAATTTGATGTGTAAAGAAATAGAATCTTTAGCCATGCATGATTGCTTTTGTATATATCCGAGTTATATATACGCGTTACTCGGATTAATATATATTATAATAATCTTGAAATTAATTAATATTGTACATTCTTGGAAAAGATGATGATGAGCAAAGCCATGTGAGTCTCCTGTCATCCAAATAATTTGCCAAGCAATTAGCTATAAATACATATTTCAAACCCTTTTCAAACTACAACTCTTCTATCCTAATTAATTGTTAGTTGCAAATTAATCAATCAAGTTCTTTCAAGAACTTATACATACTTTACTTTCCCTTGTTTTTTAGACATGGGTGTAATGCTTTTTTCAAGTTTTTCGGCGATTTGTAATGTAAAAGGTTTTAGCAAGTTGAACGGTAATTATCGCAGCAGCAATCATCAAATGGATGTGCCTAAAGGTCATTAGCAGTGTATGTAGGAAAAAACGAGAAGAGGCGGTTTGTCATACCATTATCATACTTGGAACAACCGCTATTCCAAGATTTGCTACGTCAATCCGAGGAAGATTTTGGGTTTGATCATCCAATGGGTGGCCTAACCATTTCATGCAATGAAGATCAGTTTTTCGAGGTCATAGCCATGTAACGTGCTTGACGATGTGTGTGTGTGTATTAACTGAGAAATGAGTCTTCAATTCTTCACCTTTTTTTGAGGGATATGATATACATAGGCTCACTGCCAAAAACATGTAATTTTTTATATGATAGACAGGCATTCTTGGCTCCATTCATGAAAATGATTTGAAATGTTTATCTTGCTTTTGACATAGAAAAACTGGGTGTTTAAAAAGGTTTTTATAATGAAATATATATGGAACTGAAATTAAGATACCTAGCTTAAAAAATTCTTCTGTTTCTATTATTTTGTGTATGGCAAAAATGCAAAAAAGCAAACGATATATAACTTTGTTACATGCATCGACTTGCAATTGATTTTGATACATAATCAAGATGTGCCATGTAATTGCAAGTTTTCATCTCCATGCCGGTCAGCCGGTGTGAGACTTGAACCATCTCAGACTTTGATCGTTAACTATGTCGATGTGATAATAGACCAATCTTGGACTTGAGCTTATAAAATATCGTGTGCGCAAAAGGGACTTAGTTAATTAGAGGAGGTGGCTAGTTGATCATAACCGCTAGAAATTTATGACACATAATTAGACTAAATTGAGCATTCACCACAAGGTTTAAGGGTAACACAGGCGACAATTTGCCCTTAATACTCCATAATGTCATCCTTATTGCCTACTGTTGCCTCTATTTTGTCGCCTCCAATACCTAACTTAAAAAAAAAAAAAACAAATCCTCTGTAACATCCCAGACTTTTGACCTGGTACGTGTATTTATTTTAGTTATATAATTAATTTATTTATGTTGTGTTGGTCCAATAGAGTCCCGTTTAGTGGATTATACGTGTCGGGACCGAGCAATATGTGGTGCCGGATTATTATTTTAGCGGATTAATAATAATTATGAGATCATGGCATCAAATGGGTTAAAATGATATTAATAGTGAAAATGTGGTATCGAGTTCGGATTTATCGGGTCCGGGACTTTCTAAATATGGAAAGTGTATATATATGTGCTTCCTTTGACCTTGCGTTCTTTCCTTCCCTTCCCAAAAACAAGAAATATTAGTGTATGTGTGTACGTGTTGGTCTGGAGCAGCAAGGGGGCTTCCAAATTCGTGATTGATTGCTGAACTTAGCCATTACCATCATCATCTTTGTGTTCTTGAATTCAAGAGGTAAGAATTCCTGATTCTTGTGGTATAAATTCGTGTAGCATGTGTTATGTTGAGGGCCTTGGCTTCTGAGCTTGTAAGGTATAGTTTGATAGTAATCTTGTAGTATTCTGGTACTGTAAATCGAGTTTGGGAGGTGGTTTCTCCATGTTCCGCCATGTTCAGCGAACAGAGGAAACCTGCAAGTTTGCGGTCGCAATCGCGACCCCTTGAGCGCGGCCGCAATGCAGGTAGCGCAGGCAGCCTTGGTCGAGCAGCGATGGGAACGCGATCATGTTCAGAGCGCAGCCGCGATGACCCTGGGCGCAGGCCGCGATCCGATGGGCTTGGGCCAGAGTTGGTTTTGGGTCTTAGGGTCCGTTTAGGGTTGTTTGTTAGGTCTGGATCAGTTACAGAATCTGTGTTTAAGTTTCTTTTGCATATCAGTTGGGCTATGTTAATCATCTCGGATCCGTTTCGTTCTCCTGGTGATTTGGTATATCGGTGATTACTCAAGTTCTTTCAAAACGCACGTAAATTTTATGAGTCATTATGTGATTTTGATATGTTTATGAGACAGAGATATGACGTCACATGAAAGATTTTATCTGCCTCCCTATATGTGCTATATGTGTATGAGTTTACAGGTGCCCGCGATGTGTGATCGCGTAGCCTGACTGTCCCTAACCAGCTGTATATATACGACAGTGTTTATTGTGAGGTCGCTCCTGCCTATGATGTAGCTAACCGCTGTTGTGTGCGGCCTGTTAGCTGGGGAACGTCGTCCCCTTGAGCTGAGACGTGTATTGAGTTATGAGTATCTGTGCTATTGTATTGAGCTCTCAATGTGTTTGTGCATGCTATGTGTTATATCTGCAGAGTCTAACCCTCGCGTACTCACGAGCTTCTCAACTTACGTTTTTTAGTCTAACGTGTCTCAGGCAGAGAACCGTTATCCGTGTTTTGTATCCGAACAGTATGTATGATAGTTAGCGTTCAGGCTTTGTATGTATATATGTATTAGACATGTGACATGTTGTGACGACTCTCGTATTAAAGTTATTAATTATCAATAATTTCCGTTAAACCCGACACGTGTACTATACGATACTTGCGATTCTGCCACTTATGATTGTATATTGACGTGGCTTTTATCTGTGGAAAGAGGGTGTTACATCCTCTCAAAACCGAATTTTTTTAACATACAAAACATACTATATAAATAGGATTCAACAATATCAAAGACACAAAGTAATCCATATACAAAACTAGAAAATATTAAGTTGCCTACACATACAAAGTAGGTATTTAGACGAGTCATTATAAACAAAACAAGAACACTAGTAAAACTAGTTGGACGTGTCATTGTCGTCCCCAAGTCTCTGACACCCCCTCGTTCCTCTCGATATTTCCATTGATTGTAGCTCGGGTCGGGATTGATCTAAGCATGTCTTTTGGTCTAGCTCTAAACTTGGCTTACTAAAAAGCACATCAAGAATATTTTTATCCTACACAGATTAACATTAATCGAAATTACATAAACTAACGGTTACCAAAGTATATCGATAATTAAACTAAAAAACTACCAAAATGATATAAACTAACAATTAGCAAAGTATATATATAGACTTAATGATGACTAGATAAGTAGAAAACTATAGAAAAATTATCATTTCAACATATATAAACCAACTACAAAATTATTAATTATCAAGCTAACAAATTATCAATGTATATAAACTATATGAGTACAAAACTATTAAATCAAACTATAAAACTACGAATTGTCAAACTATGGAACCATCAACATATAAAAATCAAAGTATAAAATGTTTCAAACTATCAATATATATGTATATATATATATATGTGTGTGTGTGTGTGTGTGTGTGTGTGGATGGTTTCAATGGAAAACCTATATGCATCGGAAAACTCGGGAACCCCTTTATAGTCATTGGATCAGGTGATGCATCACGGAGAACGTCGATGCATCACGCGGGAATTTGATGCATCACGCAGGAAATTTGATGCATCGCGCGGGAATTGTGATGCATTTGTGGTGGTGCATGGAGGTTTTCTAAAGTTTTCCGATGCATGTTGGTTTCAATTTAACCCTCTTATATATATATATATATATATATATATATATATATATATATATATATATATATATATATATATATATATATATATATATATATAGAGAGAGAGAGAGAGAGGTGGGTTCAATGGAGAACCTCCACGCATCGAAGAACCTTGAAGAACCTCCAGGCACCACCTCAAATACATCACAATTCCCCCGTAATGTATCATTATTTCCACGTGATGCATCAAATTCTCGCGTGATGCATTGATTTTTACATTATTCCACGTGATGCATCAAATTCCCGCGTGGTGCATCGATTTTTACGTGATGCATTTCAGTTTTTCTAGCGATGCATTGTGGTTCTCCAAGGTTCTTCGATGCATAAGGTTCTCCATTGAACCCACCCCTATATATATATATATATATATATATATATATATATATATATATATATATATATATATATATATATATATATATATATATATATATATATATATATATAAACCAAGCTACAAAATTGTCAATTATCAAACTACCAAATTATCAACATATATAAAACAAACTACAAAACTACGAATTGTCAAACCATCAACAAATATAAATTAAAGTATGAAACGTTTCATACTATCAAATTATCAACATATATAAACCAATCTACAAAATTATCAATTATCAAACTACCAAACTATCAAATTATATAAATCATATGAGTACGAAAGTAGTAAAGTATCGACTTACTTAATATCAAACTAACTAACTAGCATGCATTCATCAATTTATGAGACTTGAATTTCAACTTAATTAACTAATATTGCTAAATAAATATAAATAATTTACTTGTGTTCGTTGTGGTGACTGCCTCTCAATATAACTACTAGCAATCGATGATCCAGAAGACTTTATGCCCAACGCCTTTTACATGTCGTTGTCAAGGACCCGTTACCTTTTCAAAGATAGTCCGCTCGTTTTTCGGGGAATCACTTGTCAAAGATTCTGCGGTTTGACTTCGTTACTCAACCTCACACACCAAGATATTCTGCATTTTCCAATGATGACTATATAGATCAAGCAAAAAATAATAATATACTTTTGATTTTAGGCAATAATACAGTTACCTATCTTGTTTTAGCTAGAATATTCCATTTTTGGTATGAGCATCGTAAAAGGCTTGGATTTTACTCTTATTCTGTTTAACATTAAAAATTAGATTATATCTAAAATAAATATATATAGAACTCTTTTAGTCTTAACTTACTCTTTTGTAACATGAGCTGCTGAGCTTGTCCCCCCAAGTGATTGTATATTTGTTTTGAACGATTTGATTTGTTTTTCAATGAACGGTTCATGTGCACATCCGTATTGAAAAAGTCTACAACTTTCTACCAATTTGAACTGCTCATAGCATCGGGTGGGGTAGCCATTGCTCTCTCTGTCATCGTACATTCCAACATTCATAAAATGACTTTTTGCATCACTTTTACGACTTCTGTTGCGCTTGGGAATCAAGTAATCAATGACTGGCATACAATTTTTATGATCAATATCATTGGTAACACGTTCAAAATCAAAATATCGCTACAATTAAGCTACAATTAAAGTTAAAAAATATTAATTTTGATCAATTACGATAAATGAATGAATATACTAAATAAATAAATAAATTATAACAAGAGTTACCATTAATAAAAAAATTATATATATATATATATATATATATATATATATATATATATATATATATATATATATATATATATATATTGGTGGGTTCAATAGAAAATCACTATGCACCTGAAAACTATGGAAACCTACGCATACCGTCCGATTTGGTGCATTTCATGAAAAAACGCGGTGGCAAGATCGTAAATAAGGTGATGCATCACGCGAGATTTTGATGCATCACACGGGAATTTTGATGCATCACACGGAGAATTTGATGCATTTGTGGTGGTGCAGTACGATTTTCACAAGTTTTTAGGTGCATGGTGGTTTTCCATTGAACCCCTCTATATATATATATATATATATATATATATATATATATATATATATATATATATATATATATATATATATATATATATATATATGTATATTTAATAAGGTTCATCAGTGTACCTATGAGATTACAGCGTACCTAGCGTACCCTAATGTGAATTCACATATATATATTTTTTAATAGACATGTATAAGACAACATTATAAGACTTTTTTCAAAAGGAGCAACATCATAAATATTGTGAATGGTAAAAAAGATCATGTGAATGGTCATTCACACCATTCACATTCACATGGATGAGCATCCACATAAATATGCATTGAGCATATATTCACATAATTTTTAAGGACACAGAAAGTGTGAATCTATGTGAAATTCATATATCATGCATATAACATTAAATTGAACATGGTTATGTGAAAATAAAATTTAAAAAAGTTTTTTAAGGTTGGTAGCTTCGGGTGCACTTGATTTCGAGAGGTACTTATTTGAACCTGACTATATATATATATATATATATATATATATATATATATATATATATATATATATATATATATATATATATATATATATATATATATAAGACACACACGCACATACATACATACATATTATATATATAGACACACACACACACATGTATACGGAGTGGATCAAATGTGAACCGTGCTTAAAATGAGGACGGTAATAACCAATAAAAAACCGCCACATAAGCAATATACTTCTCTCTCCATGAAGGGCATTATGAACATTTAGTTGATTATTATATATGGAAACTTGATTAAGTTTATTATTTAAAAAACATGAATTTCTACAAATCCATTCAAAATCTCGGTCAACATAAACCTAATCCACCACTATTTAAAAAAAATTTTCAAATCTCCAACTTAATCGACCACTCCAACATATATGTTGTAAATTTTTTCAAATCCCTTTAAAAACTATTTGAAATTTTTTTCAAATCTCGGTCAACATAATAATATCAATTTCAAAATTGATAAACCAAATTGAATATATATCTTTCTTATTTTTTTGTAAGCTTTTCAACACAATCTCAATAAAAAATTAAAAAAATCATTTTTTATTAAATTAATTATTTTATTTATAAATATCATAACTTGTTTCGTTTATCAAGATTCTGCAATTGAATATACTCGAGTATTACAAAGAACCTGAACAATCATGGATGAAGATGAACGTAAATAATTTTTTTTTCACGTTTCAAATCTTTTATTTGTTATAGAAATAAACGAGATGATTTGTTGTTTTACATGTACGTCTACTATTTACAATGTGAATCATCCAATATGTCATTACCCATGAATGATTCACTAATTTTCTTGGTTTTCATTTTGTTACATGTGCACGTTTTTAAATTTTATATGCACTCATCGATTTTTAATTGTTCGATAATTTTTAATTGTAACATTCCCTCATCAGTTTTGAAACATTGTATATAATATATTAAAAATTTGGTGTTGCTTTGAACATTGTGAACCACCGTGCACCGCTGTAAACATTGTGAACCACTAGTGCACTGTTGTGAACACTCGTCTACATCTACCAAAACCCCTATGCCGTCTAATCGTCAACTACCGTGAACCACACCCACCTACTCGCTGTGAACCACACCACTGCTCCTCACTCTCTGCAGTCATGAACCACCTACCTCCGCTCTTCCTCATCGCCGTCTGAAACCCTTGATTCACCAACCTACCGCCGTGAATCGCAAACCACCAGCGCCGCGTGAACCGCAAAAACAATGCCGCCGTGAATCGCCAACCACCAGAGCCGCCGTGAACCACCAGTGCCGTCGTGAACCGCAAACCACCAGCGCTGCCGTGAATCGCAAATCCTTGTGCCGCCGTGAATCGCCTCTCAAACCCCACAAAACCGTGAATATAACCGGTTACTAACTAATTAATAGTATATATTTGCCATGGTGCACAACTGACCAAATTACCCTCTACATGTTTTGAAGGGGGTATAAAAGTCTAATTAATTACAAATTTGCCACCTTGAATCCTATTGGTTGATTCACAATATCCAGCAATATCATTGGTTCTTACCTTCCTCATTTTAAGCACATTCCTCATTTTATCATCACCCTACACAAACACACACACACACATATATTTATATATATATAAGTTTATGTATATAAACAAAAAAAATTATAAATCTATAAATTATAACCTAAAATTATACATAAACACAACAAAAAATTATATATACAAATCTGTGTGTGTGTGTGTGTGTGTGTGTTGCATGAGTGTGAGTGTTGCAGTGGACGGCACACGGCAACATGAATGTGTATGTTTCGATGAGCAGTAGTGTGTGTATCTTTATGTGTGTGTGAATATGTGTATCGTGCATGTGTGAATGTGTGTGTGTGTGTGTGAACTATGAGTGTGTGTGTGTACGTGTTGCGCTGTGTGTGTGTTCTGATGAGCAGTAACGAGAAGGGAGATGAATGTAGCAGCGTGAGTTTGTGCATTACGATGACCAGCAACGAGATCAAGGGGAGAAAAAGAAGAGATCGACACAAGGGAGAAGAAGAAGAAGCACCAGCAGCGATGTGTCACTAATTATACATATTTTTCATGTCATTTTACTTTGTATTGTGGTGTTTTTAACCTCGATTTACTGAAAATGGTACTAATTTATTTCCTATTTGTATTTCGTAGGTTCGAAGTCGCCAAATCGATGAAGGGATGGAAGTCGAGGCAAAAAGCGATGAAAACAATGGCATCTAGCATTTTCAAACTCCAAGAGTTATTGAAGCTTCAAAGCCTACTGCCACAGACGTATAGGCCTACGACCTTAGAAGATTTTTATAACATCGACCGATCAAACCAGATGGGATGGGCTACGGCCACAATACTTGAAGCCTACCTTTTTCTACGTTTTCTCTCACAAATTAGGTTATGTGTAGAGTAGTTTTAGGGTATATTTCACAAGCTTTTGGTAGATTTGAAGATTAAGCATCCGTTCGTTATTTACTCGTCGATTTCATCATTATAGCTCCGAGTTTGGTATACTATTTCCTTTATTTCTCTGATGTTAAGATGTTTATCACAGATTTAGTTTTATGTTCAGTTTTTGTTATGATTAGTGAGTAGATTTAATGTTCACCCACTTTGGATGATCGATTTGATGTTTTGAATGTAAATATTACTTGGATTGGTTGTGGATTTGTGTTTAAATTGATGATTCACTTTACTTTCCTTTAAATCTATTAATTTCAGCATGTTTAGTATTGATTTTAGCATTATTGCAATAATAATGATGTGTTAAACAAGTTGCGTTTTATGTGATTTAGCTTTAATTATAAGATCAATAGTTAGTTGTCTATTCTAACATTATTTTAATAATGAGTAGGTGATTAATAGTTGATTGTGATGATTGCATGTCATTGATTCTGAGGCGCTAGACGCGATAACAGGATTAATTCATGTATTGATTTGCCAATTAAATTTAATTACATGTTTGCGTGTGACTGTACTTAGGCGCTTGACACGATAATGATGCCCATAATTGCACGCTAGATACATGTTAGTTAGTTTAGTTATCGCAAATGACTTATGTGATAGTTGATTCATTCATAGATCCTTGAGATTAATTACTTTTGTCAATCAGTCCAACATAACTTGTTAACGTAATTTTAGTATTACATTCGTACATCTCATCTAGTTCCAAGTGGATGATGTTTTTATAAAAGAAAAAAAAACCAAAAAAGATTATGCGCTTACTTAATTGTTTCATTTTAGTTTAATACTCCTCTCACAAATCATCAAGTAGCTAAATATTAGTGATCGTCTAAGTACGGTTATTTCATTCTATTCACTGTTCCCTCAGTTTGATAATTCCCGAGGTCAACTTATGTTGTGCTACATAAGACTAGTACACTGTCATTTTGTTTGGTATTACTTGAGTTTTTTCATTCTTTTGTTCTTAATTGATAGCCAAATTAGCGAAGATCAAGTGGCGGTAAAATGTAAAAAAAAAAAAAAAGGGACTGACCTAAAAGGGAGGATGGAAGAAGGGGGGAAATTGCACGGTTTTTTTAATGGCAATAGGGACAACTACAATAGAGTCGACAAAGGTACTAGGGGCGACAATGGTGTTGTCACCCCTATTGCCATTAGTTCTTGTTGTGCTTTGAAAGCTTGAGTGATCGATGGGAAGAGATGAAACACATCACATTCATGGTTGGAGCTAAAATGTGGTTAAATGTATACAATATCTGTTAAAAACGACATCGAAAGTGTAAGATGATAGTAAAAATATCAACAATAATTGATAATGTCCAATAAAATTGAATTATGTGCAATGATTTATTTGAATATTTAATTTGATATTTTAAAATGTATTGTTAAATTTCACGTAAATAGTTATCAGTTTATTATTACTTCAATTTATTTAAACTTGTAATTTCAGGTAGTATCAAATTTGAGTTATTATGATCAATAATATTAAAGAAAAATAGTATAACCAATTTTAGTTTATTTTATTTCTATCGTAACTTTTTAAAGAAATTATTAAGTATTCTTTAATAAATTTTTAGTTTGATTGAAATTCTAATTCATTTTAATTATTATTTACTATCCCTTATATTTCAAACCTTTATTATGTTTATACCAATCAAGAAATATAATATATTAGACTGAGGTGTAACGCATGACTCTCACAAATCTAGTTAGTAACGTTAACACAAAAAACATATTGCCTATTATTTATGTATAGTTGTTTGTGTTTGTATATATGTTTCTTGTGAAAATCTAGTTTGTGTTTGAATGTTTCTTGTGCTTTGCCCAACAGTACCTCCCAAGAAATTAGAAGTTAACTTCTATTATAAGTAAGGTTCTAGCATTAATACTTTACTCCATCAAAATTCAAATTAAGTATCATTAATTAATGTAAACATCTCGATCTAGCTAATTAATTTACTCCATCAAAGCTAGGATCATTAATTAATGTAAACAGAATACAACTAAGTCTGATTTTCTTAGATCCTCATCATGAAACGCAAGTCAGAGTGATAAATTAAACAAAGTAACAAAATCAATGCACCTTAATTAGATACATATAATGCCTGGCAATACATCTGAAAAGAAATAAAGCCAGTGATTATCAAATTTCTAGCATGTGAGCTTTCTGAATATCGTTGATCATGCATTGCTGTACGTATTTTCTAGGATTCACTACAAATTAATTGCATCTGACTTTCTTGGCATACAATTATACCATCTCAGACTCTCACTTATAGACCAAATAAATTAAATCCGTTATCGATTATATATTATGATTCATATAATTAACCGACGAAAAACAGTTTTAAAAGGATTTACTATTGTAGTAATTGTATGTACTACTGAATGTGAAAAGAAAGTAACTATTATCAATAAAATTAGAAATATCAAGCTGGTTTGGTATGATGTTTGGTCACTAAACCTTCTTGTAATGTCGGTCTAATTTGGTAATTAATCTCAGAGTGACTGATAACGTACGTACGTGTTCATGCTTGACGTGCCATCAACATGTGATCACCACATAAGCAGAAAATGCACATCATTTCATAGTTGGCATGATTATCATAATTGTAATAATCTGTGGAAAACCCTCTCAGGGTATTGCATTCATCTCATTAGTATAAATAGAGTACATATTTACAGAGGAGACCCCTACACTATACATTATTTAACACACCCCCCTCAGTCGCAGCTGGAGGAGGACTAATGCTAAGACTGGACTTAAATTGTAAAAACAGCTGTGTAGGAAGACCTTTAGTAAATATATCTGCTAACTGATGAGATGAGGGCACATGCGACACACGCACTTGCCCCAAAGCAACACGTTCTCTTACAAAGTGTAAGTCAAGTTCCACATGTTTGGTTCTTTGATGCTGTACTGGGTTATTAGCTAAATACATGGCACTTACATTATCACAAAAAACAACTGTGGCACGTGAAAGAGGTAGATGTAACTCAATCAAAAGATTACGAAGCCAGGCAGATTCGGCAACAACGTTAGCAATACCACGATATTCAGCTTCGGCACTTGAACGGGACACAACATGTTGGCGTTTAGAGGACCAAGACACAAGATTGTCACCTAGGAAGATGCAGAACCCAGAGGTGGACCGGCGTGTTTCAGGACAACCGGCCCAATCAGCGTCAGTATAACAGACCAAACGAGTAACAGTGGATGGGCGGAGAAAAAGACCATGAGTAAGGGTACCCTTCACATAACGAAGAATGCGTTTGAGGGCATTCAGATGTGGTTGGCGAGGATCGTGCATATACAGACATACTTGCTGTACAGCATAAGCGATTTCCGGACGAGTGATCGTGAGGTACTGTAAAGCACCCGCAAGACTTCGATAGAGAGTCGGATCATCGACTGGTTTGCCAGATGAGGGTAGTTTTGACTTTGTCTCAGCCGGTGAAGAGCAGGGATGACAAGTGTCCATGCCAGCACGAGAAATGATTTCTTGGGCAAAAACTGTTTGAGACAGGAAAAGGCCCGAAGAGGAGCGTATAGCGGAGACCCCTAGAAAGAAGGAGAGAGCGCCAAGGTCAGTCATTTTGAACTCAGACGAAAGACGAGAGATGACATGATTAACCAGAGATTGGGAAGAAGCTGTTAGAATGATATCGTCTACATACAATAGAAGGTAGATTGTATCACGACCATGATGATAAACAAAGAGAGAACTGTCAGATTTACTGGAATGGAAGCCGAGAGAAGTGATGAAGACAGCGAATCGATGAAACCAGGCGCGGGGAGCCTGTTTGAGACCATACAGGGCTTTTCGAAGGCGACAGACATGCTGTGGGAAGGAGGAATGAACATAACCAGGAGGTTGTTTCATATAGACTTCCTCCGATAATTCACCGTTGAGAAAGGCATTTTTAACATCAAGCTGATGAATCGGCCAGTTTAGGGAGAGAGCAATGCTTAGGACCATTCGGACAGTGACTGGTTTGACAACAGGGCTGAAAGTTTCGTCATAGTCAAATCCAGGCATTTGAGAAAAACCTTGAGCCACCAGACGACCCTTGTAACGCTCAAGGCGACCCTGACTATCGAACTTATGGCGATATAACCAACGGCACCCAACAATATTGACTTTTGGTGGAGGAGGAACAAGATCCCACGTATGATTGGAAAGAAGGGCAGACATTTCAGCATCCATGGCTGCCTTCCAATTTGGATCACGAATTGCCTGAGCCGAGGACTTGGGAATTGGGGAAAGAGATTCAACGGCTGACAGATTCAGAATTTGGCGAGGTTTGAGACTGCCAGTACGCGATCTGGTCGTCATGGGATGGGTGGAGGTGTGAGCCGGAGGTGGTGAAGAAGAGACAGCTTCAGGTGGAATGGATTCCGAAGACCTGGGCGAAGAGTGAGGTTCGACAGACGAATGAGGTGGGTCATCGGCTGTAGGAACATCACTAGAGGGAATGAGCGGGTCACTGGAAGGAAGTTCAGTAGAAGAATTATCGGATCGAGTGGTGGATGCAATAGGATCGTTAGTCATTACAGTGGTTGTGGTGGCGTCGTCAATGAAAGCATCATACTCAGAGGGAGAGGGTGGGGCATTGAACAAGGGATACGGAAAGTGGTCTTCATCAAAGATCACATGACGTGAGATGAGAATACGGTGAGTGACTAGGTCATAGCATCGATGACCCCGATGACAAGGGGAAGGCCCGAGGTATACACAAGCAGTGGAGCGAGGGGAAAGCTTGTTTGGGGCTGTAGAAGAGAGATTTGGATAGCAGAGGCAACCAAAAACACGCAAGTGTGTAAAGACTGGGAACGTGCCATACAAGATCTCACAGGGAGTTTTGGAGTCCAGAGTGGTGGTGGGAAGAATGTTCAGGAGATGAACAGACATGTTGAGAGCTTCGACCCAGAATTTTGGTGGAAGAGAAGCTTGAAACAGAAGAGTACGGAGCACATTGTTGATTGTGCGAATGGCTCGTTCAGCTTTGCCATTTTGTTGGGACGTGTATGGACAAGAAAAGCGAACTTTAATGCCATGTTTTTGAAAAAGCTCAAGTAATTTACTATTATTGAATTCACGTCCATTATCACACTGAAGAGATTGTATATCTGTTTTAAACTGATTAACAACATAAGCGCGAAAGGTAGTAAATACTTGAAAAACATCAGATTTGACACGCAATGGAAATACCCATAAAAAATGAGAATAATCATCCAAAAACAAAATATAATATTTAAAACCACTCAAACTAGAAATAGGTGATGTCCACAAATCAGAATGAACCAGTTCAAAAATGCGTGAAGTCTTAGTTGTCGACTTTGAAAAAGACAAACGACAATGTTTACCCAATTGACAAGCATGACACGTAGGTAACATTGCATTGGAACAAGAAATAAATTTACGAGAACGTAAAAAATTAAATGTGGAGCTGCCCGGATGACCAAGGCGACGATGCCAGACATCAGGAGAGAGGGAGACCATAGCAGTGGCAGAGGACACAGTAGGCGGAGAAGGCTCGAGGACAGGGTAGAGATCACCAGTACTGTCAGAGCGATGAAGGAGACGCCCTGTATCAAGATCCTTTATGGAGAAACCAAAAGGATCAAATTCAATAGAAACCCAGTTATCAAGAGTGAACTTACGCACAGAAATTAGATTCTTAACCATATGATCAGAAACAAGTACATTTTTCAGTGCCAATTTATTTTGTGATAATGGAAGAAATGTATCACCAATGCAAGTAACCAGAAGTAAAGCACCATTACCAACCATGATTACTTTTGACTTACCACAAGGTTTAAGAGAAAGTAGATTACCTTGGTTGAATGACATGTGGGAGCTTGCACCGGTGTCCATATAGTAGTTGTTATCCTGATTCTGTTGCGGTGGCTGAGCGGACATTGAACTGAAGAGAGCTGCCAGGTCTGTAAACTGGGGCTGAGCAGCAGGAGCTGGAGAGACTGATGGAGGCGCAGCATATAAGGCAGATGGAGGATGTGTGCCTGTATGATTAGGCAGCTGCGGACGATAGTGCTGAGAGGCCTGAGATTGCTGATGTAAGGCATTCTGGAGAAGCTGAAGAAGCTGGTTGTTGAAAGCTGGTGGAGCACTTGATTGACCTGCATCACGAGAATTACCTGTAAAAGAAGCAGTAGCATTAAAAGATCCCCCTCCCGTATTACCCTTTGAGGCACCTCGTCCCATGTTTCGATTTCCCCGAGTATTTTTATTTTTTCCTTTATTATTATTATTAGTACTAGACGAGGAATAAAGGGCCGAGCTGAGGGAAGGTTGAGGTTCAAGGATAGGCTCAGGTTGATCTTCACGAGACTCATGCAACAGTAGCATATTTTTGGCTTCAAGAAAGGTGGGAAAAGGTTTGGTGTGTGTGATGACATCAATTAAACTTTGATAGGATGAGGGTAAATTCTGTAGAATTTGCAACACAAGATCCTGATCAGTAATTTTAGTGTCAACATCAGCTAGGGAATCAGCTATATCTTTTAGTGTGTGGCAGTAGTCAGTAATAGAGAGAGCGCCCTTTTTGGTGTTACGAAAAAGAGTTTGAAGTTGAAGGCTGCGGGATAATTTGTTATTTAAGAAATGAGCATCAAGTGCTTCCCAAAGGTCGTGTGCAGTGCAATTATCTTTGGTGATGAGATTGAGTAAGTTAGGTTCACAAGTGGAATAAAACCATGATTTAATACGAGAATCTATAGCTTCCCAATCTTCATCATCAGAATTGATGGGTTTTGATTTTCCAGTGATATGACCCATAACTTTTGCACCTTTACACACGTCAGTAAATATTCGACGCCACAATTTATAGCGTGAACCATCAGTGGTTAATTTAAAACTAAATTGGGGATAAACATTACCAATAGCAAACACTAGTTGGGAGGCTGTGGGATTGGTTGTAGTGTTTGAGGGGTTCCCTGTCATGACACTAATTATAATAATAAATGGAAAAATAAAGTTGACAAGGAAAAGGAAAAATAAAGGAACGTGCTCACTGGAATCAAGAGAGGCAGCAGAAGAATTCTTTAGGGCAGCGGCAGAATGGCGCCTAGGATGACAGCAGCGGTGGTGGCCGGCGAGTGACAACAGCAGGCTGGAAGGGACAGCAGCATAGGTCGCAAGTCGCAGGTTGTGGCCGAGGAGAAAAGACGGCTGCTGGTTCGCGGCTAGGGTTACGGCCGCAAGAGAGCAGGCGGCGGTTAGAGTTACCGCAGCAGGAGAGGCGGCGGCGCAACAAGAGAGGCGGCAGCGGCTTAAGAGCGGCGGTTACAGGCGGCACAAACAGGGAGACGGCAACAGCGGTCACAGGCGGCAGCAGCGGATTAAAAGCAGGAGGTTGTTACCGGCGACGGCAGGCGCAACAGCGGTCACAGGCGGCAGCAGCGGATTAAAAGCAGGAGGTTGCTACCGGCGACGGCAGGCGGCGGCGGCGGAAGCGGTTCCGGCGAGGGGTTGGCCGGAAAAAAAATATTAGGGTTAGGGTTTTAGGGTTTAGGGATTAGGCTTGATACCATGTAATAATCTGTGGAAAACCCTCTCAGGGTATTGCATTCATCTCATTAGTATAAATAGAGTACATATTTACAGAGGAGACCCCTACACTATACATTATTTAACAATAATTACCAAATTAGTCTGTTACAAAAAGTTTGATTACTAAGATGGAAAAAGAAACAATATTTTTTCTTTGGAAAAGCAAACGGAACAAGAGAAAGTAAATATAACGGAACAAGAAAAACTACAGTAATCAAACCGGATCTACCCTGAAAATTATTGGTTGTTATTTCATAACGCTTTTCCAAATATCAAATATACGTAGCTAGCAATTGATAGATTAATCATGATTGTTAAGTTAATTATGTAATTTAGATTAGTTGATGTATGATTATTGTAATTAATGGAAATATAGGGACTAGAATAGCCAAATAGATAAACCGAAAGGGTGTGTCTCTTGATGAAAAGACACAATCATTCGAATAGTTATCATGAAAGGTTGCGTCCTTTCATACGCACCTTTTAGTAGTTTATAAATAGGTTCATTAATCAAACTTGTAAATGTGTGAATTCGATGATTATGTTAATATAGATCAAGTTTTGATTATTCGATCCTGTGCCATTTTGTTTTATGAAATAGACCCCCTTTCCCAACATTTGGTATCAGAGCTATCGGTTCGAATCAAACTAGAATTTCATCATTTACCATTTACCGATTATTAGCAAATCCCGAATTACACAAGAAGGTGATTCATTGAAGAATCATGCGGCAGAACATTGAATTGTTCTACAAACGACCGGCACCAATTCATCATATTTTTCCCTGATTTCAATCCTAATTGAAATCAGGGAAAAATATGATGAATTGGTGCCGGTCGTTTGTAGAACAATTCAATGTTCTGCCGCATGATTCTTCAATGAATCACCTTCTGGTGTAATTCGGGATTTGCTAATAGCCTACAGTCGGCAACATAACCGAAGGCAACAGTTTCAGGGCAACAACAGTTTACAAGAAAAGCAGTAAGCCCCTATCGACAATACATATTGTAAACCCTAGAAAATTCATATTTTCATACTGAATCGAAGGCAACAAGAATCAGAAAGATAGAACCTGATTCGAGAAGACACCACCGTAAAATATCTCCACAGAAATAGTGTCACCGCCGTAGGAGAAAACCACGGGCAGAAACATCATAGAACCACCGTAAAAAATCACGGGCAACCCACCATCGTAGAAACCCACGGGCAGACCACCACCGTAGAAAACCCACGGACAGAACCTCCATCACAGAACCACCGCCGTAGGAGAAAACCCACGGGCAGAACCAACACCACAGAACCATCGTGAAACTATCACAATAGAACCATCAATCGCCACCATAGAATAGAAGGAAAAATTAGGGTTCTTATTTTGCCCCAAATCAGAAACAGATTCGACAAAAGCCATAGCCACCGATTCAGAGAATAACCGTCGGATAATACACCAATTCAGATTAGGGTTGCAACGATTCAAAAGAAAAAAGAGTCGCCGATTGAAATTTGGGTAACACACACCGGTTAAAGAAAAAGAGAAGACACAACGTTTCTGTAAGAAACGTTTCAAAGTGCAAACATAGTAGAGAAGAGGAGAAGGGTCCAGCAAGAAGAAGGAGCCCAAATCCATACAGACTGCATTCAGATCCAGATCGGATCCACACTTATATTCAGCCCAACATTATTAAGGTTAGGTATTCTATTTTAAATACCTTATATTGAATTTTATTAGTAGAAAATAAAATTAAATAAAAACCTTAGTTTAATTTTATTATAACGTAACTTATAATAAAATTAGGTTTCAGAAAATAAATTATAACGTAACTTATAATTTATTGTTGGTTTTAAAATTTTATAATATAATTTATAAAGTTTTAAAATAGTAATACTTATAGAAATTTAAACGCGCGAAGTATTACTGCTCTTTGATATAAATTTTAATTGTTAGAATTTATAGTTTTTCTTTAAAATTTAATTCTGTCATTTAATTATTAATTAATGACAAAATTTTATTTTAGTTCATTTTTATAATACGACCAATTATAATTGTGAATCAAATAAGTAAAACAGATAAAGAGTCAAACAAAATTTTAGACTTAAGAAATAAGCCTGAAATTAGAAACCAGAAAATTTAGACTTAATGCCTAAATTATTTGTAGAAAGAATTTTATAATAGAATTTATAAAATTCCATTTTAGACATGTGTGACAAATCAGGACATGATAGAAAGGAGATAGGAATAGTATCTCACTTTACCTGTCCTTTGTTAAAGACAACAAATTACACCATGTGGGCAATTAGAATGCAAGCAATTTTAGAAGCCAATGAATTGTGGGAAATGATAGAACCACAAGAAACAACTGAGGAAGATATTAAGAAGGATAAAACGGCAATCACCTATATTTATCAAGCCCTTCGAGAAGACCAGTTGTTATTTATCTCAAAATTTAAGACCGCAAAAGAAGTTTGGGATACATTAAAGACAAGACATATAGGAGTAGATCGTGTTCAGCAAGCTAGGTTACAAACACTCAAGACAGAATTTGAGATGTTAAATATGAAAGAAAATGAGACAGTAGACTCTTTCATCATGAAGATGACTAGTCTTACTAATAAGGCAGCTAGCCTAGGGTTAACATATGAAGACCCTGTACTCGTTAGAAAATTATTGAACGCAGTACCAGATAAATTTCTACAGATAGTTGCATCTATAGAACAATACTCAGACCTAGACACAATGAAGTTAGACGAAGCTGTTGGCAGACTAAAAACTTTTGAAGAAAGACTAAAACTCAAAAGAGATAAGCATGTTGATAGTCAAGAGAGCTTAATGTTCACACAACATGTAGGTAGAGGTCAACACTTTAGAGGACATGGTAGAAATAGATTTAACCACTCAAGAGGTAGAGGTAATAATAGATTCAGATCAGACAGAAAGAATCATGAAACCTCACAAAGTAATTTCAAGAAAGAATTCAATAACAACTCAAAGAAATTTACTCGTGACTTAAGTAAAGTTCAATGCTATAAATGTAAGAAGAATGGACATTATGCATCCAAATGTCCACAGATAGGTCAAAATTCAGAATAGTCACACCTAATAGAAGAAGACCTAGAACCAACATTGCTTATGGCAACCATAGAAGAACACCAACAAATTTTGTTGAATGAAGAAAATTTAGAGCCAAGTAGGTTACCTATAAACAATGAAGATACATGGTTCTTAGACAATGGAGCTAGTAACCATATGACAGGAATTAAGAGTCATTTCAATGAATTAAATGAAAAGATTACAGGAAAAGTACGATTCGGAGACGGATCATACATAGATATCAAAGGGAAAGGATGTATACTCTTAGAATGTAAGAATATGGAACAAAGAATAATATCACAAGTATATTATATACCGAACCTTACTAACAACATATTGAGTTTAGGACAACTCACTGAAAACGGATGCAGAGTAGTAATGGAAAGAAACCTACTACATTTATACGATTCAAGTAACAAAATACTCTTCAGAGTAAAAAGATCAAAGAATCGTTTATACAAAGCAGACCTAAGATTAGGAAAGCCTGTATGCCTGTTAAGCAACTTGCAAGATGAAGCATGGCTTTGGCATGCAAGATTAGGTCATTTAAACTTTAATTCTTTAAAGTCAATGGCATTAAAGAACTTAGTTCAAGGAATACCCAATATTAAGAATAAGGCAAGTATATGTGATATATGCTTAAAAGGAAAACATATTAGAACTTCATTTCCACAACAAACCCTAGCAAGATCAGAAACACCATTAGAGTTAGTCTATGGAGACTTATGTGGTCCTATATCACCACCTACACCATCAGGAAAGAGATATATATTTTTACTAGTAGATGACTACTCAAGATATATGTGGGAATACTTTCTAAGTTCAAAAGATGAAGCACTTGAATTCTTCAAGGAATTCAAATCAAGGGTAGAAAATGAATATAGAACTAAGATGAAGATTTTTAGAACAGATAGAGGAGGAGAATTCACTTCAAGTGATTTCTTAAGATACTGTAAAGATAATGGCATATTAAGACAGTTAACTGCACCATACTAACCACAACAGAATG
The DNA here is from genome assembly GCA_020465985.1 of Centrapalus pauciflorus. Taxonomy (NCBI): domain Eukaryota; kingdom Viridiplantae; phylum Streptophyta; class Magnoliopsida; order Asterales; family Asteraceae; genus Centrapalus; species Centrapalus pauciflorus. The sequence continues at coordinate 97,409 of JAANYP010004253.1, forward strand.
GAGTTGTTGAACGTAGAAATAGAACTATACTTTCAACAACAAGATGTATGATGATATCAACAAACATGCCTCAGAATTTTTGGGCAGAAGCAGTTAGACATACCATATATATCCTAAATTGTACACCTACTAAGTCTTTAGAAGATATTACTCCATATGAAGCCTTAAAGGGAAGGAAACCAGACCTAACACACCTTAGGATTTTTGGTTGCATAGCATATGCAAAAGTACCTTCTCAACACTTAACTAAGCTAGATGATAGAAGCAAACAAATGATATATCTTGGAACAGAACCTGGATCAAAAGCATATCGCTTATTTAATCCAGAAACAAAGAAGATTTGTGTAAGTAGGGATGTAAAGTTTAAAGAAGATGAAATATGGAATTGGGAGGAATACATAAAGGAATTTGATTCAGAAGAACCTGAGTGGAGTGATTTTATTGTTGAAACCCAACAAGTCATAGAACCAGAGATTCAACCAGAAAATACCCCTCACACTCAAGAAGAAACAACCTCACCAACAAACACACCAAGATCACATTCATCGAATACAAATGATGAATCTCACACCCCTCAACAAACCAATACACCTATACATAGCCCAGATATTGCATCATCTTCAAATTCAAGAATAGTTTGTGCACCTATAAGAAGACACAGACCTTCAGATTCAAGAATCGATCATGAACCAATAAGAGGATACAGACCTTTAAGTGATATATATGAAGAGTTATTATTAGTTGAAGATGAACCTAGAAACTACAAGGAAGCAGCACTGGATAACAAATGGATTGAAGCTATGAAGGCAGAGATTGATTCTATCACCAAGAACAATACATGGAGATTAACCACTTTACCTAGGAATCATAAAGCAATAGGCTTGAAGTGGATATTTAAGACAAAGAGAAATGCCAATGGAGAAATAGTTAAACACAAGGCAAGATTAGTAGCGAAAGGATACATACAGGAACATGGCATAGATTTTGAAGAAGTCTTTGCACCTGTAGCCAGAATTGAGACAATACGACTTATATTAGCACTGACAGCTTACAATAAATGGGAAGTACACCATTTAGATGTAAAATCAGCATTTTTACAAGGAGACTTACAAGAGGAAGTATATGTTTCTCAACCAGAAGGTTTTATACAGCCAAGACATGAAGGCAAGGTTTATAAACTCGCTAAAGCTCTATATGGTCTTAGACAAGCACCACGAGCATGGTACACAAAATTAGATAAGACCTTGAAAGAGTTAGATTTTAGCAAGTGTGCATTAGAACAAGCTGTTTACACAAGAACAACCAAGTCATCAAATCTGTTAATAGGAGTATATGTAGATGACTTGATAATCACAGGAACACCAAGACAAGAGATAGATTTGTTCAAAGATCAGATGAAGGATAAGTTTGAGATGAGTGATCTCGGCTTATTAGCATATTATTTAGGAATTGAGGTTATGCAAAGTTATGACAAGATTTCAATAAAGCAGACAGCCTACGCAAATAAGATACTTAAAGATGCAGGAATGTTAGACTGCAATGATGCGAAAATACCTATGGAACCAGGACTCAAATTGACAAACCTTACAGAAGGAACTTATGTAGATGCTACAGAATATCGAAGCATAATTGGATGTTTACGATATTTACTACATACTAGACCCGACTTAAGTTACTCAGTTGGATTACTTAGTCGTTTTATGCAAGAACCTCAAGAACAACATATGAAAGCTATCAAGCAAATTTTAAGGTACATCAAAGGAACTAAATATTTTGGAATATCTTATGAATACAAAGGAGGAAACAACATAGAAGGTTATAGTGATAGCAGTTATGGTATTAACACACAAGAAGGAAAAGGAACAACAGGAATAGTTTTCTATTTTGGAAACTCACCGATTAGCTGGAGTACACAGAAACAAGGAACAGTAGCATTATCATCATGTGAGTCAGAGTTTATTGCAGCAACAGCAGCAGCAACTCAAGCAATATGGTTAAAGAGATTACTAAGCAAGATTACAAATACTGAAGAACAGAAGATCAAGATTTATGTTGATAACAAGTCAGCAATAGCCTTAATGAAGAACCCAGTATTTCATGGAAGAAGCAAGCACATTGATACGAAGTACCACTTCATCAGAGAATGTGTTGAAAGAGAAGATTTGATAGTCGAGCACATCAACGGAGAAAAACAAAGAGCTGATATACTTACAAAAGCACTACCAAGAATCAAGTTCGTCACAATGAGACAACTACTTGGAGTTGAAGACTTATCAAGCAACAATCAAGATTAAGGGGGAGAATGATAGATTAATCATGATTGTTAAGTTAATTATGTAATTTAGATTAGTTGATGTATGATTATTGTAATTAATGGAAATATAGGGACTAGAATAGCCAAATAGATAAACCGAAAGGGTGTGTCTCTTGATGAAAAGACACAATCATTCGAATAGTTATCATGAAAGGTTGCGTCCTTTCATACGCACCTTTTAGTAGTTTATAAATAGGTTCATTAATCAAACTTATAAATGTGTGAATTCGATGATTATGTTAATATAGATCAAGTTTTGATTATTCGATCCTGTGCCATTTTGTTTTATGAAATAGACCCCCTTTCCCAACAGCAATTAAGAAACCTAGCTTTCTCGTGAGGTAGGATGTACATGTGAACGAATAGTTAATTCCTCTTCTCAACTTGATGTATAACTAGCTATAAATATTTCTCAAATAATTGAATCTGTATCCGACTTTCACGCGTTCCTTTTAAATTTATTTCTATTTTAATATGCTTTAAATGATCGAATATTTACTTATATGACATTCTTGGAAAACAGGAAGATGAGCAAAGCCATGTGAGGCTCCATCATCCAACACAAGTTGTCAAGCAAGCTATAAATACATGCATACTCAAACCCTTTTCAAACAAGAAGTTTTCTATTCTTTTTCATCTCAAGAAAACTACTTAATTTGCATATTAATCCTTCAAGAACTTATACTGTTTACACAGTTTTCATATACATAGACATGGGTCTAATCCGGCTCCCTTCTTCATTGATTTCAAATGTAAAAGGTTTTAGCAGACTGAACGGTTATCGCAGCAGAATTCATCGAATTGACGTGCCAAAAGGTCATCTAGCAGTGTATGTTGGTGAAAACCAAAAGAGACGGCTTGTCGTCCCAATATCATACTTGAAACAACCGTTGTTCCAAGACTTGTTGCGTCAATCAGAGGAAGAATTTGGGTTTGAACATCCGATGGGAGGCCTCACCATTTCATGCCAAGAAGATGAATTTTTCGAGCTCACGGCCCTTCTGAATGCTTCATGACTTCTATTATTGATCAACGAACTTTCGATGATTAGTTCTTCATCTCTTCACCTTTTTTGAAGGATGTGTATACATAGTTTCACTGTCAAAAGCATCTAAGCATGCAGTTGATAGAAATTTAAGAAAGTAAAATGTAAATATTCAAAGGGCATATATATCTACTGGATTTCTGGCATATGAATTGAACTTTTTATCTGCAACAAAAAAAAAAAAAAAGGGTTAAATGGTGCATTTCTACCTTTGTCCATCTCATTAGCGCACTGTTGGAAATAATGACAAAAACATAAAGTATAGGATTTATTATGTAAATAGTTTAAGTATTGTATTGTTTATGTAATTATAGAAAGTGCAAGGACCAAAATAACACTTAGTTATAACCGAAAGGGTGTGTCTATTCGAAAAGACATAACCGTTCGTGAAAGGGTTCCATGAAGAGTTGCAACCTTTCGTCGCACCTCTTAGACTTGTATAAATAGGAACCTTATTCAAGATTGTAATGTGTGAATTCAGTTTGATCAATAAAAGAATATTAGTTTGATTATTTCGATCCTGTGCAAATTCCTGTGCAAGGTTATTAGTGTTTTCGGGACCATTTTCCCAACATTTGGTATCAGAGCGCCAGGCTTAATCAAACCATTAGGTTTTTCATCATTTACCGATCAAACGAATTACACCAGAAGGTGATTCAAAGCGAATCATCATCAGTTTCAAGGGTGGCAGAACAGTGATTAGTTCTACAAACACCCGGCACCAATTCATCAAATTTGTTCCGGATTTCAAATCAAAATTTCCAACAGAAGGCAAACCCACAGAACCGAAGGCAAAAATCAAAGCAACGATTTTTTAACAGTAAGCCCTATCGCATTTCATAGATATTAAGTAAACCCTAGAATTCAACAGAAGCATACTGAAATCGAAGGCAACAAGAAATCAGAGAGATAGAACCTGATTTCAGAGGCACCACCGTAGAAATACCCACAGAAAAGTGCCACAACCGCAGGAGTATACCCACGGACAGAATCTCCATCTCAGAACCACCGCCGAAGGAGAAAACCCACGGGTAGATCCACCACCGTAGAAAACCACGGGCGAAACCACCACCGCGAAACCACCATCACAGAACCATTAACGCAGAACCACCACCGTAGAACCACCAATCGCGGCCATCAAATAGAGGCAACGATTAGGGTTCTTAGTTTTCTCAAATCAGAAACAGATTACCATAGCAATAGTTCGTGTGATTTTGCCAAATCAGAGCGGTTATAGAAGAAGAACATCATCGATTCAGTAAACAGGGTTGCACCGATTCAAAGAGGGTTACATCAAGGCAGCGATTAAGAGATACACCGGTTCACAGATTAGAAGGGGCAAGCACCGTTTGAAAGAAACAACGGTTAAGGGAACAGCAAGAAGCATCGGAACATTTCAGAGAAAACGTTTCAAAAGGGAAAAGATAAAAGGGCAGTACAACGTTTCAAGAGTGAAACGTCTCAGAAGAGAGACCAAGGCCCAAGAGGGGTTTAGCAGTCAAGAAGAAGAACCGGATAAAGTATAAACCGGACCCAAGGTTCCAGCCGGATAGCCCACAAGCAGAAAACCCAATCAAAAAAAGAAAAGGCCCAAACACCCAAAGGTTAGGTTTTAATTACCTTGTTTTAATTTTATTTTTAGAAAATAAAATTAAATAGAAATCTTAGTTTTAATTTTATTATAACGTAACTTATAATAAAATTAGGTTTCGTGATAAAATAGATTATAACGTAACTTATAATTTATTATTGGTTTATGTTTTTATAACTTATAAAAGTTATATTAAAGTGTTTTTAAGTTTAATTTGTGTGTGAGGATTGAAGCACATAATTTTAAGTTTTTAAGTATACAAGTGTTTTCAAGTTTAATTTGTGTGTGAGGATTGAAGCACATAATTTTAAGTTTTAAGTATACAAGTGTTTTTAAGTTTAATTTGTGTGTGAGGATTGAAGCACATAATTTTAAAGTTTTAAGTATACAAGTGTTTTTAAGTTTAATGTGTGTGTGAGGATTGAAGCACATACAAGTGGTTTATAAAGTGTTTTCAGTATATGTGAGATTTAACACATATACAAGTTTTAAAGTGTTTATATGTGTAAAGTTTGACGCACATACAAGTTTTAAGAGTTTTAAGTATATGCAAGGTTTGACACATATACAAGTTTATTAAGTTTTAAAGTTTTATTTCAAGTTTTTAAAGTTTTAAAGTTTTTAAGGTTTTAAGATTCAAAGTATTTACAGTTTTATAAAGTTTAAGTTTTAAAGATATTAGTGTTCAAAGTTCTAAATTCTTATAAAAGTTTAAGTTTTTAAGAAAAATATTATGGGAGAAAATCCAAATGGTGATCAAAGTAATCAAGTTAAGGATCCAGGATCCTTAACCATTTTTCAATGTCCATTATTAAATTCAACAAATATACCATATGGTCCATTAGAATGAGAACCATACTACAAGCAAATAGTCTTTGGGATATGGTTGAACCTACCCCTCAAACTCAACCGGATGATAAAAGAGACAAGACTACGATTGCATATCTGTTTCAAGCTTTACCTGAAGAGCTAATACTACAAGTAGCAAATTGCAAAACTGCAAAAGAAATGTGGGATACGTTGAAGATTAGAAATATCGGCATTGATCAAGTTCAAAAGGCAAGACTACAAACCCTTAGATCAGAATTTGAAGCACTACAAATGGAGGAAGAAGAGTCTATTGATTCATTCACCACAAAATTGACAAGTATTATATCAAGGATGACTAGCCTCGGAACAACAATTGATAACCAAACCCTTGTGCGGAAGATACTAAATTCTGTACCAGAAAAGTTTGTACAAATTGTTGCGTCAATCGAACAATTCTCTGATCTAGACACAATGACACTGGATGAGACTATTGGAAGATTGAAAACATTTGAAGAAAGGGTGAAATTCAAGACAAAGAAGCATGCCGAAAGTCTAGATAAGCTCTTGTTGACACACGACAACAATACTGGCCGTGAACGTCGTTACAACAGTCAAAAGCAAGGAAAACCCACGCTGAAGGATTATAATGAAGAGAAGAGATCCACAAGAGATTTCAGTAAAATAAAATGCTACAACTGCAATAAATATGGACATTATGCCTCACATTGCCGTGAAGGAACTCGAAGATTTCAAAGACTAGAAGAGACGAATTTGGTTGAAGAAGACTTAGAGCCAACACTCTTATTTGCAAGTTCAAGTTTACAAGATTTTAAAGATGATGAAGAAGTACAAGAAGAAGAAGGAATCAACACTGAGTAAGATTGCTCAAGGATTACTGTTTTTGTCATTAGGGGGTGAATGTTGGAAATAATGACAAAAACATAAAGTATAGGATTTATTATGTAAATAGTTTAAGTATTGTATTGTTTATGTAATTATAGAAAGTGCAAGGACCAAAATAGCACTTAGTTATAACCGAAAGGGTGTGTCTATTCGAAAAGACATAACCGTTCGTGAAAGGGTTCCATGAAGAGTTGCAACCTTTCGTCGCACCTCTTAGACTTGTATAAATAGGAACCTTATTCAAGATTGTAATGTGTGAATTCAGTTTGATCAATAAAAGAATATTAGTTTGATTATTTCGATCCTGTGCAAATTCCTCTGCAAGGTTATTAGTGTTTTCGGGACCATTTTCCCAACACGCACACCCGCGGTTGATGCAAGTGAAAGATTTTAGAAATATTGGCAATTTCTTTACTATCAAAACACATGCCCATTTACATGAAGCAAGTTAGCATCATTTGATTGGCCAGATTTCAATGTTTAGTCCTTGGGTTAGGATTTCGTTTTGAATAGACCCAAATTTACCAGTTTTCAGACAGTAGACGATAGCAATTACCTAAAAGACATATATATGTACATATATATATATGTACATATATATATATATGTACATATATATATATATATGTACATATACATATATGTAGATATACATATATGTATGTATATACATATATGTATGTATATATATATATATATGTATGTATATATCTATATATATATATATATATATATATATATATATATATATATATATATATATATATATATATATATATATATATATATATATATATATATATATATATATATATATATATATATATATGTATATATAGCATGACGATATCATTCAGTAACGAATGAACAATTTATATCGTATATTCAACATCGAATGTAATACTATATGTCATATATGCAACACCGCATGTACATTCAATATTAACAAAGACAAAATAATGGTCAAAATTAGTAGTCAAAGTTGGTGGATTTAACAAGAACGGTCATCATATATTTTTTTCGAAAAAATTTTACGTTTTTATTTTTCGTAAAAAACAATTTTTATTCATTATATTATATTCAATGTCGAATTAGAGTTTATATCACATATTCAACGTCGAAATAATACAGTATCTCATATATGCAACACTGCATGTACATTGTATATTAAAAGAATAAAAAATGGTCAAAGTGGGAAGTCAAACTTGATAGGCTACTATTAATTCAATGTTAATTGTATAATTATCATCTTATACATAGTGTTATATTATAATCAATGATTTAGGGGATGTTTGAAAACAACTTATTGGGCTTAATCAAAAAAATCCGGTCAGCCCACTTTAAATAAGTTATGTTTGATAATGACTTATTAAAATAAGACCCAAATTCAGTCAGCCCAATTAATAAGTCATGAGACCTTATGTGTTTCTCATTCACCCTTCCATTTTCCAATCCTACCCTTATTTTTTTTCTTTCCCAACAACAAAAGATAAAGGGCTGACCTTTTTTCTTTTTTTTTTTCTCTTAAACAAAATACCCAACCTTTTCACAACCTAGAAATTATTATCTGAAAACATTCTTTTATTGCTTTGATGTATTCTTGAGGGTGACAATAAATATAGATATGTTTGTTATATTATAAAATTGAGTACTTACTTATAAAATATATGTTTTATTTGTTAAAATAATTATATATTTGCTTGTTATATTGGTAATTAGGTTTGGAAGATATGAATAATTTAAATTCTTCATTCAGACCTTTAATTCGGTTGAAGAAACAAACATATGTTTAAAGAATCTTAATATTGTCATTTTATTTCATTCAGGCCGTTTTTTCAGCATAACAATCAAACAGTATTTATGTTTCAGTCATTTCTCCAGTCAGCCTTTACTTAATCCAGACAACCCTCTAAATCTAGACAGCACTTAATAGAAGATGCAAACAAACAGGCCCTTAGATTGGTTTTATGGTTCTGCACTAAATTAAGGTTCTGGAATGATCCCAACCCTATATATATATATATATATATATATATATATATATATATATATATATATATATATATATATATATATATATATATATATATATATATATATATATATATATATATATATATATATATATATAGATATATACATACAATATATATATATATATATATATATATATATATATATATATATATATATATATATATATATATATATATATATATATATATATATATATATATATATATATATATATGGGTGAGTTCAATGGAAAACCATTATGCACCTGAAAACTATGAAAACTTACGCATACCGTCTGATTGGGTGCATTTCATGAAAAATGCCGTGGCATGATCGTAAATAAGGTGATGCATCACGCGGGATTTTGATGCATTTGTAGTGGTGCGGTGCGGTTTTCACAAGTTTTCAGGTGCATGGTGATTCTCCATTGTACCCCTATATATATATATATATATATATATATATATATATATATATATATATATATATATATATATATATATATATATATATATATCATTTATAACTAATACATTCATTACATTTATTTACACACTATTTTTACAACTACAACATATCTCTTCGTAATTTTTAGTTTCGTAAGTTTTTTAGTTTTTAGTTTCTTAATTTTTTAGTTTTTAGTTTCGTAATTTTATTATGTAAGTTTTTAAATATTTATGAAATTAATTATTTTAGTTTTATTTGTTTTGTTAATTAAAATGAATTAATTATTAAAAAAAATTAAGAAAGATGGAAAAGTTCAGAAAGATGAGTATTTCTAAGTTATAATGGTGAAGAAAGGTGGAGAGATAAAAATTGATGTGACACTGAGGTGTATAAAATGCTGGTTTTGGGGAACGGTGGTATACCCTTTGCTCTTAGGTTTGGACAATACCTTGGTCTCACTTGGTCAAAGGCCCATTGGTAATTTCAGCTACATATTTGATGATGGTATTCATAATCCAGTTGTTATAATTATAACAGTAAGTAAAAGAAATGCTTGAAAAGCTTAATTAGTTGTATTTATAAAAATTTTGTTAGGTATTTGTACACAAGAGTGCAAAAGTAACCAGCATATATTCAATTCTAAATATGATTGAAATCCTAAATAAATGAAATTAATCAAGGAAGAATACATGATGCATGATTAACAGGGTTCAATGAAAAACCTTCATGCATCGGAAAACCTTGGAAAACCAACAGTGGCCCTTAGATTAGATGCATATGTGCTATTAGATTAATGTTTCACCATGCACTTAGAAACATTTGCATAGGGGTATTTTAAGTATATGATTCATTTTTTCTGTAATTTGAAATTTCAGCATTTTTTATATCCAAATTTAAAATTTTCATAATTTATCCATCTAAATTTGTGATCATATTACATCCAAATTTAAAAAAATACAAAAAGAAGATGCATCACAATCATGATATTCGGCTTAATAAAAATCATCATCTTAATCTTCAAAAAACATCGTCTTCATTAGAAATCATCATCTTCATCTCAACAAATCATCATTTAAAACGACGATGCAACAAAAATCATCATCTTCTTATTCTAAAATGATGATGCATCAAAAACACAAACAACACACTAAAATTCAATAAGAAATCAATGTCACAAATGTTAGACAACACTAACCTTTAAACGACGGTGCATTAGAAATCATCATATTTAACCTTTAAAACAACAATGCATGATAGTTTGTTCTTGGTTTCGACGAGAGAGAGTGAAACGTGGTGATGGTGGTGCTAATGAACAGGATTGACGATGGAGGCTCGACAATGGTGCTGGTGGGCTTGACGAGAGTGAGTGAACCAAAGGCTGTAGCGTGGTTCCCCGACGTTGATGTTGAATGGTGTTCGGCGGTTGATGTTGCATAGTGTTCGGCAATTGATGTTGCATAGTGTTCGGCGGTTGATGATGCATAGTCAAAGACGGACCGAGCCGTTAGGGATGGGATAGTATTTTTTACGTGTTATATATATGGTTTAAAATTTTCCGACCCCGATGATTTTTGAAGTTCGACCCCTATACTTTTGATAAGTTTTAAAAGATTTTATATATAAAAAAATATGATGCAAATCTAAAAAAATATACATATATGTAATAGTTGCTTACCTATTTAACAAATAATAAAAACAAAAACTTGTATTTAGGTTTGGGCCAAAAACTAAGAAATCTTAGTTTGGGCTCCTTAGATTAGGGTAGCTAAGTTTGGCCGTTTGAGGCTTGGGTGGTCAGCGCCCAGTTGCCCAGCCCAGATGAAAACAGAAAAGAGAAGTCGGGAAGAAAAAGAGGAGAAAAAACGTGTGTGTGAGTGTGTCGCAGCCGCTCAAAAGAAGAAGACGAGAAAAAACGTACCGCCGACGCCCGACACCCCGCTGCACTCCTGCCAGACTCTTCTTCTTCTGTCCTATCATGTCTTATCAGTTCTCACAACATCACTTCTCACTTAGCGCTCATACTTCATACTCAGGAGTTGGTATACGGCTTCTCACTTCTCACTTTTTAAGCATTTATAATTTATTAATTATAATGATTTATGAAATCATTAGTTATTTAGTTTAATAGTTGGACTACTTGAATACTTCATATAGATTAGACTATTATTTAAGAGTTAAGATTTTAAATGTTTAATATTATGTTACATTTCTTTAATTGTTTTATTTCATTAAACAATATCAATATGGATGAAGATATGATAACCCGTTTTCAAAAGATGAAAACTCGTTGGAGTGAACTTTAAAATGTAGTTTTTGTTTGTTTATAACGATTAACGAAATGGTATCATATACGTATTTGTTTTATTACATGATCTACATAAACTGACCCGAAAGTTTGAAATTAAAAAAAAATAATTTGAAGTCACAAACATTTTCACTCTCGAAGCTATTAAATAATTCTGACCCCCATAAAAAATTCATGGGTCCGCCACTGTGCATAGTATTCGAGGGTCGAGGGTTGCATGGTGGTCCGTGGTCGACGTTGGTCGGTCAACAATTGGCGGTTGGTGTTGCATGGTGGTCGGTGGTCACCAATGGAGATTCAAGTTTTTTTGAATGTTTTTTTTGTCATATTATGGAATGGATTTGAATGTGAATCTCCTACAATCTTGTGATTTGAGTGATTGTAGGGATTACTAGTTTTAAAATAATCATATTTTCATTATTTGAATAAATGTAATTAGGCTATTCCAAAAATGCTCATAATGATCCCTTATGATGCGTCGAAGGTTCATGTGATGCATCGAGGTTTTCCAAAGTTTTTCAATGCATGTTGGTTTTCCATTGAACATATATATATATATATATATATATATATATATATATATATATATATATATATATATATATATATATATATATATATATATATATATATATATATATATATAGACACACACACACATACATGTATATATATATACATGTATATGTATATATATGTACATATACATGAGAGGGTTCAATGGAAAACCAATATGCATCGAAAAACTTTGGACAATCAATCGTAGCCCTTAGATTAGATGCATATGTGATAATAGATTAATGCATCACGATGCACTTAAAAAAATATGCATAGGGGTATTTATATTCAAAATTTATACTTACATCAATTTTATATTCAAAATTTAAAATTTCATAATTAATACATAATTCAAAATTTAAAAACCATACACATCCAAAATAAAAATTACAAAACGATAATACATTCAAATTTAATTTTCCAAAATTTAGGTGATGTTGATGCATCGTCATCTTCGTCATCGTTCATATTCATATTCGTGTCATTCCTATTCATCCATCCTTCAAACGAGACCAAGCATCCTTCGCGTTAATGCATCATTCGAACTGATTAATACTCACAAAATGACGATGCATCATGACCTTTAATACACAAAACAGATTAATACTCACAAACCATCATCACACAATGACGGTGCAGGCGGTGGTGGCGGTACAAAATGATGATGCATCACAACCTTCAATAACATCAAACCTTCAAAACCGATTAATAGTCATAAATATTCATCACAAAATGACGGTGGTGCTAGCACTGATGGTGGTGGTGGTGGTGCAGGCAGTGGTGGCAGTGCACGTGGCGGCAGCGGCAACGCAGCCGGTGGTGGTGGCGGTGGAGAGGATGAAGATGATGGAGGGTTCAATTTTGAAACAGATTTGGTTCAAAATTAAGTTGCTTGATTATAGGTTTGGTAGATTGGTTAATTACGAAATTTCCTTTTTTAAAAGAGGTTTAATTTTATAATAAAATAATTTTAATTTTCCTAAATTACCCTTAATAAAAATCGTGATACATTGAAGGTTGGTTTTCCATTGAACCTCTATATATATATATATATATATATATATATATATATATATACACACACACACACACACATACACATGTTGGGTTAATCGGTTAATTTCTCGAGTACTGGTTAGTAGCGGTTAGTCGAATGGGTCATATGGATCCAATATTTTATACCTAGATTTTCTGATCCACCTTCATATACGACAGTGATTTGTTTTTTTAGCTACTGATTTCCAACATTTGGTATTAGAGCCATGTTAGACCGAAGGGGTGTGAGTCTATTTTTCAATTTGATTCCGAGGTGATGCATTTCCACAGCAGCCCCGAATTCTATTGATCGGGCATGTTCCAGAATTGATAGGAGACTAACCGGGTGCGGGATAAACGGACAGGAGGACATCATAGCGGGGTGCTTTGGTCCGGTTGGTTTCGCAGGTGACGGAAGACTGTAACTGTGGGTGTGACCGTGTTTTCTTGATCGGTAGAAAAGTGCTCTCGAAACAAGGTTAATCAAATGGGTTGGGGCAGTTAAAATAAAGAATAGAATGGTGTTAGACCTAAAGAAGCTGGTTTGATGACGTTTCAAGTTCTGGCCTTGACCCCGACGCATTATCCGGTGTGGGCTGTCAAGGTGACGACGATTATGGACGCATATGGCTTTTGGGAGACGGACGAACCAAGGGTGCTTGGTGAAGGATCGGATCTTAGGAAGTCGAAACAAGCTCTTGCCTTCTCATATCAAGCGAAACGAAGACATGGTGTTGCAAATGGCGAGTTACACCCACTCAAAACAAGTGCGGGATGGTTTAAAAACAAGGTTTTTGGGAGTGGATTGGGTGAGATCGGCTCGGCTTGCATCTTTAAAAAGGGAGCTTGAAGGTTATGTATGAAGGACAGCGAGACCATTGATGACTTCACGACAAATTTGTCAGGTTTAGCCTAAAGGCTATGAGCCTTGGATACTATATTGAAGAAACACACTTGGTGAAGAGACTGCTTGACTCGATGTCGAAGTCGATTCTTCAAATAGTGGCCTCAATTGAGTAGTGTTTCGAGTTTGATACGATGTTGTTCGATGAAGCCATTGAAAGGCTTAAGGCGTACGAGGAACGCAACAAAGGCACCGAGAAGATGAAAGACACCCGAGGTGGCTTGTTGTTAGCAAGTGAAGAAAAGTTGCATGGTTATAAGCATTCTGGAAATGGAGGTTCAAGTCGGGGGGACTTCGAATGTGGCCGGGGAAGAGGTCGGGGTCCAAGAAGAGTCGAGACGGAAATGAACGTGTGTGAGATAAAAGCCACATTACATGTTTCAATTGTCATGAACTTGGTCACTAGAGCAATGAGTGTCCAAACTGAGAGAAACAAGAAGTGAATTTGATCGAGCAGGAACTAACACTACTGTAGTATGAAATAACCGATTAAATTGGTGATTGTTGGGTTAATCGGTTAAATTCACGAATACGGGTCAGTAGCGGTTAGTCGAATGGGTCATATGGATCCAGTAACACACACACAAGAGGCCGGTAAGCATAAAACTTACGAAGAATTGTTAATTTATCCTTATTATGTCGTTCAAAAAATTTTTATACTTACTATATGCCCCACAAGATGGTTGCATATATGATATCTTTGTGAGACCAATCTTGGACATGAGACCATAGAATCAGGACGTTGGTGCAAGTAGGTAAGTAAAAACATCATTGTTGAATATTGCTGCTAATGTATCGCGATCGCATATAGGCGTGGGCAAAAAAAGCGAACCCGAAAAAAAAAAAACGAAACTGCACTCGGTCAAACCAAAACCGGTTAGGGTTTTCCAATACCCAGCGGGTTGTAACCGGTTTACCCATCTAGCCGTTGAAACCAGGGTTGAGCGACCGGGTTGAGCGACCGGATTGAGAAACCGGTTTGAACCCGTTTGGCTATATAACCGTTTTTTTGTTTTTTGTTTTTTTTTTTTTTTTTTTTTTTACTTTTTTGCCATTCAAACTCTATATAAATGTCTCATTGATTTGGTTTACTCACATTGCTCACACTCTCTCAAACTCTCTCAAAACACATTCTTATTACCGAAAATTCAAAAAAACGCTCGAAAAAATGGCAACTCAAAGTTCTACCGCAACGATTATTGAAGTATTACAAATAAGCTGAAACCCTAAAGTTTGGTGTAATTACAATATGGTGAAGTTGTCGGATGGGTCGGTGAAGGCGCAATGTAAAAATTACGGTCATTTGTTGAAACCCGAATCCAACACGACGTTAAATTTGCATACCGAAAAATATTGTCAAGGACTCAAATCCATTCCGGAAGAGGGTCAAGCATCGATATCACGGGATAGAAGTATTTTTGCCTATTCGGCGGAGAAGTGTCGTCACGAATTTGCGTGCTTCGTGATTCAAGAAGGTTTGCTGTTCAATCACTTTGACAACCTGCAATTGACTAAGGTGATATAAAACACTCTTCAACCGCGATACAATCAAGTAAGTCGTGCTACTCTTAAACGCGATTGTTTGAAATTATGGAAAAAATCTAAAATAGAACTACAAAAAGGATTTCAAAATTTAAATACATGCGTAAACTTAACAACTGAAGTTTGGTCGGCTCCTCATGGTTTGCCCGGTTCATACCTTTGTGTTACCGCACATTGGGTTGCTCCTGTAACATGGCAAATGATGAAACGTACGATTGCTTTTGAAAACTTTGAGTATCCTCACACGGGTCAAATTTTATTTTTAATTTTATGAGATGTAGTAATTTTTTTTAATCTACAAGAGAAAGTTTTTTCAATATCATTTCATTTGATAACGCGAGTAATAATGCTAATGCCGTAAAAAACTAATACTAAAATTTCAACCGCCTTAGAAAGGTATTTTTATCATAGTCGATGTGTTGCACATATAATAAATTTGGTTGTGCAAGACGGACTAGCGACAACCCAATGGGTGCTATAAAAGATTGTTTTAAACAGATGTTACAAGATATATTTTGTTTGGGTAAAATTGGATATAAAAAATATATGAAATTGTGTAAGGACACGGATTCCATTTTCTTAACCCCTAATTGGGATGTTCCCACAAGATGGAATTCGACTTATAAGATTTTTTTATGTGCTTTACGTCAAAAAGATACATTACAAGTGTTTCATGATAATCTTGCCGCTAATGGACTAGCTACACTAGGGGTGAGCTCGGTACCGGACCGGACCGTACCGAACCGGTACTGATCCCGAAAATACCGAAACCGAATTATTAGTTTTGAAAGAACTGAATACCGAACCGTATAATTTTATATGGTGCCGGTTTGGTTCCGAATACCGAATTTTAGTTAATTTAAAAACCGAATACCGAACTGAGAGTACCGAATACCGAATTTTAGCTAATTTAAAAACCGAATACCGAACCGAATACATTAATTCAGTATCGGTCGGTACCGGTTAGGTTTTGGGAAATGGTACCCGTCGCTCACCCCTAAGCTACACCATTTTCAGTTGATAATTGGAATACAATTAAACAAATGACCCACATGCTCGAAGTTTTTAAAAGTGCAATAACTTTATCATCGGGTGTTTATTAATCTTACGAGTCATTTGATACTTATTCAAATCTTTTTAATGTGTTCAACATTAGGCACATATGAATTTATGGGTGGAGTATTTCCAAGTATTATTGCGCCAATGGAATAAAAACTTAAAAAATATTTTAAAGAAATTCCACCTATAATTACTTGTGCCGCCGCATTAAACTCATGTTTGAATATTAGTGGGGTGGAACTACTTATCGATAAAATTTCTTTGGATTTGGATTTGAATGCGGATGATGTATTGTTTTCACATAATACAAAAACAAATTTAACAAATGTTTTAAAGAGTTATTTGGAGTTTATTTTAATAAATATGGTTCAATAAATGTTTCTTCAACTTCGGATTCATCATCATATTTTACTTTTAATAGTACGGATCCGATGATGAACTTATATAATAGTTTAAGACAAGAAAACAATAAACGATCCAGGGGTGAGGGTGACGGACAATGATGTAGCGAATTTTGGAGATATACGGGAACCGATTTTTTGGCTACTATGGGACCCCAACAATTCTCACAATTTGATATATTGGCTTGGTGGCAAGGAAGAGAATCTCAATTTCTCGTTCTAACCGCTATGGTCCGAGATTTACTAACCCTCCAAACTTCTACTGTAGCTTCAGAATCCGCTTTTTCTATTAGTGGTAGGGTATTATGTATACGAAGAACAAAACTCACATCGACATCATTGGAGATGTGTATTTGCTAGAAGGATTACTTAGACGCAGCCGAACGTATACAACACAAAGCAAGTCTCGAAGGTGAACTAGAATATGAACAAGAGATAGATGATATCGAGGTGAAAGAAGGCTTTACAATCTCACTTTTCGATGAAGAAATTGCTCTCCACGAAGCTTCGCGCAAGAGCCGCGAGGCTACCTCCGAAGAAGATATCAATGAAGAAGATTTGGGAATATGACTTAAGTTTAAGTTTATGTTTCAACTTTATTTTTGAAATTTTTAGTTAATAAAATTTGATGTTTTTTAGTATGTTTACGTTTTAATAGAAATTATATTTTGATTATGAAGTTTTTAGTAGTTAATATAAAATAATGTAACTTTCATGTTTTTAGTTAATGAAATTTGAAGTTTTTAGTAAATTTAGTTTATTTCATAAATTTTAAAGTTTTTAATTATGTTTGTATAAGTTTTTAAATATGTTTGGATAAGTTTGGATAAATTTTTAGAAAAAGTAAATGTTTGAATAAATTTTTTACTATGTTTGAATAAGTTTTTAGTAAAATAAAATGTTGAAATAAGTTTTTTAGTTAAAAAAGAAGTGTTTGATGGAATTTTAAAAACATATATATAAAAAACCGGTCAACCTGTTTGACCGGGTTTTTCAACCCGGACCCAACCTGTTGGAATAGGGTTCAACCCGAACCGGTTTTGGTGTCAACCCGGTTTTTGACCTTTGACTTAACCCGGTTGGGTTTTCAAACCCGGTTTTGTCCACCTCTAATCGCATATATAGGCTTTGATTTTGAACATTTTCACAAACAAAATGGTTAAGTTCAAGTCGGATTATATTCAAGATGTAAACATAAACTTATGTGAGATTTAGTATATAAAAAAATTTTATGTCTACTTAATTAAACCTTCCACCAATGGAATGTTAGGTGAGATTTAGTATATAAAAAAATGTTACGAAGGAAGAAGCCGCACAAATTGCGTAGGCAGAAGGAAGAATGAAGAAGCCGCTCGCGACTCGCCCAATGCCCCAGTCGGTTCGCCCCTGCGCCTAGATCTAGTCCGCAGAACAGTATAAACTCTGCTGCTGCGGTGACTGTGTGTCGGTGTTGTCGTGCTTGTCTTTCTTTGAGAATCTAGGAATTGAGGTAATGTCTTTGTGAATTTTAGTTTTCTTATTTTATTCATTTTGTTTTTATATATGAATTTTGTCTTCTTATTTTATTCATTTTTTTTCTCTCTCTGTGTTGTGTATATATATATGATGACTAACATATATATGATATAATTTCTATTTATAGTTTCTGTGTTTAACTATAAGTTACATTTGTTTAATTGTTTTATTTTATTAGATAACTAGTTTATTACCGCGTAATATATTTTTAATATATATAAAATATAATAAACTAAAAGGTAAAGATATAAATGTTATTTTTAAACAAAAATATATAATAATGATATTATTATTTATTATGACCAATTAATTTTGTATAACTTTACACACACGTATGAATATATATTTTTAAATATTTTAAACTTTTATGGGTCGATTATATGATCTAGATCAACCGACCCGAAAATTTGAAATTTGAAATTTTTTTAGAGTCATAAGCATTTACACTCTCGTAACATTTAAATTCTGACCCCTATAAAAAAACTTCCTAGGTCCGCCACTGTATATACATATATAGCATGACGATATCATTGAGTATCGAATGAACAATTTATATCGTATATTCAACATCGAATGTAATACTATATGTCATATATGCAACATTGCATGTACATTCAATATTAACAAAGCCAAAATAATGGTCAAAATTAGTAGTCAAAGTTTGTGGATTTAACGAGAACGGTCATGATATATTTTTTTCGAAAAAATTTTACGTTTTTATTTTTCGTAAAAAACAATTTTTACCCAGACGACCATTCATTATATTATATTGAGATCATTAAATGTCGAATTAGAGTTTATATCACATATTCAACGTCGAAATAATACAGTATCTCATATATGCAACACTGCATGTACATTGTATATTAAAAGAATAAAAAATGGTCAAAGTGGGAATTCAAACTTGATAGGCTACTATTAATTCAATGTTAATTGTATAATTACCATCTTATCCCTAGTGTTATATTATAATCAATGATTTAGGGGATGTTTGAAAACAACTTATTGAGCTTAATCAAAAAAATCCGGTCAGCCCACTTTAAATAAGTTATGTTTGATAATGACTTATTAAAATAAGACCCAAATTCAGTGAGCCCAATTAATAAGTCATGAGACCTTATGTGTTCCCCATTCAGCCTTCCATTTTCCAATCCTACACTTATTTTTTTTCTTTCCCAACAACAAAAGATAAAGGGCTGACCTTTTTTCTTTTTTTTTCTCTTAAACAAAATACCCAACCTTTTCACAACCTAGAAATTATTATCTGAAAACATTCTTTTATTCCTTTGATGTATTCGTGAGGGTGACAATAAATATGGATATGTTTGTTATATTATAAAATTGTGTAATTACTTATAAAATATATGTTGTTTATTTGTTAAAATAATTATATATTTTGCTTGTTATATTGGTAATTAGGTTTGGAAGATATGAATAACTTAAATTCTTAGTTCAGACGTTTAATTCGGTTGAAGAAACAAACATATGTTTAAAGAAGCTTAATATTGTCATTTTATTTCATTTAGGTCGTTTATTCAGCATAACAATCAAACAGTATTTATGTTTCAGTCATTTCTCCCGTCAGCCTTTGCTTAATCCAGACAACCCTCTAAATCCAGACAGCACTTAATAGAAGATGAAAAACAAACAGGGCCTTATATTGGTTTTATAGTTCTGCACTAAATTAAGGTTCTGTAATGATCCCAACCCTATATATATATATATCTATATATATATATATATATATATATATATATATATATATATATATATATATATATATATATATATATATATATATATGTGTGTGTGTGTGTGAGTTCAATGGAAAACCATTATGCACCTGAAAACTATGAAAACTTACGCATACCGTCTGATTTGGTGCATTTCATGAAAAACGCCGTGACATGATCGTAAATAAGGTGATGCATCACACGGGAATTTTGATGCATCACGCGGGATTTTGATGCATTTGTAGTGGTGCAGTGCAGTTTTCACAAGTTTTCAGGTGCATGGTGATTTTCCATTGTACCACTATATATATATATATATATATATATATATATATATATATATATATATACACACACACACACACATATATATATATATCCTATATAACTAATACATTCATTACATTTATTTACACACTATTTTTACAACTACAACATATCTCTTCGTAATTTTTAGTTTCGTAATTTTTTTAGTTTTTAGTTTCTTAATTTTTTAGTTTTTAGTTTCGTAATTTTATTATGTAAGTTTTTAAATATTTATGAAATTAACTATTTTAGTTTTATTTGTTTTGTTAACTAAAATGAATTAATTATTAAAAAAAGTTTAGAAAGATGAGTATTTCTAAGTTATAATGGTGAAGAAAGGTGGAGAGAGAAAAATTGATGTGACACCGAGGTGTATAAAAAGGTGGTTTTGGGGAAGGGTGATATACCCTTTGCTCTTAGGTTTGGACAATACCTTCGTCTCACTTGGTCAAAGGCCCATTGGTAATTTCAGCTACATATTTGATGATGGTATTCATAATTCAGTTGTTATAATTATAACAGTAAGTAAAAGAAATGCTTGAAAAGCTTAATTAGTTGTATTTATAAAAATTTAGTTAGGTATTTGTACACAAGAGTGCAAAAGTAACTAGCATATATTCAATTCTAAATATGATTGAAATCCTAAATAAATGAAATTAATCAAGGAAGAATACATGATGCATGATTAACAGGGTTCAATGAAAAACCTTAATGTATCGGAAAACCTTGGAAAACCGACCGTGGCCCTTAGATTAGATGCATATGTGCTATTAGATTAATGCATCTCCATGCACTTAGAAACATTTGCATAGGGGTATTTTGGGTATATGATTCATGTTTTCTAAAATTTGAAATTTCAGCATTTTTTATATCCAAATTTAAAATTTTCATAATTTATCCATCTAAATTTGTGACCATATTACATCCAAATTTAAAAAAATACAAAAAGAAGATGCATCAAAATCATGATATTCGGCTTAATAAAAATCATCATCTTAATCTTCAAAAAACTTCGTCTTCATTAGAAATCATCATCTTCATCATAACAAATCATCATTTAAAACGACGATGCAACAAAAATCATCATCTTCATATTCTAAAATGATGATGCATCAAAAACACAAACAACACACTAAAATTCAATAAGAAATCAATGTCACAAATGT
The DNA here is from genome assembly GCA_020465985.1 of Centrapalus pauciflorus. Lineage (NCBI taxonomy): Eukaryota > Viridiplantae > Streptophyta > Magnoliopsida > Asterales > Asteraceae > Centrapalus > Centrapalus pauciflorus. Next base: position 119,059 of record JAANYP010004253.1, read on the forward strand.
TACACAACACTAACCTTTAAACGACGGTGCATTAGAAATCATCATATTTAACCTTTAAAACAACAATGCATCAGAACGTGATGATAGTTTGTTCTTGGGTTCGACGAGAGAGAGTGAAACGTGGTGATGGTGGTGCTAATGAACAGGATTGACGATGGGGGCTCGACAATGGTGCTGGCGGGCTTGACGAGAGTGAGTGAACCAAAGGCTGTAGCGTGGTTCCCCGACGTTGAAGTTGAATGGTGTTCGGCGGTTGATGTTGCATAGTGTTCGGCACTTGATGTTGCATAGTGTTCGGCGGTTGATGATGCATAGTCAAAGACGGACCGAGCCGTTAGGGATGGGGGTCAAACGACCTCGATAGTATTTTTTACGTGTTATATATATGGTTTAAAATTTTCCGACCCCGATGATTTTTGAAGTTCGACCCCTATACTTTTGATAAGTTTTAAAAATTTTTATATATAAAAAAATATGATGCAAATCTAAAAAAATATACATATACGTAATAGTTGCTTACCTATTTAACAAATAATAAAAACAAAAACTTTTATTTAGGTTTGGGCCAAAAACTAAAATCTTAGTTTGGGCTCCTTAGATTAGGGTTGCTAAGTTTTGTCGTTTGAGGCTTGGGTGGTCAGCGCCCAGTTGCCCAGCCCAGATGAAAACAGAAAAGAGAAGTCGGGAAGAAAAAGAGGAGAAAAAACGTGTGTGTGAGTGTGTCGCAGCCGCTCAAAAGAAGATGACGAGAAAAAATGTACCAGTCGGCACTCGGCCCTGCGTGTCGCCGCTACTTGTTCCTCCTGCCTGTCGCCGACGCCCGACTCGCCGCTGCTACTCCTGCCAGAGTCTTCTGTCTTATCATTTCTCACAACATCACTTCTCACTTTGCGCTCATACTTCATACTCTGGAGTAGGTATACGGCTTCTTACTTCTCACTTTTTAAGCATTTATAATTTATTAATTATAATGATTTATGAAATCATTTGTTATTAAGTTTAATAGTTGGACTACTAGAATACTTGATGTAGATTAGACTATTATTTAAGAGTTAAGATTTTAAATGTTTTATATTATGTTACATTTCTTTAATTGTTTTATTTCATTAAACAATATCAATATGGATGAAGATATGATAACCCGTTTTCAAAAGATGAAAACTCGTAGGGGTGAACTTTAAAATGTAGTTTTTGTTTGTTTATAACGATTAATGAAATGGTATCATATACGTATTTGTTTTATTACATGATCTACATAAACTGACCCGAAAGTTTGAAATTAAAAAAAAATAATTTGAAGTCACAAACATTTGCACTCTCGAAGCTATTAAATAATTACGACCCCCATAAAAAAATCATGGGTCCGCCACTGTGCATAGTGTTCGGCGGTCGAGGGTTGCATGGTGGTCCGTGGTCGACGTTGGTCGGCCGACAATTGGCGGTTGGTGTTGCATGGTGGTCGGTGGTCACCAATGGAGATTCAAGTTTTTCTTAATGTTTTTTTTGTCATATTATGGAATGGATTTGAATGTGAATCTCCTACAATCTAGTGATTTGAGTGATTGTAGGGATTACTAGTTTTAAAATAATCATATTTTAATTATTTGAATAAATGTAATTAGGCTATTCCAAAAATGCTCATAATGATCCCTTATGATGCGTCGAAGGTTCATGTGATGCATCGAGGTTTTTCAATACATGTTGGTTTTCCATTGAACCTATATATATATATATATATATATATATATATATATATATATATATATATATACACACACACACACACACATACATGTATATATATACATGTATATGTATATAGGGAGAGGTTCTTTTAAGAAGAGGTTCTTTTAAGAACTTTAAAGATGGTGAGAACCTAGGAACTTTTTAGAGCCCTTGGATCAAAAGGGTATTTTTGGAATACAAAATATTATCTTTCTCTCTCCACCTTGTTTATTATATGCATCTCTTTTTCACTTTCTCTCTCTTACTTTTTTTTTTCATTTTCATTTTCTCTTTATTTCATTAGAATTGATTTTAATATTAAAAAAACGTTTTTTATAAAAAAAAATAAATTTTTTTTCTATATAAAAAAATTATTTAATTGCTAAAAAATTAATGTATTCTGTATAGAAATATTATATGTCTATATAGAATCTTATATAATTCTATATATTTTTATGTAGATTAACATTACTATTCATAATCTATGTAGAATGTTATGTTTATTATATATTTCATATATTTTTATGTTTATTATACAAATCTATATCTTTTTTATAGATTACTATTACTATTCATTGTGTTTTTGGTATATTTTATATCAGTTGCATACCAAGTGTTCGATAAAATGTCTAAATGAAATCTTATTATTTTTGTTTCAATGTGTTTTTGGTATATTTTATCATTTAATCTACGTAGAATATATGATACTTGACATTCTATACGACATTCTACATAGATTGCATGACATTCTACGTAGATTGCATGACATTCTACGTAGAATGAATGCCATTCTACGTAGATTGCATGACATTCTACGTAGAATGTACATAGAATATGTTCGTCGATACTCTACGTAGGTTGCATGCCATTCTACGTAGATTACATGACATTCTACGTAGAATGTACATAGAATATGTTCGTCGATACTCTACGTAGATTGCATGTCATTCTACGTAGATTGAATGTCATTCTACCTAGATTGTGTGACATTGAATGTAGAGTATCGACGAACATATTCTATGTACAATCTACGTACATTGGACAGATTCATTTTCCATATTTTATAATTAAAATTATTTGTAAGATATTAGATTTATAATGAATGTAATAGTTATTAGATGTTTATATGATAATCTAGGTTGATTACATGACAATCTACGTAGATTACATGATAATCTACATATAATATAATACATTACTACTTGTAAAAAATCACACATAATCTATGTAAAATGTTATGTTTTTTATATATTTAATATATTTTTATGTTTCTTATACATTTCTATATCTTTTTATGTAGATTAACATTACTATTCAATGTGTTTTTGGTATATTTTATCATGTAATAACCTACGTAGAATATATGACAATTGACATTCTACACGACATTCTACGTAGATTGCATGTCATTCTACGTAGATTGCATGCCATTTTACGTATATTGCATCCCTTTCTACGTCGAATGCATGTTATTCTACGTAGATTGAATGTCATTCTATGCATTCTACGTAGATTGTACATATAATATGTTCGTTGATACTCTACATAGAATATGACAGATTCATTTTTCATGTTTTATAATGAAGATTATTTGTAAGATATTAGATTTATAATGATTGTAATAGTTATTGGATGTTTTACATGATAATCTACGTAGATTACATGATAATCTAAATAGAATATAATACAAGACTACTTGTAAAAAATCACACATAATCTATTTAGAATGTTATGTTTCTTATATATTTCATATATTTTTATGTTTTTTTATACATTTTTGTATCTTTTTATTTAGATTAACATTACTATTCAATATCTTTTTGGTATATTTTATATCAGTTGCATACCAAGTGTTTGATAAAATGTCTAAATGAAATCTTTTTTTTTGTTTCAATGTGTTTTTGATATATTTTATCAGGTAATCTACGTAGAATATATGATATTTGACATTCTACACGACATTCTACGTAGATTGCATGTCATTCTAGGTAGAATGCATGACATTCTACGTAGATTGTACTTAGAATATGTTCGTTAACATATTCTATACAGAAAAAAATATTCTAAATAGACATATAATATTTCTATATAAAATACGTTACTTTTTTAGCAATGAAATAATTTTCTATATAGAAAACATAATTTTTTTTATAAAAAACTTTGTTTTTTTACTTTAAAAATCAATTATAATGAAAGAAAAATAAAATGAAAATGAAAAAAAGTAAGAGAGACAAAGAGAAAAAACAGATTTTTTTCTTCCAAAAATACCCTTTTCACACATTTTCAAGATTCTCCACCATCAAAGTTCAAAATAATTACAAATTTGACATCCGATATATCAACCATTTATTATCATTAATCCAAAGGCCATAAAAGGTTCTTAGGTTCCCACATTTTTTATGGTTCTTAGAAGAACCCTCCCCTATGTATATATATGTACATATACATGAGGGGGTTCAATGGAAAACCAATATGCATCGAAAAACTTTGGACAATCAATCGTAGCCCTTAAATTAGATGCATATGTGATATTAGATTAATGCATCACGATGCACTTAAAAAAATATGCATAGGGGTATTTATTTTCAAAATTTATACTTACATCAGTTTTATATTCAAAATTTAAAATTTCATAATTGATACATAATTCAAAATTTAAAAACCATACACATCCAAAATAAAAATTACAAAACGATAATACATTCAAATTTAATTTTCCAAAATTTAGGTGATGTTGATGCATCGTCATCTTCGTCATCGTTTATATTCATATTCGTGTCATTCCTATTCATCCATCCTTCAAACGAGACCAAGCATCCTTCGCGTTAATGCATCGTTCGAACTGATTAATACTCACAAAATGACGATGCATCATGACCTTTAATACTCAAAACAGATTAATACTCACAAACCTTCATCACACAATGACGGTGCAGGCGGTGGTGGCGGTACAAAATGATGATGCATCACAACCTTCAATAACATAAAACCTTCAAAACCGATTAATAGTCATAAATATTCATCACAAAATGACGGTGGTGCTAGCACTGATGGTGGTGGTGGTGGTGCAGGCAGTGGTGGCAGTGCACGTGGCGGCAGCGGCAACGCAGCCGGTGGTGGTGGCGGTGGAGAGGATGAAGATGATGGAGGGTTCAATTTTGAAAATGATTTGGTTCAAAATTAAGTTGCTTGATTATAGGTTTGGTAGATTGGTTAATTACGAAATTTCCTTTTTTAAAATAGGTTTAATTTTATAATAAAATAATTTTAAGAGTAAATTACATAAATGGTTCTTGTGGTTTATAGCAAATTTCAGGTTTCGTCCCTAACTTTGAAAAATTACATTGGTAGTCCATATTTTGATACCTTGTCACGTTTTCAGTCCCTAAACAACTCAATTTTTTTAAAATTTCAATTTTGCCCTTGACAATTAATTTCACATATGGTCCCTAATCAATTAATTTAGTTTTTCTTTATTTTTAATTATTTGTATATTTATAATTGTTTTATTAGTAAATAATATTTTACTTATTAGTATAAAAGTTTAATTACAATTTATTTATGTTATTTATCTATATATTAATGAGTTTCATTATTATTATTATTATCGTTATTATTATTATCATCTACATTCATTCGTTTTGACAAAAATATTTATTTTTTTCTTAATTTTGTTTTATAAAAATTTTCCATCTATCTATCTATTTAATTAATTTTTCCATCTTATACTCATATATTTATTTTTAAATGCTATTAATGTTGTTTTTGAAATTCTAAACATGAAAAATATGTACATGCATTTATAAATTTTATAAACCATTCATTATTATTTTATAGATCTTTAAAAGTAGACTAGTGTATATTCTACATATAAAATAGTGTTACTAAATTTGTATTATTTCTAATAAACTTTAACAAGCTTATAATTTTTTTAGCATTTTTACAACCCTATGTTAGAGTAGGGATCACGGGTGAATGACATCCTATAATCTCTGTTATTAGATGCCCGTAATTGCCTTGACATTTTCTCTCTTCTATGCAGAAAGTTTGATGCGAAATCTGTGTGTGTGCAGTGTGTAATCCGAGAGACAGAAACAGAGGGTAACAAAAAACACAGAATATAACTAACTTTAATTCATTAATCACACACATAATTTACATCATTTGTTCCTCCTTATATAGACTATGAACCGGTGCAAAGAACCATTGTGATGGTTCATTTCGGTAGTTATTTTTGGAGGGAACATAACTACCTATAACCACTTTAATGTTTATCCGGTTTACATATATACACATACCGGAACTTTACTTAATTAAAATACATATACTAACAAATATATCCTAAAGTTTAATAACACTTAAAAGTATTTCCAACATTCACCCCCTGAGTGTTATAAACTTTATATGCACCTTCTATTTTTGAGCTTCACACAATGACAACAAAATCATCATTTTCTTTGCTGTCACCATCTTCAATCACTTCACTTGCCATCTTCAAAACCACATTAATTGTTTCATCATCTTTGTTGCTTGTTCCTTCACCCACCATCTTCTTATCCTTTGTGTTCACATCATCAATCTTGCATCCTCGTGCTATACAATCCTCAAACTTTGCTTCATCTTGACCAACTACTCTCTTAGTTGTGTCCATGACATTCAATTCTCTTGAATGCTCCCATTGCCTTTTCTCGGCTCTCTTGATGAACTTGTAGTATTCTTGAGGGTGTACTAGGCATGCAACATAGATCTCCTTCAAACCATTTTGGAAATCAATTGGAAAGCCTAAACCATTGGCTATTCCACCCCATTTGTTTCTTGATGTAACACTTTCATAGCCTCCATTACTTTCAACAATCTTGTAAAGATCAAACAAACATATTTTTGCTCCAAACAACTTAAATGGCAATTCTATTTTTAATTTGGTAACATTCTCATGATACCAACTTAAAGCTCTTTCAAATGCATTTTTAAACAAATCTTTATGTGCCATAACAAAGTGGTTGTCATTTATCAAATCCAAAAGTTTGATAAATTCTTCAATACTATCAATCTTCAAAGACACAACTTCCCAATCATCCTCTAGATTTTCTTGTGACTTGACAACATTAGTGGATTTGTCAATGTCCTCAAAATACTTTTCAAGATATTCATCTTGTCTTTTAAAACAACTTTCATCAACAACACTCTTCACTTCATTTTTAGGATCAAACACATGTGACACCTTACATGTTAGACCTTCAAAATCAACTTCAAATCCTTGCATGATCAATTGTTTCATGCTAAGCAAGTTGATGTTGATTTCAGGGACATATGCTACATATGGTATTGCGTATTCATTCTGGGTTGTTCTCAATTTTATAACCCCAATACCATGTGTAAACAATATGTTTGATTCATGCTCTTGAGTGTCAACTATAAAACAACTTTTCAATTTGTTAAACAAATCCTTATTTGGTGTCATGTGTTTAGAAATCTTGGTGTTTACATACCAATAAGTGTTCCAACTTGTGTTGTCCGTACCCTCTACAAGGTATTCACCATCAAAGCAAATCCTTTCCTTGTATCTTTGCACATACGGTTTCAGTGGCTCTATCTTCTGATTTGGAGAGGAAGGAGTGTATTCGTCCTCTTCTATTTTGTTCACCAACAGATCTTCAAGATTTGGTTCAAGGATCTTCTCTTTTCCTTTCGTTGATCCATTTGCTGTGCAGCCCCATGCAAAATGTCCTCTCATCCGACATTTGTAACATCTTGAGCGCCTTTCTTTTCTCTTCATTTCCTCAAGCATGCGATCTTCTTCCCAGCGCTGCATGTGCAGCCTCTTCTCCCTCATTCTGCGCATCTTCTCCTTCATCTATGATCCACTATCAGCGTTTCCACTTAGTCCCAATCGAAGCCTGCTCTGATACCAATTGTTAGAGTAGGGATCACGGGTGAATGGCATCCTATAATCTCTGTAATTAGATGCCCGTAATTGCCTTGACATTTTCTCTCTTCTATGCAGAAAGTTTGATGCGAAATTTGTGTGTGTGTGTGCAACGTGTAATCCGAGAGACAGAAACAGAGGGTAACAAAAAACACAGAATATAACTAACTTTAATTCATTAATCACACACATAATTTACATCATTTGTTCCTCCTTATATAGACTATGAACCGGTGCAAAGAACCATTGTGATGGTTCATTTCGGTAGTTATTTTTGGAGGGAACATAACTACCTATAACCACTTTAATGTTTATCCGGTTTACATATATACACATACCGGAACTTTACTTAATTAAAATACATATACTAACAAATATATCCTAAAGTTTAATAACACTTGAAAGTATTTCCAACACCCTATGCCCCTATGTTACACTCATAAAAAATTTTAAAAATGCTAAAAAGATTACACATTTTAAGAAAAATTACATATATATCTTTGTAAACTTTAAATATTAAACCCCAAATGAATTTAGATGATGATCATAATAATAATAATTAATAAAAAAGTATAAATATTTCCGTCCAAACAAATGAATTTAGATGATGATCATAATAATAATAATTAAACGCATTAATATATAGATAAATAACATAAATAATTTGTAATTAAGTTTATACTAATAAGTAAAATATTATTTATTAATTAAACAATTATAAATATACAAATAATTAAATATAAAGAAAAACAAATTAATTAATTAAGGACCATATGTGAAACTAATTCTTAAGGGCAAATTTGGTATTTTTAAAAAATTGAGTTGTTTAGGGACTGAAAACGTAACAAGGTTTCAAAATATGGACTACCAGTGTAGTTTTTCAAAGTTAGGGACGAAACCTGAAATTTGTTATAACCACAGGGACCATTTATGTAATTTACCCTTAATAAAAATCGTGATGCATTGAAGGTTGGTTTTCCATTGAACCTCTTTCTCTCTCTCTATATATATATATACACACACACACACACACACACATACACATGTTGGGTTAATCGGTTAATTTCTCGAGTACGGGTCAGTAGCGGTTAGTCGAATGGGTCATATGGATCCAATATTTTATATATAGATTTTCTGATCCACCTTCATATACGAGAGTGATTTGTTTTTTTAGCTACTGATTTCCAACATTTGGTATTAGAGCCATGTTCGATCGAAGGGGTGTGAGTCTATTTTTCATTTTGATTCCGAGGTGATGCATTTCAACAGCAGCCCCGAATTCTATTGATCGGGCATGTTCCAGAATTGATAGGAGACTAACCGGGTGCGGGATAAACGGACAGGAGGACATCATAGCGGGGTGCTTTGGTCCGGTTGGTTTCGCAGGTGACGGAAGACTGTCACATGTTTTCTTGATCGGTAGAAAAGTGCTGTCGAAACAAGGTTAATCAAATGGGTTGGGGCAGTTAAAATAAAGAATAGAATGGTGTTAGACCTAAAGAAGCTGGTTCGATGACGTTTCAAGTTCTGGCCTTGACCCCGACGAATTATCCGGTGTGGGCTGTCAAGGAGACGACGATTATGGACGCATATGGCTTTTGGGAGACGGAAGAACCAAGGGTGCTGGGTGAAGGATCGTATCTAAGGAAGTCAAAACAAGCTCTTGCCTTCTCATTTCAAGCGAAAGCCGAAGACATGGTGTTTCAAATGGCGAGTTACACCCACCCAAAACAAGTGCGGGATGGTTTAAAAACAAGGTTTTTGGGAGTGGATTGGGTGAGATCGGCACGGCTTGCATCTTTAAAAAGGGAGCTTGAAGGTTATGTATGAAGGACGGCGAGACCATTGATGACTTCACGACAAATTTGTCAGGTTTAGCCTAAAGGCTATGAGCCTTGGATACTATATTGAAGAAACACACTTGGTGAAGAGACTGCTTGACTCGATGCCGAAGTCGATTATTCAAATAGTGGCCTCAATTGAGTAGTGTTTCGAGTTTGATACGATGTTGTTCGATGAAGCCGTTGAAAGGCTTAAGGCATACGAGGAACGTAACAAAGGCACCGAGAAGATGAAAGACACCCGAGGTGGCTTGTTGTTAGCAAGTGAAGAAAAGTTGCATGGTTATAAGCATTGTGGAAATGGAGGTTCAAGTCGGGGAGGCTTCGAATGTGGCCCGGGAAGAGGTCGGGGGTCCAGGAAGAGTCGAGACGGAAATGAACGTGTGTGAGATAAAAGCCACATTATATGTTTCAATTGTCATGAACTTGGTCACTAGAGCAATGAGTGTCCGAACTGAGAGAAACAAGAAGTGAATTTGATCGAGGAGGAACTAACACTACTGTAGTATGAAATAACCGATTAAATTGGTGATTGTTGGGTTAATCGGTTAAATTCACGAATACGGGTCAGTAGCGGTTAGTCGAATGGGTCATATGGATCCAGTAACACACACACAAGAGGCCGGTAAGCATAAAACTTACGAAGAATTGTTAATTTATCCTTATTATGTCGTTCAAAAAATTTTTATACTTACTATATGCCCCACAAGATGGATGCATATATGATATCTTTGTGAGACCAATCTTGGACATCAGACCATAGAATCAGGACGTTGGTGCAAGTAGGTTAGTAAAAACATCATTGTTGAATATTGCTGCTAATGTATGGCGATCGCATATAGGCGTGGGCAAAAAAACCGAACCCGAAAAAAAAAAACGAAACTGCACTCGGTCAAACCCGGGTTTGACCAAAACCGGTTAGGTTTTCCAATACCCAACGGGTTGTAACCAGTTTACCCATCTAGCCGTTGAAACCTGGGTTGAGCGACCGGGTTGAGAAACCGGTTTGAACCCGTTTGGCTATATAACCGTTTTTTTGCTTTTTTTTTTTTTTTTTTTTTTTTTTTTTTTACTTTTTTGCCATTCAAACTCTTTATAAATGTCTCATTGATTTGATTTACTCACATTGCTCACACTCTCTCAAACTCTCTCAAAACACATTCTTATTACCGAAAAATTCACAAAAACGCTCGAAAAAATGGCAACTCAAAGTTCTACCGCTTCCACCGGTATTGGTTCTACACCAACGATTATTGAAGTATTACAAATAAGCTGAAACCCTAAAGTTTGGTGTAATTACAATATGGTGAAGTTGTCGGATGGGTCGGTGAAGGCGCAATGTAAAAATTACGGTCATTTGTTGAAACCCGAATCCAACACGACGTTAAAGTTGCATACCGAAAAATATTGTCAAGGACTCAAATCCATTCCGGAAGAGGGTCAAGCATCGATATCACGGGATAGAAGTATTTTTGCCTACTCGGCGGAGAAGTGTCGTCACGAATTTGCGTGCTTCGTGATTCAAGAAGGTTTGCTGTTCAATCACTTTGACAACCCGCAATTGACTAAGGTGATATAAAACACTCTTCAACCGCGATACAATCAAGTAAGTCGTGCTACTCTGAAACGCGATTGTTTGAAATTATGGAAAAAATCTAAAATAGAACTACAAAAAGGATTTCAAAATTTAAATACATGCGTAAACTTAACAACTGAAGTTTGGTCGGCTCCTCATGGTTTGCCCGGTTCATACCTTTGTGTTACCGCACATTCGGTTGTTCCTGTAACATGGCAAATGATGAAACGTACGATTGCTTTTGAACACTTTGAGTATCCTCACACGGGTCAAATTTTATTTTTAATTTTATGAGATGTAGTAATTTTTTTTAATCTACAAGAGAAAGTTTTTTCAATATCATTTGATAACGCGAGTAATAATGCTAATGCCGTAAAAAACTAATACTAAAATTTCAACCGCCTTAGAAAGGTATTTTTATCATAGTCGATGTGTTGCACATATAATAAATTTGGTTGTGCAAGACGGACTAGCGACAACCCAATGGGTGCTATAAAAGATTGTTTTAAACAGATGTTACAAGATATATTTTGTTTGGGTAAAATTGGAAATAAAAAAATATATGAAATTGGTTAAGGACACAGATTCCATTTTCTTAACCCCTAATTGGGATGTTCCCACAAGATGGAATTCGACTTATAAGATATTTTTATGTGCTTTACGTCAAAAAGATACATTACAAGTGTTTCATGATAATCTTGCCGCTAAGGGACTAGCTACACTAGGGGTGAGCTCGGTACCGGACCGGACCGTACCGAACCGAACCGGTACCGATCCCGAAAATACCGAAACCGAATTATTAGTTTTGAAAGAACCGAATACCGAACCGTCTAATTTTATATGGTGCCGGTTTGGTTCCGAATACCGAATTTTAGTTAATTTAAAAACCGAATACCGAACCGAGAGTACCGAATACCGAATTTTAGCTAATTTAAAAACCGAATACTGAACCGAATACATTAATTCGGTATCGTTCGGTACCGGTACCGGTTCGGGTTCGGGAAATGGTACCCGTCGCTCACCCCTAAGCTACACCATTTTCGGTTGATAATTGGAATACAATTAAACAAATGACCGATATGATCGAAGTTTTTAAAAATGCAACAACTTTATCATCGGGTGTTTATTATCCTACGAGTCATTTGATACTTATTCAAATCTTTTTAATGTGTTCAACATTAGGCACATACGAATTTATGGGTGGAGTATTTCCAAGTATTATTGCGCCAATGGAATAAAAAGTTAAAAAATATTTTAAAGAAATGCCACCTATAATTACTTGTGCCGCCGCATTAAACTCATGTTTGAATATTAGTGGGGTGGAACTACTTATCGATAAAATTTCTTTGGATTTGGATTTGAATGCGGTTGATGTATTGTTTTCACATAATACAAAAACAAATTTAACAAATGTTTTAAAGAGTTATTTGGAGTTTATTTTAATAAATATGGTTCAATAAATGTTTCTTCAACTTCGGATTTATCATCATATTTTACTTTTAATAGTACGGATCCGATGATGAACTTATATAATAGTTTAAGACAAGAAAACAATAAACGATCCAGGGGTGAGGGTGACGGACAATCAAGTAGCGAATTCTGGAGGTATACGGGAACCAATTTTTTGGCTACTATGGGACCCCAACAATTCTCACCATTTGATATATTGGCTTGGTGGCAAGGAAGGGAATCTCAATTTCCCGTTCTAACCGCTATGGCCCGAGATTTACTAACCGTCCAAACTTCTACTGTAGCTTCAGAATCCGCTTTTTCTATTAGTGGTAGGGTATTATCTATACGAAGAACAAAACTCACACCGACATCATTGGAGATGTGTATTTGCTTGAAGGATTACTTAGACGCAGCCGAACGTATACAACACAAAGCAAGTCTCGAAGGTGAACTAGAATATGAACAAGAGATAGATGATATGGAGGTGGAACCGATGAAGAAATTGCTCTCCACGAAGCTTCGCGCAAGAGCCGCGAGGCTACCTCCGAAGAAGATATCAATGAAGAAGATTTGGGAATATGACTTAAGTTTAAGTTTATGTTTCAACTTTATTTTTGAAATTTTTAGTTAATAAAATTTGATGTTTTTAGTATGTTTACGTTTTAATCGAAATTATATTTTGATTACGAAATTTTTAGTAGTTAATATAAAAAAATGTAACTTTCATGTTTTTAGTTAATGAAATTTGAAGTTTTTAGTAAATTTAGTTTATTTCATAAATTTTAAAGTTTTTAATTATGTTTGTATAAGTTTTTAAATATGTTTGGATAAATTTTTAGAAAAAGTAAATGTTTGAATAGATTTTTAATATGTTTGAATAAGTTTTTAGTAAAATAAAATGTTGAAATAAGATTTTTAGTTAAAAAAGAAGTGTTTGATGGAATTTTAAAAACATATATATAAAAAACCGGTTCAACCCGGTTTGACCGGGTTTTTCAACCCGGACCCAACCGGTTGGAATAGGGTTGGGTTTTCCCACTCCCCAAATCGGGTTCAACCCGAACCGGTTTTGGTGCCAACCCGGTTTTTGACCTTTGACTTAACCCGGTTTTGTCCACCTCTAATCGCATATATAGGCTTTGATTTTGAACATTTTCATAAACAAAATGGTTAAGTTCAAGTCGGATTATATTCAAGATGTAAACATAAACTTAGGTGAGATTTAGTATATAAAAAAATGTTATGTCTACTTAATTAAACCTTCCACCAATGAAATAGCCTCATCGTTTCTTAACGGCCTTCAAATTATGTAGAGATAGATTGGTATAGTCAGATGTACGTACGTCGGAACAATACTTAAATAATTTTAATTTTTCTCTTTAGGCTTCTACAAGCATAAAGAACAACCATTTTTTTGTTGTTAAAATAAAATGTTGGAAAGTAATGACAAAAAATAGATAATTCATTACCCAAATAAAATAAAGTAAAGTGATTTGTATAATTGAAGATTATTGAATAAGGATAAGTATATTACCTAAATAAGTTTTTTAAAGGAAGGGATGCAAGTAAATGGTTGTGACTCTTCGTGTAGACTTCGTAGCACCTTTTCGTTTAGTATAAATAAGAATCCGTATCCAAGGATTCCAGTGTGTGTAAAATTCAATTAAAGTTAAATGAAATTATAGTTTGATGTCTCGAGCTTGTGAATATTTTTAGTTTCAATCCAACATTTGGTATCAGAGCCTAGGATTAATCGAATCCAAAAGCTTCGTCATCTACCACTAATGGGGATCAAAGGTGATGTGTTCATATTTATACATATTTTTGGCATCATCTACCTTGCATTTTGGTCGGTTTTTCTCTCGAAATACGATGAAATATATATCTAATTTCTTCATTTTTTTATTCATAGCACAAAAGAGGTTTTATCAATGAATGAACGAACATCGGGAAAAAAACTGACCAAGTTTGAAGTCCCGATGAGTTCTCGTGGATTTTCGAGAAGAAAAGAGGTGAACTTGGTGATTTTTAGAGCCTACGACCGTAGAAGGGGGGAGCCTACGACCATAGGGGATGCCAGGACCAGCTACACGGGCTAGGGCATGGGTTTTACCAAGTCAAAGAAGCCTATAACCGTAGAACTTAAGGTATACGATCGTAGGCGGCACAAAATATGTTTATAACATGCAAATCGGCGAAAACGAGGACAGCAACCTAGTTCTCAAATTCCAGCATTTTTTACGAATTTTTCCAGTATTTCTCCGTACATTCAAGAAGGTTTAAGGTAGTTTTAGTGGATAATCATTCGGGATTGATATTCGCGTGGATTGAAGCATTCGGTTAGCGGTTTTCGTTGGTTTTTCGTCACTTTTTGCAAACTTCGGTACATTCGTTCCTTTTTCTTTCAAATTTTATAATGAATGATATTAATGTTTGTTTATTTTTTGTTGTTATTATGGATCATGAGTAGTTTATTGTTCACCCGGTTGGGATAACAGTTTCTATTTCTATGTATTGATTGAAATTTTTGGGTTTAATCTGTTGTATGAGTTATTCTTTGATTATTCTTGTCAAAAATTAGATTTTATCATATTTTTATCATTATTGTGATTATAAAAGTTTGATGACAAACTTGCGTTTTTTTTATATTAAAGTTTGAAGCTTTAAGTGAAAATCTCACGGTTTATTAGCGATTCGAGCATTATTGTGTTGACAGTCGTTTGGTAAATTGTAAGCTTAGAATTTTCGGTTTTAATTGATTCTTAGACATTATTTGTAACACCATATCTCTAATTAAACAATAACAGTAATAATAATCAATATTTCTAACGAAAATTCGGCATGACCTATTCGTGATATCAATAATTCCAACCTGTATTTCCGGATTCAAAAATAACTACAAAATACATTTCCAATTCATCAAATTCCAAAATACAATTTCCCAAAACAAATCAGAGTTTTATGCGCTTATACGCCCATGGATCTAACTAACAGTATGTAAATGAGACCATCGCCCAAAATACACAAGTTCTAACGTCACCATATCAGACTTTGATGACCCAAGTACATTGCAAATAATGGGATTGAGCACATCAACATTCATCAAGCTTAAATAAATAAAGTCATGATGAAATATAACACAAAGGTGATCTACTCCCTCCCCAAAATAAGGCATAATTAAATGTACCAAAAGAGACTATCTTGATCACTGCCTCCTACTTCAAACTTTGCTCGATTCTACCTTTTCTTTCCCTTTCCCTTCTACTCCTGAAAAGTGTAAATCAACGAAATGGTTAAGCAATAATGCTTAGTGAGTGACTAGATCAATAATGTACCACATACAATAGCTAACCGAATTAATATACTTACAATGCAAGAATCATCACAATAAAACATATTATATAAGAGATATCAAAGGAGATGAGACATATCAAGAGGGAGACTCTTGATAGTGTCACGACAACACTACACACTATGTGTACTTCCAGGGAGTGTGTAGCACCAAAAATCATCGAGGCCCGCAGTACCCGGCATCGTACTCCCGCCAACAATGAAGTACGGCATCATACTCCGAGATCATCGGTAGTATGGCTATAATGTACATCACACACAGTAATGTACTATATCACAATCAATTATAAGCACATGTACATGTTAGTAAATACCATATGAATCAATCAAGGTAAATGAATAAGCATGATGATCGTAGTTTAAATAACATGAAGCATGAACATGAAACAAGTGACATAATTAAGGGAGATAAACAATTATCATCATGTATGAGGTACAAAATTAATACTAGTACTCACAATCAATGCATAAAAGATCTCGTCAATAACAAGCCAACACAATATATGGTGATAGAGTTAGTGTAAGCCTCGCAACAAGCTCCAAGATCGCCGAAGTTAGCTATAAGATACCTAAACATACATATGATCACCAAGCATGTTAATGATGAGTAAATGTAAGAACATCCTCCTAAACTAACTTTTACATACTTTTTATGGACTTATAAGTAAGCACCTAAGTCCCTTGATATGAATTAGAATCCATCTCAACTTGGTCTATTGGTTAAAATAATCATTTATCATGTTTTAGTTAGTGTTTGCTGATTTTAGGCCCTAGCAACACATCTCCACACTCCAGTTGCAAATATACCCCATTTCGGTTCCTTCAAGAAGGCTCATACATCATTTTGAAGCCTTACAAGATTCCAAATCCCAATTTGACTTTACAATACTTTAAACCCTTAATTTAGAAGAGTTTTGGTGGCCTAAAACCAAAGCAAGAGCCCTTGAATCAAAATATGAATTTTTTGGACAGAACTATTTGACTCATCGAGTCGCCTAATCGACTCGTCGAGTCGCTCTCAGACAGAGCCTGGTTTCCCCCTTTTTCAGTATCAAAATTTCCCAAAACTCCCCAAATTTCATATTTTACCAAGTTTGATGATCAAAGCTTGTTAAATAACAATATTTATTGAACTTTTATGCTACAAAGTGTTATTCTATCAACATTTTAACATCATCAAACCATAAATTTATCCATGAAATTCCTAGGTTTAAAAATCACTAATAACCCATTTGAGTTCTTACAAGTTTCATTATCAATCAACACAATGGAACCCTTTCAATACACTTACAAGAGTTGTAAATAACACTTATATACTTGATTGATTCACATTCAATGATCAGTCTTTACTCTTTTCTTTGGTTGTCAAATACCTAATTCTTCCATTGTTGAGTAAAACCAAGAAAAAGAAGATTATGAAAGATGAAGTTGAAGGCCTTACCACTAATACTCTTCTCCTCCTTTAAATCTTTAAGTTTTTGCAGAGTTTTCTCCTTGATTCAAACTTGGGCTCCATAATCGTGGGAAAAGAAGAGAGGAACAAGGAAGCATATATATATATAGAAATGGATGGCTCCTTCTAGACCAATCATGATCCTTCTTTTATAAAAATCTGATTTATTTTTCTAAAAATTGCAATTAGGCCCCTCCATACTTTCATCCTATTTATTTGGCCTCCTAGTTTGAGTTTATATATATCCCCCAACTTATGTCCAAAAATTTTATTCTATATCATTGGAGCATTTTACCAGTTCTTGGTTCGTAGGTACAAGCCTCTAAAGCACGTCTATTAATTATGAAGTTACTTCATATAATAATTATTAAAAAAATTAATTTAGATAATATAAAAGGGTACCTAAAACATCGGATGTTACAATTCCTCCCCCGTTGAAAAGATTCCGCCCACGGAATCACCTCTAGGCAAACAACTCTGGATATTTAGCCATCATTTCTGCCTTTGTCTCCCATGTAAGGTGTGCACTACGGTGATACTTCCATTTGACAAGAACCATCTCAATCTCTTTATTTCGGAGCTTCTTCACTTTCTCACCTTGAATTGACCCGGGTTCCTCCACGTATCTTAGCTTATTGTCAATTTGGACATCAGTCATTGGCACAGCCGAATCTGGTTCAACAAGGCATTTTCGTAGATACCGAACGTGAAATACATTATGAATCCCCGCTAACTCTTCTGGCAACTCCAGACGGTAGGCTTGTGATCCGATGATCTCTAGAATCTTAAAAGGTCCAATGTATCGAGGTTTTAATTTTCCCCGTCTTCCAAAACGAAGTACTCCTTTCCACGGTGAAACTTTCAACATCACATAATCATCTACTTTAAAGTCAACTGGCCTGTGCTTCTTATCTGAATAAACTTTCTGCCGATCTTGAGCTGCTTTAAGTCGATCTCGGATTAACTTGATCTTATCATGAGTTAACTGAAGAATCTCGGGTCCGGACAATGGCTTCTCTCCTGCTTCTTGCCAACAAGTCGGAGTCAAACACTTCCGACCATATAATGCTTCAAAAGGAGGCATTCCAATTGATGAATGGTAACTGTTATTGTAAGTAAACTCAACCAATGGTAGGTGAGTATCCCAACAACCACCAAAATCAATAATACATGCCCGTAATAGATCTTCAAGGGTCTGAATGGTGCGCTCACTTTGACCATCGGTTTGCGGGTGATACGCCGTACTCATTTTAATTCGAGTACCCAATGCTTGCTGGAAACTATCCCAAAAACGAGAAGTAAAGAGAGAATCACGATCTGATACAATTGACTTAGGAATGCCGTGGCGTGAAACGATCTCGTTGATATAGATTTGAGCTAACCGCTCCAGAGAATAAGTCTCTCGAATGGGAATGAAGTGAGCTGTCTTTGTGAGGCGATCAACAATAACCCAAATACTGTCATGCTGGTGCAATGTCTTTGGCAACTTAGTAACAAAATCCATAGTAATATGATACCACTTCCATTCCGGAATTGGAAGTGGCTGCATACTACCATAGGGCTTTTGGTGCTCAGCTTTGACTTGCAAACATACCAGACATTTCTTAACATAACTTCCGACATCACGCTTCAATCCTGGCCACCAATATTCTGTTTTCAAGTCTCGGTACATTTTGGTACTACCGGGATGATATGAGTATCTGGAATTGTGCGCTTCTTGCAACAAAATCTCACGAAGCCCGCCTAACTTCGGAATCCAAATTCGCTCCTTATAAGTCTTCAACCCAAGAGAGTTGTCGACTAATAAAGAAACTTGCCCTACAAGACGCTCGGCTTTGAGATTTTCAGCTTGTAGTGCTTCACATTGCCATCTCTGAATGTCATTAACGATCGAGGGTCTGACCGACACATAATTGAGCACATAGTGAAAAGCTGCTTTTCGATCACTGTACATCTTTCGACTAAGAGCATCAGCCACTACATTGGCTTTACCGGGGTGGTAAAGGATTTCAAAATCAAAATCCTTAATCAACTCCATTGCTCGTTGCTGTCTCATATTTAGATTTGGTTGATCAAAAATATACTTTAAGCTTTCGTGGTCAATATATATTTGACAACGAGTGCCATACAAATAATGCCGCCACAACTTTAAAGCAAAAACCACCGCAGCCAACTCCAGATCATGAACAGGATACTTCTTCTCATAATCTTTCAGTTGTCGCGAGGCATACGCGATAACTTTTCCCCGTTGCATAAGCACACAACCAAGGCCCGAACCTGAAGCATCACTATAAACCACCAAGTCCTCGTTGCCTTCAGGCAAAGCAAGGATCGGGGCATTCACCAAACAAGTCTTTAAAGTTTGTAAGGCTTTCTCTTGCTCATCGGTCCATACGAAAGCAGATTTCTTTTTAGTGAGGGAGGTCAGAGGCACTGCTATTTTAGAGAAGTCGCGAATGAAACGCCGATAATACCCGGCCAATCTGTTGGGAAATAGATTAAGTAGGTTCAAGCTGTTAGTTAGACTTCTCAAACTGTTAGTAGAGTTTATATGTAAATCCAAAGTTCATGCTGCTAGTTGAAGAAACTCGAGCTGCCAGTGTAAAAGTTCAAGCTGCCAGAGCAAATCAACTCGAGCTGCTCTGTTCATGCTGTCAAGTGATTCAAGCTGCTCAACAGTTTCATAAACAGAAAGTGCTGATTTTCAGGAAAAGATATATACACGAAGATTCCAGCATATCTACTATCAGAGAAGTCATAGTTCTTCAAGGAAACATATCAAGAAGCAATATAAATACATAGAATAGGTCTTTCTATTGCATAGGAGTTTCTGCATATTCGAGTCTGTAATTGCTTTGTTGATTAAGTTTTTATAAGCCTCTAAGGTTGTAAAACCCTAAGAACAGTCTGTGTTCTTCGTCTAATCAAACAGATTAGAGGTGATTGTAATCATTGAATTCAGCAATACAAGCAGTCTTGATTATTTATTGTGTTTATTTGCTATTTATTCTGAAAGCTTTTGTTAAAATAATTAAGTGTTATTCCGCAAACTTCATAATTAAACTTTGATTCAAAGCAAGATTATTGATTTATACTCTGATAAATTCAAATCAGTTAGTCTTGGTTATTTAGTTTTAGATCCTGACAAGTGGTATCAGAGCCAGGTCGTTCTTTGGTTTTCAAAGTCGAAAACTTTCTTTTAAATTTTAATCTTTTACAATGGAATTTGAAAATAGCAGCAGTGGATCTGGGCAAGGACTCAAAGTACCTATGCTCAAGCCCACTGAGTTTGAGATGTGGAAACTCAGGATTCAACAGCATATCCAATTCATTGACTATGCCGTATGGGAAGCTGTTGAATTTCCTCCTGTAGTTGATCCAGAACTTGATGATGAGGGAAAACCAGTCAAAACTCCTCCAAAAACTGAACTTGAAAGGAAGGCTAGAATGAATGAAGTGAAAGCTCTTACACTTTTACAAATAGCCATTCCTAATGCTTATCAACATCAGTTCAAAAAGTTTTATACCGCTCATTCTCTTTGGAATGCCTTAGAGAAAAGATTTGCTGGTAATGCCAGTACCAAGAGAAATCAAAAAGATCTCTTGAAACAGCAGTATGAGAACTTTTCTAGTGGCAAGAATGAAAACCTTACTCAAATTTTTGACAGGTTCAACAAACTGATAAGTGAACTGGAAAGTGCAAAAGTCAATCTGGATCAAGATGAAGTCAACAGAAAGTTTCTCAGATCTCTTGGAGAAGAATGGACAGTTTATGCTGCACAATGGAGAACAAAAGACACTCTTGATGAGATAGAACTGGATGATCTGTATAACAGTCTAAGAGTGTTTGAGACTGAGATTGATGCTAAAAAGAAATCCTTTTCTTATAACCATTATACTGCTCTTCTGTCTTCTGATAAATCTAATAGAAGTCATTCCTTTTCAGGTGGTGATGGCAACTCTGCTGAAGCTCACTATGAGGCTTTTGTTGCCAGTGATGGACTATTTGCTCTAAATACTGAAGACTTAGAACAAATTCATCCAGATGATCTTGAAGAGATGGATTTAAAGTGGCAACATGCAATGCTGACCCTGAGGGCCAAAAGGTTTCTTAAAAGAACTGGAAGGACCAACTTTCAAGCCAGAACAGAAGGAAAACCAGCTTTTGATAAATCAAAAGTTGAGTGCTATAAATGTCATAAGCTTGGTCACTTTGCCAGAGAATGTAGATCTCAAGGTCAACAGTCATCAAGAACTTCACAGCCCAATCAGACATCATCATCAACAGCACTTGTCTCCCAAGAAGACAATGTGTTTGACTGGAGTGATCAGACAGAGGAAGAGTTTCAGAATCAAGCTCTAATGGCAGAAACATCAAATGTCTCCTCCACCGAACTACCATCTGAGGTAAATTCTAAACTCTGCTCTCAATCATGCAAAAATATGGTTAAAAAGTACAGAGATCACAATGAGAGCATGTGCAAAACTCTAGCTAAGATGGAAGAAAGGAGATATGAATACATGCAAGCCATAGAAGATCTTGAAAAACAGATCAATGACTATAAGGATAATGAGATTCAAATGGGATATGATAGAACATATCATGAGTGGGAGAAAAAGGAGCTAAATAAGAAAATAGAATCTCTGAATAAAAAGGTAGAAGAGACTGAACAAAAGGTGTTAGAGGCTAATAAGAAACTAGAATCTGTTAACATAGATCTAGGTAACTTCAAGTTGGCAAATCAAAAGCTGGAACACCTAATGGAAGTCCAATTTAAAGATAGAGTAAAATCTCAGGTTCATCCCAAAGAAGGCATAGGATACAGGGCTACTCCACCTCCATACAACAACAAGTACATTCATCCAATGAGTGAGGTTGCTGATAGACTTGTCAATGAACCACTAGATGAGTCTATGACTATTGTAGATCCTATCCTTGATAACAGTCCTGAATCAAAAGAAGATCAGATTCAAAAGAGAGACTGTGAGTCTATAGCAGTTGAGAAAGATCACAAAACAATGAGTGCACCCATAGAGATCCAAGCCCCCAGTAAGAAAGGGAAAGAGAAGATGAGTGTATGCAATGCTGCTCCACAAGTTTCTGTACATTCTAACTGTAACACTGCATCTTCCTCAAAGAATAATAAAAGAGGTAAAAATGTTCCAGTCTGCACATGTCAAAAGCATGGTGTTCAAAAGTTTCCCAAACAACAGCAGGTAAGGGGAAATCAGAGGAACAAGAACCAGAAATTGTCAGAAAAATCTGGTTCTCCAATTCAAATAGTCAAAAGGTGTTTTCACTGTGGAAGGAAGAATCACTTGGCCAAGGATTGTTTTTATAAACTAGCTGTTGCAAAACAGACTGTGAATCAAACAAAATCAAATCCTACTCAGGCAAAACATTCAAAGGTGAAACCTTCCACATCAGTTCCAAAGAAAACAGTTGATCACAGGCTTTCAAAAGTTAATAAAAAACAGTCCACACACCAAAAACAAGTTTTGGCAAAGCCTAAATCAAGTTTTAAACAAATATGGTGTGTCAAGGACAGATTCTCAGATCAAACTGCTGATGCAAAAGATCAGGCTGCTAAGCCAAATTCTGAAGCTGTTAGTGCAAAATCTGAAGCTGTTAGCATTACAACAAAAGATCAGACTGCTAAGCATCAATCTGGAACTGTTAGTGAATCATCTGAGACTGTTAGAAGAAAAGATGATCAAAATAACTGGATACCTCATATACTCACTAAATACTCTCCAAAAACTCCATCAGTAGATCTCACAAAATATAAAAAGTCAAAAACAGTGTTTAGTTATGTCAATATACATGGCCAACCCAAAACCAATTTGGTTTGGGTTTACTCCACTACTGACTAAGCTTCTACTTGTGCAGGGCAACCACAGGTCTCCTCATAAAACAAGATGGCATTTGGACAGTGGATGCTCTAGGCACATGACAGGCAATTCTGAGTGCTTGTCAAATTTCAAAGGCTTTGATGGAGGATTTGTTGCATTTGGAGGCAACTCAAAAGGAGGTAAGGTTACAAGTAAGGGTACTGTTAATGCAGGCAACATGAAATTCCATGATGTTTTGTATGTTGAACAGCTTAAGTACAATTTATTAAGTGTCTCTCAAATCTGTGACAAACAAAACATTGTTCTTTTTACAGATTCTGAGTGCATTGTCCTTTCAAAAGATTTCAAAATTCCTGAAAATCTTGTTTTACTAAGAACACCAAGAAAGGACAATGTTTACTGTCTGGACACAGATCTTTTATCAAAATCAAATACTTTAAGCTGTTTGATATCCAAAGCATCATCCAATGAGTCTGCTCTTCGGCATAGAAGGATGTGCCACATGAACTTCAAGTCCATGAATGTTTTAGTCAAAAAGAATCTGGTAAGAGGCTTACCACAAAAGGAGTTCATATGTGATGATCATTGTGTAACATGTCTTAAAGGCAAGCAACACAAAACTTCTCATAAGGCCAAAGAAGTAAATTCAATCTCATCTGTTCTTCAATTGCTTCATATGGACCTATTTGGTCCAACATCTGTTTTGAGTTTGAATAAAAGGGCTTACTGTTTAGTTATTGTTGATGATTTCACCAGATTTACTTGGGTTTACTTTCTTAGGTCCAAAGATGAAACTGCTGAGCTAGTTAAGTCTTTTATCCTTAAGATAGAAAACCAATCCAACTCAAAAGTTAAGGTGATAAGATCAGACAATGGAACTGAATTTAAAAATCACATTCTAAACAGTTTCTGTGAGTCCAAAGGCATTGCTAGGCAATATAGTGCACCAAGAACACCACAGCAAAATGGTGTAGCTGAAAGAAAGAACAGAACATTAATTGAGGCTGCTAGAACAATGTTAGCTGATTCAAATCTGCCAATGACTTTCTGGGCAGAAGCTGTTAATACAGCCTGTTATGTTCTGAATAGGTTTCAAGTTGTCCAATCACAAGGGAAAACTCCCTATGAGTTATTCCATGACAGAAGTCCCCTAATAGCTTTCTTCAAGCCTTTTGGATGCCCATGTACTATTCTTCACACTAAGACTCACTTAGGGAAGTTTGAAAGTAAGGCTGAAGAAGGATTCTTTGTAGGATACTCAAGTCAAAGCAAAGCCTATAGAGTATATAACAGTGTGTCTAAAACCATTGAAGAAAGTGCCAATGTTGAATTTAATGAAAATACTGCAAATATCAAAGGCACTGGTCCTGATTGGTTGTTTGATTTAGATTCACTAACAAATTCTCTGAGCTTTGTTGAGTATACTGCAGAAGCTGATGCATACAGAATTGAAGCTGCCAACACAAATTCTCATGCTGCCAATACAAATTCTCAAGCTGTTGGCACAAAGTTTCAGACTGCTGCAGATTCAACAAGTTGGGATGATTACACCACTATACCACTTCTGTCTTGTGATCCTCCAGGGGTCCTGAATGCTCACCATGATACAAATCCAGACACTGAAGTGCCACTCCCAAATCCTGAGAGAACAACTCCAACACAAAGTGAAACAGTCCCAGATTCAAGTCAAGTTGTTCCAAAAGCTGAATCATTCAATGGTCCTGATGGAGATGATACAAATCTTGGATCCTCTTTTCAGACAGAGAGAGAGCCTACACTAAGAGTTCATAAGTATCATCCTCTCAATCAAATACTGGGTGATCCAAGCACTCCTGTACAAACAAGGAAAATGGTTCAAAATGAGACTGCTGCTGCTAAACAAGCAGTTCCTGAATTCAGTCTAGCTGCCTTTGAGCATGCCTGTTTCATGTCTCAACTAGAACCTAAAAAGGCATCAGAAGCATTAAAAGATTCATCCTGGATTGAAGCTATGCAAGAAGAGCTTCTACAGTTCAAGATTCAGAATGTATGGACTCTGGTGGATCTTCCTAAGGGTAAGAGAGGAATTGGTACAAGATGGGTGTTCAGAAACAAGAAAGATGAGAGAGGGATAGTCATCAAGAATAAAGCAAGGCTAGTAGCACAAGGGTACACTCAAGAAGAAGGCATAGATTATGATGATGTATTTGCTCCAGTAGCAAGAATTGAAGCCATCAGACTATTTTTGGCCTATGCAAGCTTCAAAGGTTTTATAGTGTATCAAATGGATGTGAAGTCTGCTTTTCTGTATGGGACAATTGAAGAGGAGGTATATGTGTGTCAACCTCCTGGTTTTGAAGACTGCAAGTATCCAGACAGGGTTTACAAGCTAGACAAGGCTCTCTATGGTCTCCATCAAGCCCCCAGAGCATGGTATGACACTCTGTCATCCTACCTTCTACAGAATGGATTCAAGAGAGGCACTCTGGACAAAACACTTTTCACTAAGTCTATCAAAGATGAGATTCTGCTTGTCCAAATCTATGTTGATGACATTATCTTTGGCTCAACAAATGACTGTCTGTGCAAAGAGTTTGAAGCTTTAATGCACAAAAAGTTTCAAATGAGTTCAATGGGAGAACTCACTTTCTTTCTGGGATTACAAGTCAAGCAGAAGCCCACTGGACTCTTCATAAGCCAATCAAAGTATGTGAAAGACATACTGGACAAGTTTGGGTATCAAGACACCAAAGCTGCAAGCACTCCAATGGATCCTCACAAGCAGCTTCATACAGACAAAGATGGCATAGATGTGGATATTCATTTATACAGATCTCTTATAGGATCACTTATGTATCTAACATCTTCCAGACCTGATATTATGTTTGCTGTCTGTGTGTGTGCTAGGTTTCAATGCTCCCCAAAGGAATCTCACTTGGTTGCTGTTAAGAGAATCTTTAGATACCTTAAAGGCCAACCACACTTAGGCCTATGGTATCCTAAAGACTCTCCCCTTGAACTAACTGCTTATTCTGACAGTGACTATGGTGGATGCAACATTGACAGAAAATCCACAACTGGTGGATGTCAATACTTAGGAGCAAGACTGGTCTCTTGGCAATGCAAAAAGCAGACAACTGTGTCCACATCATCCACTGAAGCAGAATATGTAGCAGCTGCAAGCTGCTGCTCCCAGGTAATGTGGATTCAAAATCAGCTAAGAGACTATGGTATGAATTTCTTATCAACTCCTATTTATATTGACAATTCAAGTGCAATCAGCATTGTGCAAAACCCAGTGAAATTCCCAAAAACCAAGCATATAGAAATCAGATTTCATTTTATAAGAGATTGTAATGAAAAGAAGCTAATACAAGTTACCAAAATACATACTGATGATCAGTTAGCTGATCTATTTATAAAACTTTTTGATGTAGGAAGGTTCACTTTCCTAGTATCAAATATTGGTATGGTAAATATGGATTAATTTGTTTTCATTATTATCTACTTAGTATGCTTATTTAAGGGGGAGTCACTGTTTCATTAAAAGGATGCATAATTTTCAACTAACAGCTTGAGTATTTTCCCAAGCTGCTAGTTCATTTTCTCGGACTGTTAGTTATTCACTTGATCTGTCAAAGTGTGCAGCGTATTTTGGTAATTTTAAAATGTGTGTGCGCGGGACCCAACCTTTTCAAAACCTTTAAAGGTCCCAGTTTCGTTCAGTTGTAACTACCAGTTACAAAATTTCCTTCCACGGCCTTTCTTTCCCCTCTGAACGATTCACACACACTTCTTTGCAACCCCTAAACCCTTCATTTGATCTTCAGTGGAGTTTGTTAAGGAACACAACTGCCTTCCCTACTCTCTAAAGCACTCAGACCTTCAACCGTTCCATGACATGATGGACTTTCTTCGTCACTCCCATATCCATCATGCACTCAATATAAACCCCACCATATACATATCGCATATCGAACAGTTCTGGAACCATGCCACTGTTCAATCCATCAATGGAATTCCTTCTATACTATCCAAAATTGATGGCAATCCCATCACCATTACTGAGGAATCCATTCGGCGCCATTTGCATCTTCAAGATGCCACATGTATAACAGACCTAACCCTTGATGCTTTACATACTGGTCTTTATGATATAGGTTATAGGGGTCCTGCTGATTCATTTACTTTCTTAAAAGCCCATTTTTCTCCTAAATGGAAATATCTTGTACATATAATTCAGCAGTGTATGAGCCCCAAAAGAACTGGTTGGTCAGAATTTTCTTCTAACATTGCCACTGCCTTAGTGTGCTTTTCAACAGGCCAACGGTTCAATTTTTCAAACATGATTTTTCAGGGGATGTTAAGGCATCATTCCCTAAAGAGTGGGAAATTTTTTATGTATCCCAGATTTTTGGCAGAAATCATTGCACACACTTGCACCACTTCTCATTTACATAAGAGGATACATGTTTCCCACAGGCACTCACTATCTTCTATAAAGAGACTTTTGAAACAAAGTGCCAATTTTTTTAGCGTTGATGTTCCATTGCCTTCTGCAATGATGAACATCATTCCAAGAAACAGAGGAGAGGGTCCTGAGCAGGCTCAGCCTATCATCACTGCTACACCCCCAGGACCCCAACCCACTCCTCATGATACACAAATTCCTTCTGATCCTTTTGTACAGCCATCACGCCCACTAAAATTTCTATATAAAAGGAAAAGGGGACCAGGAGCTCCTTCCTCCTCATCCCTCAGACAAGAGCCATATATCCCTATGCAGGAGGACACTTCTGCACAGAATATCCAAAGGGAACCAACTGAGGAAACTCCCATCCTCACTCAGGAGGTGAACAGCTCTTTAGAGACTGTTCATATGGGTTCTGTGGCTGGCACTACTGCTGTCACTGCACAAGAGGCACAGGACAGTGCCAACATCCCTAAGACCACGCCCATGGCAACAACAAGTGTGCAAACACAAGCTGGAAGTCCCCAGAACCAAGAACAGAGGGGCCCAGAGGTTTCTACTTCTGGTATTAATGTCAGTGATAGATCACAAGCACCACAGGTGTTTTCTGATCTTGAGACTAGTCTGCAACTCATGCTTTTAACGGATCCCAAGCTGAAACCTGTTGTAGCTATGTTGGAATACCAAATGTCCATCATTGCTGCACAGGGAGCTCAGATATTTGCACTCAAGCAGGCAGAGGCGGCTCAAAATAAAAGAATGGATTATCTCCATAAAGGGTTTACCCTCTGTGGAAATAAGATCATGAAATTAGAGCAGTTGATTCAAACCCAAGGGGCAAAGGTTGTAGGTCCTCCTGACCAAACCAATGCTTCCAAAAAGGGGGAGAATCAGGAGGTTCCTGAATCAGTCCAAGCAGCTCCAACAACATCAGTCCAAGCAGCCTCAACAGTTCCACCTTCTAGGCTAGCAGTCCCAACAGCTTCTCAAGCTGTTAGCCTAGAAACTCAAGCTGCTGCCTCAAAAGCAACTGGAGTTGTTATAAGGGAAAGGGTTCAAGCTCCATCCAGTACAGTCCAAGCTACATCCTCTACTGCAAAAGACAAGGGCAAGGGCATTCTTATTGAGTCTTCAAAGCATAAATTTTCTTCCAAAGAAGCCCAAATTGCCTTTGATGCTGAAGTTGCCAAAAGGATAGCAGAAGAACAGGATAAAGAATTAGATCAGCTGGCCCAGCCCCTAATGGATGATGATGAGACCTTAGGTGATTACCTAAAGGGGTTTGTGGGTAAACAAGGAGAAAAGAAGAGGAAGCTGCCAACAGGGAACTCCAAAGCTGAGCACAGAAGATTTTTAATCAATTTTGCCTTTGCAGCTGGTATTCCAAAGAAAATGGCTCAGTCCATGACTACTGAAAGGCTGCAAGAGATCCATGACAAAGAAATGGACAAAAGAAAGAAAACAAAAGTCTCCCCAGAAGTCCAACCATCAAAAGAACCAGTTCAAACTGGTACAAGTCATATTCAAGCTGCTGCCAGTGCCCCTGCTCCTACTAATCAAGCTGTTGCTTCTATTCCTGCATCTGAGCCATCATCACAAGCAAAGCTGCATCAAGTTAAAAGGGTGTTATTTGAGCAACAACTGCAAAAAGCAATGGAGATAGAGAAGTTGATTGATCAGCATGATTTCACAAAGCCTCTGATTAACTACTGGTATGCCAAGTCACTGGACAACCGTGATTTAGGAGTTCAGTTTATAGTAAGAAGGGAGTCTGGACCAGAAGAAGTATATGATACATTTTGGCAGATGGTTCAGAAGTTGACCAGAGATGAGCTTATCAAAATGCATAATATTGGGTCTGTGACACAAGTTAGATCTGCTTTACCACAAGTGAAGCAAGTCATTAAAGATCTAAAATCAATTGTTGACCCTGAATCTGCAAGGAAAGAAATAGAGGATGCTGTGAAGCAAGGAAAGAAGGTCAAGCAAGTTGATCTGTTTGTCAAGTCAAGGACATACAGAATCAAATTCTCAGATGGATCTGGTATATTCTTCAATCTCGAATTTTATGATTTACCAAAAGATATGCTACTTCAGATAAAATCTGTTAGGGTATCTTGTGATAGAGATGATATGAAGAAAGAATTTTTGAAGGCTGTAGATCAGAAACTTGCACAATTATAAGTTTTTGAAAGCCTTGGTTTGTAAATAACAGTTTCCTAGTTCATTTCCATTTCTGTATAGAACTTAAAGTCTTGTGTAAAGAATTTAAGTTAGGGGGAGATTGTTGGGAAATAGATTAAGTAGGTTCAAGCTATTAGTTAGACTTCTCAAACTGTTAGTAGAGTTTATATGTAAATCCAAAGTTCATGCTGCTAGTTGAAGAAACTCGAGCTGCCAGTGTAAAAGTTCAAGCTGCCAGAGCAAATCAACTCGAGCTGCTCTGTTCATGCTGTCAAGTGATTCAAGCTGCTCAACAGTTTCATAAACAGAAAGTGCTGATTTTCAGGAAAAGATATATACACGAAGATTCCAGCATATCTACTATCAGAGAAGTCATAGTTCTTCAAGGAAACATATCAAGAAGCAATATAAATACATAGAATAGGTCTTTCTATTGTATAGGAGTTTCTGCATATTCGAGTCTGTAATTGCTTTGTTGATTAAGTTTTCATAAGCCTCTAAGGTTGTAAAACCCTAAGAACAGTCTGTGTTCTTCGTCTAATCAAACAGATTAGAGGTGATTGTAATCATTGAATTCAGCAATACAAGCAGTCTTGATTATTTATTGTGTTTATTTCCTATTTATTGTTAAAATAATTAAGTGTTATTCAGCAAACTTCTTAAATAAACTTTGATTCAAAGCAAGATTATTGATTTATACTCTGATAAATTCAAATCAGTTAGTCTTGGTTATTTAGTTTTAGATCCTGACACAATCCAAGAAAACTCCTTACTTCAGATGCATTCTTTGGTTGCTCCCAATTTCGGATTGCCTCAACCTTGGCCGGATCAACAGATTCTCCACTTTCAGAAATGACATGCCCCAGAAACTGTACTTTCCTCAACCAAAAGTCACATTTGGAGAACTTGGCATACAGCCGCTCTCGTCGAAGAGTCTCCAACATTTCGCGTAAATGCGTAGCATGCTCGGCTTCTGACTTTGAATAGATAAAAATATCATCTATAAACACGATGACCGACTTGTCTAACATGGGCCGACACACTCGATTCATCAGATCCATAAATGCTGCCGGTGCATTAGTGAGTCCGAACGGCATTACAAGAAATTCGTAATGTCCGTACCGGGCCTGAAATGCTGTCTTCGGCACATCTTCTTCTCTTACTTTCAATTGATGGTAACCCGATCTCAGATCAACCTTGGAAAAGTAGGAAGCGCCTTGCAATTGATCAGAAAGATCATCTATGCGCGGCAGAGGATACTTGTTACGAATAGTCACCTTGTTAAGCTCCCGGTAATTAATACACATTCGTAGAGAACCGTCTTTCTTCTTGACAAATAAAACTGGCGCTCCCCAAGGTGAAGAGCTCGGCCTAATAAAACATTTGTTCAATAATTCTTGCAGTTGAGTCCACATCTCCTTCATCTCTGATGGAGCTAGTCGATAGGGAGCACGGGCTATGGGAGCCGCTCCAGGAACTAAATCAATTCCAAATTCAACTTGCCGATCTGGGGGAAGACTTGGCAATTCGTCTAGAAATACATCGGGGTACTCCCGGACTACTGGCACTTCAGATACCTGGGGCTGCTCGTTCTTTGTGTCCACCACAACCATTAGATAACCAGGGCATCCCTTGCTAAGGCAGCGCCGGGCCTTAGCAACTGATATGACATTCACACCTCCATGGCGTCTTTCACCGTATACAAACACTTTTTCACCTTCAGGAGTCATCAATTGAACTATTCATTTATTACACAGAATAGTTGCTCCATGAGAAGCTAACCAATCCATCCCGAGAATCACATCGAACTCTCTCATTTCCATGGGAAGTAAATCAACAGAAAACTCATGATGATCTAATTTAAGCAAGCAATTTCGATATACAGTAGTAACACTAATGGATTTCCCGTCGGCTATTTCAACATCAAAAGGAACAGATAGCATAGAAGGCATGGTAGTAAGCTTGCTAGCAAACGACTCAGATACAAATGATAAACTAGCACCAGAATCAAAAAGTACTGTAGCAGGAAAAGAATTGAGTAAGAAAGTACCCATGACGTCATCTGGCACGTCCTTAGCTTCATCGGCAGTCAATTGGAAAGCTCGAGCCTTTGCTCGCGGTGGGTCATCTCTCTTTGATTGGGATGAGACACCCCCGACATTGGGCTTCGAGACTGACCCTTTGCTCTCATCTGGTTTTGGATTTCTGCAGAGCTTTGATAAGTGACCCGTAAGACCACATCAAAAACATGATTCATTCCTCTTCGGACAGTTTGGACGAAGGTGTCCAACTTCCCCACAGCAGTGACAGGTTGGACCCGCCAGATTACAAGGTCCAGAATGCATCTTGCCACAAGTGGAACATGGCTTTCGCGATTCAGATGATGAAGATCTGGCTTGAGATCTTGATTGTGACTGGTTTTGTGGCATGGATTGAGATTGAGCAGGAATACGAAACTTAAAGGAATTCTGGGATGAACGATTAACATTCTGAGAAGTTTCATTCTTTTCTTTCTTAGGGGGTGGCAGACCAGGATCAACGCGAGATACTTCATACTCCCTAAGCAATGCAAATTCTACCGCCTTATCAAATGAAGGTACATCTCTATTCTTTACAAACTCGCGGATGTCCTTTCGAAGTCCCTCGACAAAGTAATAAGCCTTCTGTTTATCATTAGAAATCAACTCCCTTGCAAACTGGGATTTGGCATTATACTCCCTAACATACTCATCCACACTTCGAGTCCCTTGATGTAGATTGAGAAATTCTCTCTTCAGCTTCTGAACGGATACTTCGGGGCAGAACCGCTTATTGAAGCGGGTTTTAAATTGTTCCCAAGTCATGGTCTCAATAAGATCAGCTCCAACGGTGTCAGTAATGTCATCCCACCATACTAATGCTGCACCCTTCAATAAGCTAGATCCGTACTTAACTTTATTTTCATCATTAACCTTTGTCACCCAAAACAATCTTTCGATGTCCTTAACCCAATCATGAGCTTTCTCCGGGTCAATGCTTCCATGAAATTCAGGTGGTCTGCATCCCATGAAATCCTTATATGAACAACCCTTCTTACTTGACTTGGAGGAGGAGTCATGTTTAGATCTTTTCTTGCCTTTCTCTTGATCATTACCTCCTTCTTTTTCCATGTTATTACTAAGCGTGGCTTGAATGATCTCCACGTGACTAGCCATCATAGCTTCTTGACGACGAGTATGCTCCTCTAACATCTCTGTCATTCTACCCAGTAAACGTAATTCTCTAGCATTAAACTCTTCATTGTCAGAGGATTCTTCATGGTCATCATTTTCTGGTCCTCGACCAATGTCTTGGTCGTTTTCCCAATTAGGGTCGTTTTCCATCTAGCAAAATAGATATCAAGAGAAATGGGTTAGGAGCTTAGAAATTTCCTATTTCTACCCATCCTAGGCTAGATCATTCCTTACTTATTACTATTAATCATACCTATCATTACCTAGTTTAAGGCTAAGTACCTCAAAGATACTCAACTCACTTAAACCATGGGCTCTGATACCAAACTTGTAACACCATATCTCTAATTAAACAATAACAGTAATAATAATCAATATATCTAACGAAAATTCGGCATGACCTATTCGTGATATCAATAATTCCAACCTGTATTTCCGGATTCAAAAATAACTACAAAATACATTTCCAATTCATCAAATTCCAAAATACAATTTCCCAAAACAAATCAGAGTTTTATGCGCTTATACGCCCATGGATCTAACTAACAGTATGTAAATGAGACCATCGCCCAAAATACACAAGTTCTAACGTCACCATATCAGACTTTGATGACCCAAGTACATTGCAAATAATGGGATTGAGCACATCAACATTCATCAAGCTTAAATAAATAAAGTCATGATGAAATATAACACAAGGGTGATCTACTCCCTCCCCAAAATAAGGCATAATTAAATGTACCAAAAGAGACTATCTTGATCACTGCCTCCTACTTCAAACTTTGCTCGATTCTACCTTTTCTTTCCCTTTTCCTTCTACTCCTGAAAAGTGTAAATCAACGAAATGGTTAAGCAATAATGCTTAGTGAGTGACTAGATCAATAATGTACCACATACAATAGCTAACCGAATTAATATATCTACAATGCAAGAATCATCACAATAAAACATATTATATGAGAGATATCAAAGGAGATGAGACATATCAAGAGGGAGACTCTTGATAGTGTCACGACAACACTACACACTATGTGTACTTCCAGGGAGTGTGTAGCACCAAAAATCATCGAGGCCCGCAGTACCCGGCATCGTACTCCCGCCAAAAATGAAGTACGACATCATACTCCGAGATCATCGGTAGTATGGCTATAATGTACATCACACACAGTAATGTACTATATCACAATCAATTATAAGCACATGTACATGTTAGTAAATACCATATGAATCAATCAAGGTAAATGAATAAGCATGATGATCATAGTTTAAATAACATGAAGCATGAACATGAAACAAGTGACATAATTAAGGGAGATAAACAATTATCATCATGTATGAGGTACAAAATTAATACTAGTACTCACAATCAATGCATAAAAGATCCTGTCAATAACAAGCCAACACAATATATGGTCATAGAGTTAGTGTAAGCCTCACAACAAGCTCCAAGATCGCCGAAGTTAGCTATAAGATACCTAAACATACATATGATCACCAAGCATGTTAATGATGAGTAAATGTAAGAACATCCTCCTAAATTAACTTTTACATACTTTTTATGGACTTATAAGTAAGCACCTAAGTCCCTTGATATGAATTAGAATCCATCTCAACTTGGTCTATTGGTTAAAATAATCATTTATCATGTTTTAGTTAGTGTTTGCTGATTTTAGGCCCTAGCAACACATCTCCACACTCCAGTTGCAAATATACCCCATTTCGGTTCCTTCAAGAAGGCTCATACATCATTTTGAAGCCTTACAAGATTCCAAATCCCAATTTGACTTTACAATACTTTAAACCCTTAATTTAGAAGAGTTTTGGTGGCCTAAAACCAAAGCAAGAGCCCTTGAATCAAAATATGAATTTTTTGGACAGAACTATTTGACTCATCGAGTCGCCTAATCGACTCGTCGAGTCGCTCTCAGACAGAGCCTGGTTTCCCCCTTTTTCAGTATCAAAATTTCCCAAAACTCCCCAAATTTCATATTTTACCAAGTTCGATGATCAAAGCTTGTTAAATAACAATATTTATTGAACTTTTATGCTACAAAGTGTTATTCTATCAACATTTTAACATCATCAAACCATAAATTTATCCATGAAATTCCTAGGTTTAAAAATCACTAATAACCCATTTGAGTTCTTACAAGTTTCATTATCAATCAACACAATGGAACCCTTTCAATACACTTACAAGAGTTGTAAATAACACTTATATACTTGATTGATTCACATTCAATGATCAATCTTTACTCTTTTCTTTGGTTGTCAAATACCTAATTCTTCCATTGTTGAGTAAAACCAAGAAAAAGAAGATTATGAAAGATGAAGTTGAAGGCCTTACCACTAATACTCTTCTCCTCCTTTAAATCTTTAAGTTTTTGCAGAGTTTTCTCCTTGATTCAAACTTGGGCTCCATAATCGTGGGAAAAGAAGAGAGGAACAAGGAAGCATATATATATAGAAATGGATGGCTCCTTCTAGACCAATCATGATCCTTCTTTTATAAAAATCTGATTTATTTTTCTAAAAATTGCAATTAGGCCCCTCCATACTTTCATCCTATTTATTTGGCCTCCTAGTTTGAGTTTATATATATCCCCCAACTTATGTCCAAAAATTTTATTCTATATCATTGGAGCATTTTACCACTTCTTGGTTCGTAGGTACAAGCCTCTAAAGCACGTCTATTAATTATGAAGTTACTTCATATAATAATTATTAAAAAAATTAATTTAGATAATATAAAAGGGTACCTAAATTATTGTGATAAGAGAATTGATTGACATTGAAAATTCGTTTTTAAAGTGAAATGAATAGTCGATTTAGTCTTTCGGTATTAATTGGTTGATTTGAGCGATTGTCGTGTTGATAAATTAAGTGAGTGGTATCGATATTAGATTCAATTAATTAGTTGTCAAACTTGGGTTTTAAATAATAAAAGGGATTAATTAATTAACAGGCTAAATTTATTAATCGGACTTTAATTGTTTTAATAAACGGTTAGTCGCCGATTTATTTTATCAATCAATTCATAAAGCCAATTTATCATAGTTATGTGAATTCCAAGTGGGTGATGTTTATTCAAATTGAGAGTTTCGTTAATATTAGTTAGTTACTGTGAGTGATTTGATTGTTTCTGTTAGTTACTTTAATTTTAGTTGATATTGTTCGTTTTTTGTTATTTCGAAAAAATCAAAAATAGAGTTTTTTTTAGTTTTTTTCTTGTCGTAATTTGTTTGCATTAGTCATTTAGCTATTTATCTTTTATTGTCGTCTTTAGTTGTAAGTTTTATGAAAAAAAATCCGAAATAGCTAAATATTGGATTAGGTTGTAACATTTGAGTCTCCGTTATTTATTCCGTTTTCTGGGTTCAATAAATCATGAGTGCTTCTTGAAGCTAAATTGCACATGATTGGTATACTGCCAGTTGAATGATTTATACTTTGGGTCATTTAGATATTAAAACCTGAGTTGTGTTTTGCACACATCAAAAGGCAACAAAACAATCAGAGAAACACATTGTTTGCTTGTTAAAGCATCGCCATTTAGCAACCTTAGTATTTCATCGTTTGATACACAGGGTGGCCAAACACATTGTGTTCTACCGCCAACCGGCAACAAATAACTAAGACAATATTAATCAACAAGGTAAACCTCATCATAGCAACATAAAATTAAAGTCGAAACCCTAATCAATCACATATACAGATTTCCTAAAGTAACCTAATCACACAAAAGGAATAAGAGGAACAAGAATACCAGATTAATAGAACGGATTCTTATAGCAAAGAACCGGATCGCTTGAACCATCGCTTTCAAAGGAACACCAATTCGCACACAAGAATTGCACAAGAAACCCATTGCGGAACTAGTGCATCAATTATAAGAAAGCTACCACCTCGATTAGTAAGGAACACCCATAGCGTCGATTAGTAAGGATTCCACAGACGTCGATCATAGAAAAACAGAGGTGAAAAACCCTTTCTAAACGTCGCCAAAAGAGAAAAGGGAGAAGGCAACGTTTCGTTAATAGAGAATTGCCAAACACGTACTTTAAAATCTTAACTTCTAAGTTAATATATTTAGTTTTTAAAGAAAGGAATTTTTAGAAAATAAATTATAAAAGGAACCTTATAATTTGTTAATTAGAATTTTATAAAGTTTTATAAAATTTTTGAAATTTTGGGATTTGTTATTTGCGTTAATTACATAAAATTGTGTACTTCTCACAAAAGTCTCAACAAACAGTAAACACTCTTTGATATAAATTTTTTGCTAAAAAATTTATAGTTTTTTTTTTTCAATTTTTGCTAAAAAATTTATAGTTTTTAGACCTCGGATAAAAACCTAAAATAGAAACCAGAATATTAGACTTTGGTTAAAAGCCTATATTATTACAAAGGAATTTGGATAACAAATTCCAATGAAAGAAAATAACAACTTGGATGATTGTAAAATCTAAACATGGGTTGCAAAAACAGAAAAAGTTCTATGAATAACACAAAGGAGATAGGATCAATGCCCTATGTTGAACACAACAAATTATACTATGTGGACAATAAGAATGCAAGTAATTTTAGAAACAAATGGTTTGTGGGAAATGATTGAACCACAACCAACAATAGAGGAAGATACAAAGAAAGATAAAACGGCAATGGCCTATATTTATCAAGCACTTCCTCAAGATCAACTACTACACATCTCAAAATACAAGACTGCAAAGGCAGTTTGGGATGCATTAAATACAAGACACATTGGAGTAGAACATGTCTAACAAGCGAGACTACAAACACTCAAAGCGGAATTTGAGATGTACACATGAAAGAAAATGAATACTATAGACTAATTAGTCTTACTAATAAGCTAGCAAGCCTTGGATTGACATATGAAGATACCGTACTTGTGAAAAAATCATTAAACTCAGTACCCGACAAATCCCTTTTGGTTCAAACTAAGGATGAAGAATCCACCCTACTTATGATACATACACTACAAAAAAAATGTCAATTGTACACGTTATTTTTACATGCTTTTAGTAAGTGCGTAAAAAAGTTTTATGTTTATTCACACTTATAAGAATGTAAAAATTAGTTACAATTACAGGTGTGGAGTTTTTATAATCAAATATGAGTTTTAAAAAAAGTTTGCAGATATAAATGTGGACAAACTAATAATTTGTCCACGCTTAAAAGTATGAAAATTAATTTGTCACATGTAATTTGTCCACATAAGAGGAAGCGTGACAAAATTGAGTGTGATAAATTTATCTCTACACTTTCAAGTGTGAAAAATTAAAATTTGTCCACACATATACATGTGAACTTTTTTCTTCGTGATTTTAAATGTGGTAATTAGGATGATTTAGTATATATTTTCACGCTTATTACTGCAATAATTTTAAACACATTTATAAGTGTAGAAAATTTACTAAATTTTTACACACTTTTAAAAAGCGTGTAAAAATGATGTGAACAAATGACATATTTGTTGTAGTGATATCTAAGAAGGAGAAGATAGAACTTTGATCGCATGATACGATCAAAGACACACAAGCCTGTGTGATGATGTAACAAAACTGTGAAATGCACAAGCATTCCATGGGATACGGAAACAGTTTGTGAAAATTATGACCGACAAATAAGTGTGTGAAGCAACTAGAACAAATACGAATAAAATTTTGAGTGACTGATCATCTGTGAAAGATAGATTCAAGAAGAAAGATTGAAGGCTGTGAAAGTTCATGAAGAAGATAGAGTTTGCGAAGAAGATAAAGTTCATGAAAAAGAGAGATTTAAGTCATATGATATGACAAAACACTAGAATCAAATGAGAAGGGTTGCAAGTGAAGGGTTGTGACTCTTTCGAATAGACATGGATGTTACCAATGGAGATTGAAGAACAAGGATTTACTTTTTTGTCATTAGGAAGGAATGTTGGAAACTAATGACAAAAAACACATAATTCATTACCTAAATAAGATAAAGTAACGTGATTTATATGATTATAATATATGAGATTAAGGTATATTACCTAAATAAGTCTATTAGATGAAGTTGCAAGTGAAGGGTTGTGACTCTTCGAATAGACACCACCGACCCATGGTGATGGTTCGTAACACCTTTTCGTTTAGTATAAATAGGAATCTATATCCAAGAATTCCGGTGTGTGTAAAATCATAAAATTTAATGATTGTTTGATGATATTATAGTTTGATATCTCGAACCTGTGCATATTTTTAGTTTCAATCCAACAGAAAATACTAATTCAGACATATATAATTTGAATAACTAATTGTTTATCTTTTTTGTTACCTGTACTAGTGTACTATTTGTGACTTCTAGCTAGCTTTAAAAAGAAATTTAACTAATTATTGGCAATAAATTAAGAAAAAGAAATATATATGTGCAAGACTTTTTTTTCAAGACGGAGCAATTCAAGTGTATGTGAACTAATATTTAATTCGTTTGCGCAATTTGATTTGTAAAGGATATAGAATCTTTTGCCATGCATGATTGCTTATGTATCCGAGTCATATATACGCGTTACTCAGATTAATTTATATTATAATAATCTTGAAATTAATTAATATTGTACATTCTTGGAAAAGATGATGATGAGCAAAGCCATGTGAGTCTCCTCGATCTCTTCCAAATAATTTGCCAAGCAGTTAGCTATAAATACATACTTCAAACCCTTTTCAAATATACAACTTACTCTTCTATCCTAATTAAATTATTAGTTGCAAATTAATCAATTAATTAAGTTCCTTCAAGAACTTATACTCTTTACATTCACTTGTTTTATAGACATGGGTCTAATGCTTTTATCGAGTTTTTCGGTGATTTGTAATGTAAAAGGTTTTAGCAAGCTGAACGGTAATTATCGCAGCAGAAATCATCAAACGGATGTGCCGAAAGGTCATTTAGCAGTGTATGTAGGAAAAAACGAGAAGAGGCGGTTCGTCATACCATTATCATACTTGGAACAACCACTATTCCAAGATTTGCTACGTCAATCCGAGGAAGATTTTGGGTTTGATCATCCGATGGGTGGCCTAACCATTTCATGCAATGAAGATCAGTTTTTTGAGGTCACTGCCATGTTACATGCTTGATGATATATACATATAAATATTGTATGTAGATGAGAAATTTCATTTCTTCACCTTTTTTAATTGAGGGATATATATACATATAAAATGATATGTAATTGCAAAATGCAAATAGCATATGATATAACTTTGTTACAGGCCGGACTTGTAATAATTGATTTTGGCACACAATCA
The DNA here is from genome assembly GCA_020465985.1 of Centrapalus pauciflorus. Taxonomy (NCBI): domain Eukaryota; kingdom Viridiplantae; phylum Streptophyta; class Magnoliopsida; order Asterales; family Asteraceae; genus Centrapalus; species Centrapalus pauciflorus. The sequence goes on from JAANYP010004253.1 coordinate 159,374, forward strand.
AGAAATGCAAAAGTGCCTTCTTATTACAAGGTTTAACGTTTCATAGATTCTGTCTTGCCTTCATGAATGGAAAGAATATATCAAGTGTAGACCCGTACGAGAAAATTCATTAATTTGGTAATTAATTACAACTACATGAAAAATATCAATTCAGACCAACAAATTACCAGTGAGAAAGATCATGAATTTGGTTGTTTCAATGACTGTGATCAAGTTTAATTATATATCAGAACTTCATTTTTGTTTGTAACATTTCTTTCGTATCTTAATTGATGTATAATTTGTTGGGTTAATTACCGGGTCATAGGTATTTTAGTTGAAGGTATGGTTTGTTTGTTTTGTTTGATTTAGTCAATAACATTTCTTTCGTATTTTTTTTATGTTGCTGCATGTTATCACTTAGGTTTCTATTGTAAGGGCTATATATATAGGACTCTATTCTTGAATGATTATAATAATATTAGAGCTTAGTACGTGCAGTAAATTGTTTAAACAATAGAGAGTAAGTTTATCTCAGTGTGTATATTCTGTGAGTATTGAGGGCCTCTTCCAACATAATTTACCATGGTTTCCTTTATCCCATCCCATGCATGCCCTTTTTGCATATAAAGCAAACAAAATCTTGACCAATAGAGTGAATCTATCCTAAATCAATTTGTTTAATTTCATCATCTTCAACAATTTTAAGTTACGAATTCTTGTAAAATTAAAAACAGTGCAATATGATAAATATTATTAATAGAAGAATTTGTACACGTACAGTACGTGTATAAGAGAAGTAGCTAAAACTAATTGTAGTTTAAAATCTTGATAAATGAAATGGGTTTATATACACATTCAAAAGTAATGATCAGCAAAAACATAACTATTTATTATTACCAATATCGTTCAGGGGCCGGCAGATGTAATTTGGTGATATGGGTGTCAATGACACACGATAAACTTTTAAAATACTGGGTTACGTATGTATCAAAAATTCGAGTGACACCTACGAAAACTTTATAAAAGTATTATATACAAATCTAATTTATATTTGTTGATTTCGTTACCCAAACTTATCAAAATATTACTGAGTTAATCATAAAAATTTAAAAGAAAAACAGAAGTCCAATAGAAATAAAAAGGATAAGAGATAAGATTCAAGAACCATCCCAAAAGATTAAAAAACAAACTGAAAAAAAAACTAGCTCAAAACCTTGTTGAAGACACCGGTCCAATTGGTTGAAAAACCCCTAATCGATATCATCGCATCATCGGTTATGGAGGTGCTTAAATATGTTGAAAAATCTCTAACCATGTGATTCTTTTTGGGACTTTGATGCATCAAAGTTATTAAGGTTGGTGGAGATGTATCCGAATTATTTTAATTGTGATGAGAATGGTAATCTTGTGAATCAACTTGAATACTATATTGAGAATGTGAAAGACGATCCAATATTTACTAAATTGAATGGAGTCTGCGAGCTTGCTAAATTAATGGTGAAAACTAGAAAGCATCTTTCGCATCATTTGGTTTATCAATTGTTGAAGCTAATATTGGTTTTTGTCGGTCGCAACTGTGACAGTTGAGAGATGATATTGTATTATGTACTTCTATAATTATAAAAATCTTGTTATTTGTTAATTTTGTGTTGGCAAACTGTTTCGGTGACCCGATCCATCTTAGAAAATATTTTGAATATCTAACTATTAAACTTACTTTAAAAAAGTGACACTGAATGATCAACAAAAACATAACTTAAAATACTACTGTATTATAAGATAATGGAGAATCAATTACAACTAGTGTCAGGGAAAATCACTACTACAAAAAGGCTAATCAAGCCCTGTTAAACTTACTTCTATAGTGGGAGGAGGGAGGTCGAGAGAGCTTCCGTCGATTTATAGGTTGATTGAGAGGAGATAGCGTGCGCCGATTGAGAAGGTTAGCCAGGAGGAGTTCACAGATCGAGAGGGGTATGGAAGAAGAGATAGCGAAGTGTTTAAGAGGAAGATAAGATTTTGTGTGGCTGTGTGAACTCTCACCAAATGAAGAGGAGGGAACTTGAAGCGCAAGAGGTGAAATTTAGGACTGCTAAAAAGAAAAATTGTTCTCCGCAATCAAACCCGGCTTCTTTACATAATCGGGCTCTATTACATTAATAAAAAGATGTTCCGTCTTTCTGCTGTACGAAATTTAAAATTGGACCCGGTTTTTTAAAAACAACCGGGCTTTATGTGTTTAAAAAACACGAGATTAAGTTGTAGCCATGTTTTAAAGCTTTTTTTTCCTTAACCGGGTTATAATAAGGGGGTCTGAATATAGTTTTTGTAGTAGTGAATATTGATCGATGTGATGAATCTCTTTATCAAGCCCACACAACATACGGCCAGATGATCGGCAAGTGTGAGCTCAAGTGGCTTAATAAGAGAGGTCGCTAGCTAGTTACTATGTTATATTAGTTGTGGCATTTTGGCTTTGTTAGGAGTTCACAAAAGCGTTTGATAGGTGTTCTGCACAAAAGCCCACACTAAATCGTCTTCAATCACACACACATAGCTGTTTTCAGTCACACAAAAGAGTATCAACTTGAGTTTTTATTAACCTCCAAACAAATCTGGAAATCGACTACACATTTGGTTCAACTAGAAATCGGTTTTCTTTTTATTTCTCAAATCGAAGCGGAAAGCGATGAATTGACCGGATGCAGTAGATGTGTAGGATTAGACCTCCAAATTCAGAACCTTTTTCTGGAAGAAGAAAAAACAAAAGATAATTTAGGAAGTAATTTTGAGGCCAAAGTTTTCTCTGTTAATTGATCTTCACGAACTCTCTTGCTTTGACTCTGAATTACAAAATGAAAAATAAGTAATACTTATCTAAACTAAATGCTGAAATGTAGGAAACAGACTCCCACTCACCACCTATTCTAAACACGTGAGCCTTAGATTCAGTCAACATAAAACTAATGCAGAAAATTAAATAATAAACATCACTAAAGAAATAAAAACATAATATTTTCTGGATTAAACCAACAAGATGTTAGGAAGAAACATTACCAAATGTGAGGAAGGAGGCCTAATATTATAGGTCATTTGTATTTAAGGGGATCCACACAGCCTAAAAACTCATACAGACAAAGGATTCAAAATTGTTATAGAGAAGTAGGCAACGACGCATTGATAGGAGATCGCGTAATGGTGGTGCCGGAGGCGGGACAAAGGAGACAAAATAAAGAACCAAGAGTACGCAAATCTCCCATGGCCAATATATACCAACTTTTTTTGCCACTGCTATTTTCAATCCAAAACAATGAGAGCCTTTAAATAACCGGGAATACGTCTTCCTTTCAAATCTTTGGTTTCTCCTCCTCCACCACAAAGGCTGTGATCAATACTAATGCAATCGAAAGATATTGTAAATGAACTGAACATACGAGAGAACAACTATGAATGAAGAATTAAGAAGAATTACAGAAGAAAATCTAAAGTAATCACATATGAACTATAAAGGTGCTATTTATAGACTATACTAACCATACAACTTCAAGCAACAAACTAACAACTAGTTAACTACTTAACAGAATACGTAACAAATCTTTATTACATCTCAAAAAGGCTACCATGTTCCTCCATCTCCAGAAAACCCAAATCGACATAAAACAAATTCCTTGAAAAATCATCCATCCCCACTTAACTAAAAGAAAGTAATTATCATCAGTAAACAATTAGAAATATCATGGTTGGTTCGTTTTAGGTAATAATTATTTTGTTTGGTTTGTTTGATCATTAAATCAACCTTCTTGTAACTTTCAAACATATTTGGGGGTGTTTCGGATTGCTATTTGAAAGTAACTTATAAGTTCTCTAAATTAATAAGCAAAAAAGTAGTGGTTGAAGAACGTTTTGTTAAAATATAGTGTTTGGATTTTGCTTATTAGTTCCGGAAAACTCAAAAACATATAAGTAGTTTTCCAGTGTTTGATTTATTTAACTAATTCTTAAAATGATTAAAGTAGACACATTATATATTAATATATTATAATCAAATAATAGTTGAGGGCAAAATGAAATATTAATGGAAGAAAAAAGAGAAATAACATTTTGTATTTGAAAAAGCATGTAGTGAAGTGTTTTTATAAAACATGGTTTGAATGGTGAAAAAAACAAATAAGTAGGCAAAGTTTATCTAAACACTCATTTTTTTTTTAAGTTTTAAAACCTCAAATAAGCATATTCAAAACTCAATCCTAATCGCCCACCATGGTAAATTTCTGTGACTAATAACATGTTTATGCATATATGACTGCTTACGTGGCATTAATTTTGTTGCTGACGTGTCATCAACATGTCATCGCCACATAAGCAAAATACGCACAACATTTCCAAGTCGGCATGATCATCTAAATTACCAAATTAGCCAGAAAGTTTGATAAATAGATCTATGGACACTACAACAAATATGTCATTTGTTCACATCATTTTTACACGTTTTTTAAAAGTGTGTAAAAATTTAGTAAATTTTCTACACTTATAAATGTGTTTAAAATTATTGCAGTAATAAGCGTGAAAATATATACTAAATCATCCTAATTACCACATTTAGAATCATGAAGAAAAAAGTTCACATGTATATGTGTGGACAAATTTTAATTTTTTCACACTTGAAAGTGTAGAGATAAATTTATCACACTAAATTTTGTCATGTTTCCTCTTATACGGACAAATAAATGTGACAAATTAATTTTCATACTTTTAAGCGTGGACAAATTATTAGTTTGTCCACATTTATATCTGCAAACTTTTTTTAAAACACATATTTGAGTATAAAAACTCCACACTTGTAATTGTAACTAATTTTTACATTCTTATAAGTGCGAATAATCATAAAACTTTTTTCCTCACTTGCTAAAAACGGGTAAAAATAATGTGTACAATTGACATTTTTTTTTGTAGTGGGAGGATGTACATGTGAACGGATAGTTAAATCCTTGAGTACTCTAAATCCTTTGTTCAACTTGGTGTGTAATAAATACTGCTCCAATAATTAATTGGATCTTTGTATCCGACTTTCACGCGTTCTTCTAAATTTATTTCTATTTTAATATGATTTAAATGAATATATACGTATAGTACATTCTTGGAAATATGAAGATGAGCAAAGCCATGTGAGGCTCCATCATCCAGCACAAGTTGTCAACCAAGCTATAAATACATGCCTACTGAAACCCTTTTCAAGCAACAAGTTTTCAATTCTTTTTCATCTCAAGAAAACTACTTAATTTGCATATTAATCCTTTTAGAACTTATACTCTTATACATACCTTTCATATACTACATGGGTCTAATGCGGCTTTCTTCTTCGTTGATTTCAAATGTAAAAGGTTTTAGCAGACTGAACAGTTATTGTCGCAGCAGAAATCATGGAATTGATGTGCCAAAAGGTCATCTGGCAGTGTATGTTGGTGACAACCAGAAGAGACGGTTTGTCGTCCCAATATCATACTTGGAACAACCGTTGTTCCAATATTTGTTGCGTCAATCAGAGGAAGAGTTTGGTTTTGAACATCCGATGGGAGGCCTCACCATTTCATGCCAAGAAGATGAATTTTTCGAGCTCACGGCCCTTCTGAATGCTTCATGACTTCTATTATTGATCAAATAACTTTTGATGATTAGTTCTTCATCTCCTCACCTTTTTTGAGGGATGTATAGATAGTTTCCCTGTTGAAAGCATGTAATCAGTGGATAGAAATTTATAAAAGTTATATGTATATGTTGTAAGGGGCATGTATCCTCATTTTGGATTTCTTGAAAATGGATAGAAGTTTTTATAATCTCCAAAAGGAAATTCCAAAGGTGCAAGACAGCAATTGAAAGGTTCGTCTCCTCTATCTTCTGAATTTCTTATCTCGTTCTGAAATCACGTTGATGCCATACTTATTTTGCTCTTCCGTAGAATATTGTATATATCTTTATGTGTATCTATTTACGCACTACAGGTACTAAAGCGCCTATTGCTATGCATATGGAAAATTAGGACATGCCAATCTTTGGGAGTTAAGAGAAGAATGCCTAAGAGACTTCAATTTTTTGATGCATGTGGTACTAAAAAACAGAGGTACCATTTTCTAGATAGATGAACCTTTACATATGTGTTTTCTTACTTTCTTTATCTTTCCCTTCATTTTTGACATTCACACAAGTTAATTAGATCCACATTTGCAGTTTTCCCTAAATAATTAACAGTGTTACCATTCTGGATAGATGAACCTTTAAATTGTCTTCATAACTTCATCTTTTTTAGACTTTTAGTCTGCTGTTGAGTTTCTGGACTATTCATTTAAACCTAAATACTAATCTGATTGATGTTTAGTGAATTTATTCTGATGCACAACTACTGCTTTAGTTTGACAATTTTAGATATTGAAGGGTATTGTAGATATATGGTCATATACTTTGGCAGCATTATCTATTGGTTGATTGCTCATACTGCATCTTTTGGGTTGTAAATACTTGTAAGCATGCAAGTTATTCTCTATAGACCCAAATTTTTTTCTTTTATGTCTATTCTTATAATCTTTTTTTCTTTTATGTCTATTTTTTTATCTCTATTGGTCACTGCATCTTTTTTTCTTTTATGTCTATTCTTATAATCTTTTATGTCTATTCTTATTATCTATTGTATTATATATAGATAATTAAGGGGTACGTGTGTGTTTCAAATGTAGGTTAAAAAGATACTTACAAAATATTATAAGTCTATACACTTGTATGAATAACTTTTACATATCGATAAAAATGCAGATTCAACGTCTGTTTAGAGCAGAATTTGATGTGTAACATATTTAATTGGCATTTATTTTAGGGATAATTGCGTAAAAAACCATCAACTTGTCAGCTTTTTGTGATTAAAACCCCAAACCATTTTTCGTTGCATAAAAAACCCCGAACTAACTAAAAATCAGCAAATCAATGTTTTATCAATGAGTAATCCATTGAAACCGGTTATTAATCCTACGTGGACCGGTAAATAACCTACGTGAAATAAGTTTTAATTGTTGAAACAAGTTGTCAAGTATTACACATCATTTAAACCCCCGTTGATAACTTTTAAGTGTGATTTTTAAACGGGATTATATCATCAACGAGTGTTTAAATGATGTATAATACTTGGCAACTAGTTTCAACAATTAAAATTTATTCCATGGAAGTTATTTATTGGTCTACGTACGTTTAATAACCGGTTTCAACCGGTTGACCAATGATAAAACCTTGATTTACTAATTTTTAGTTAGTTCGGGGTTTTCTATACAATGAAAAATGATTTAGGGTTTTAATCACAAAAACCTGACAAGTTGAATGTTTTTTGCGCAATTATCCCTTTATTTTATTATAATGACATTACAATAATGGGATATTTGTGTTTGTCCCACAGACACTTAACCTTAACCTGGATGATCAGCAATATCTAGGTGAGGCTGCTTGTGCATTGTCTCAGGTATTGATTCTATATCCTTTTGTCTTTCCAGTGTCATCATAACTTACAAGTGATGACAACCTACATATAAATCACCAGTTTAAAGAAGTCTAAATTGTTAGGGTTTGGGTACAAAGCCATATTTCTTAGCGTCCATAATTGTTTATTGATACGTTAATCGTCAATGATGAGTATCAATTCAACCTTTTGATTGACATGACTGCATCCCTTTTTGATCTAATAACTAATTTTATATTTTTATCTCCAATATTGCTCTAGTGATGGTCCTGATTGATAAATTGTTAGGCTTTGTTGAGATTATGCATTGTTTTTAGTTCCATTGTATAGTTTCAAGTTGTTTTACATGTTGGTTTTTTATGATTAATTATTGAACGTCTCTGTCTTTGTTAAGTTTTTAGCTTACATGTTCTTTGTTTTTGATCTGCTGTTGTGGTGAGTAGAAATCTATCGCTTTTTGGGTTCTAAAATTTATCAGCTTTTTGGGTTCTAAAATTGATTATCGCAACTTTTATTACTCAACTTAATTATGTGTTTTAATTAGTATAAATGATACAACTGTAGTCTATTCCAATCAATGTTCAGTTCGTCAATCGTGCATGCTGAAATCACATTAGCATACCCAGTGGTTCATATAGTTCATGTTAAAACATGTCAATGCAAACAAAGCATACATATACAAGCAATAGAGATACCATCAAAATGCTCAACTAACAGTCCAAATGTTCAGAATTAGCAACAACATGCCAAATATTATCTCTATGAACATGATTTTATCCACGTATGTTCATCCACAACATACATTACCTATTATTTCATAGTTCAATATAAGTGTCATTACACTTTTATCCGACATTTTAATATTGTTGTGTAATTGATACACTCGAGCTTATCATAATCAACCCACCAATGATGGGGTTTGCCACTAATATGAGCATGCCAAAATCTCACATAATTCATATTGATTATTAAGTTATCGACTTTTATGCTTTCTTGTCATTTTCATACATGAAAAGATTAACAATTAAGAAAGCCAAATAGTAGGGACAATACGAGTTTCGTCCACTAAATATCAAAAAAAAAAATTTTTTTAATCACAATTCATCATTATCCATATTAGCCCCATTACGAAGATTAAAGATGTACACGAATACACATATACCACATTATAGACCTACGGTCTACCCATTACATTCCCATCCTAGGCCGAATTCAATCTTAAGATTGTTTTACTAGTGTTGCCTAGGTGGGTCAATACTAGCATCTGAAGCCGCGTTCAGTGATGAGTATCGTCGACTATACTCAGTCATTGAACTTCGGCTCTGATACCAAATTGAAACACCCATCCAACTAAATTAGATGTTTCACGAACAATTAACAATAATTATCAGAATATACTTGCGGAAATGTGGTCAAATTTAAAATTTTCAATATTCAAAAGTCATCAACATGACACTACCCACTTTGTCACCTAATAATGAGCAAAGTGTGGCGTATCATGGATCGAAGCAGATGGGGTTACAAATGTTAAACATTCAGATTATCTAACCATGCATAAAAGCTAAGTTCATTCTCGAGCGTATACCAAAACGGGAGTCCACTAAATCCCCACCCCAAAGCTTTATCAAAGATATGCGAACACAATGGAGCCGCTAGTCAAGGTCCAATCCACTACCAAGATGGTCAAGTTTGATGCTTTCTTTTACCTGAAAGGGTTTAACAACTAAAAGGGGTCAACAAAGTTGAGTGAGTTGCTAGATTAAAGGAATACATAATATACATGCATGCGATGATAAGCGACGAGTATGTCCAATAACCCAGATGATCAAGTGCTCAATTTAGGCTTAGAGCTGGCCCAACGTTCTTGCTCAATTGAGGCTTAGAGCTAGCCCAACGTGTTGCTCAATTTAGACTTAGAGCTAGTCCAACGTCTTGCTCAATTTAGGCTTAGAGCTAGCCCAACATATTGCTCAATTGAGGCTTAGAGCTAGCCCAACATATTGCTCAATTGAGGCTTAGATCTAGCCCAACATTATCCATGGATATCCAGGTGAGGTCATTTGAAAGCATATCGAGCATGGTGAGGTCCAACGTGCCTCACTCAAGCCCAAATAAATCATTCATAGTAGGAATGAGAGTAGTTAAGCAACAACTATCAACATGTCAACAGTTAGCTTCACAAGGTAATCAACAAGGTATAACTCCACAAAGAACATCAATTATAGTGAGGTCCATCGTGCCTCTCATAAGCCCAAACCAGCCTTCTTAGAAGAAAAGAAATCAAGCATGCAACAAATTATCAATATGTCACCCATAGCTCCTCAAGTATTCAACAAGGTATGATTTCACAAAGTATATCTGGTATAGTGAGATCCAATGTGCCTCCCATAAGTCCAAATAATCATACATGTGAGAGTTGAGGATATGTATACTTCTACTATCAAATACATGCCTCACATAAGTCCATATAATCATACATGTGAGAATTGAGGATATGAATACATCTACTATTAAATACATGCCTCTCATAAGTCCAGATAATCATACATGTGAGAAGTGAGGATATGTACGCATCTACCATCCATACATCAACAGTTAGCTCAACTCCAGGCGAAATCAAGTGAAATATATCAAGTATGGTGAGGTCCAAGGTGCCTCACACATGCCCAAATACATCATACGTAACAGAAACGAAATCAAGTATGCAACAATATTCAATATATCAACAAATAGCTCCACAAAATATTCAACAAGGTATGGCTTCACAAAGCCCAAAGAATCATACACGTGAGAATTGAGGGTACTCATGCAACGACTATCAAATATCGACAATAAACTCAACATATCAAGTAGAAGGAGGTCCAAGGTGCCTCACATGTGCTCAAGAAATCAACATATCAAAAATTGAGGGCAAATATGCTACTACTATCAAGATATCAACAATTCGCTCAACAATATGTTCAACAAGGCAAATCCCAATATATATAGGAACATTATGTAACACTAATACTAGAACTCACGGTGATCGGTTTATAGGATTCCCAAGCCTTCCAACGAAGTCACATTAGCCCCAAGAATGGCTAAAGTTTGCAATCAAGCTCCTTTCGGCTCGATTCACCTAAAAGCATTCATAATGTGCACCCGTAAGCCCCCGAACACAATATAAGCCCCTAAGAGTGGCCTAAAAGTATTGGGACATTAAACCGAAAGTACTAAGTCCAAATGAGGCCCTACAAGTTCCGGAATGGATCAAAGGCCCTCAAATCTTTTAAACACTAAATTTAGAAGTGCATCGGACGCATAAGACCCGAGCATCGACCCCTAACCATGGAAAACGAATTCCGGGGACAGAAAGTTGGTAGAGGCGCGACCCAGAGGGGGTAGAGGCGTGACCAACAAGCTGTCCACCGACAGACTACACCTTAAATGCCCAAAAATGCACCAAAACCCTCCAAAACTCCCATAATTGCTTCTAGCTATTGAAATAGACTTTACCAACCATATAATTAACATATTAAGGTCATTTAAACCCCTCTAAACATAATAGAATCATTTCATAACAATTCATGATTCCATGGAACTCATACGGACTCCGAACGAGTCCGAAAACGACCGAAAGCTCCAACCGACAACACCGAGCTCCAATTGAGCTTGGATTCAATTCCAACCAATCCCATAGCCATATTAAACATATTTGGGCCATGTTTGGACATTAAGACTACATCTAAGCATAAAACCCAATCCCAAAATGATTTGGAACTCATTGAGGCATTTCACCGAACACTTGGCGTGCGGTTTAGCCTAAAAACACCATTTTGAGTTCTTACACATACTTTATGTTTCCCAACTCATGAAAACACTTCTAAACATAACAACATCATGTTCTAACATTCCATGATTCGTTGGAGTTCATACGGGCTCCGAACGAGTCCCGGAACGGCCGCAAACTCCAACCGGCAACACCGAGCTCCAAATGAGCTCGGACTCACTTCTAATCAATACTATAACACTAATTAACACATTTAGACTATATTTAAACATTCAAATATGATTACTCATTAAAATTCAATCCAAACACGATTGTGAACTCATTGGGGCATTTCACCGAACACTTGGTGTGCGGTTTTGACTCGAAACCCCGATTTGAGTTCTATCAATTTCTACTACTCCCAAATGATAAATAAATCATTTATAAACATATTTGAACTCATCCCAAGCTCTAATAAACATAAAAACACTACATTTCATCCATTTCTCTATATGAGCCCTAAATGAGCTCAAAGGTGGATGTCAAACGAAACTAACACGAACCACCAATGTAGTTACATATTTTGGCTCTATTATGATCATATAACAACATATTAAAATTTAGAGCATTTACTAAACAACTCAACTTAAACCCATTTGGGTTCCATTCTCCAAAGTAGAAGATGAATATACCTTTAATGAAGATTAAAGATCCAAGATTTAGCCTCAAGTCTTGCAAAACTTGATCATCCAAGCAAAACCCTAGCTCATTCACCTCTTTCTCTCTTCTTTTCTCTCAAAAACCAAAATAAAATGAGAAGTGTGTGTGTGCTATATGGTGGACGGTTTATCAAAGGGGAAAAGGGTGGCCTTTTGGCCTTTGGCCAATCCCCCCCCTCCACTTTCACCATTTGGCATAATACCCCCCTCCCATTTCATCTTTTATTTGCAATTAAACTACAATGCTATTTAATGCAACAGTTAATTAGTTCAATACCCAACTAGATGAATTTGACATAATTATACTAGATGGATTTAAACACGACATTAATCCACTCTTATGCCACATTTGATTAATATTTAATTGTTTTGCAAATTTCGGGTTGTTACAATTCCTCCCTACTTAAAAGGATTCCGCCCACGAAATCAATTTGACTCAAACAACGCCGGATATTTGGCCTCCATCTCAGCCTTCGTCTCCCACGTCATTAAGGACCTACGAGGACGTTTCCAAATTCCAATGAATCAACCCTATCTCGACCCCTTTATTTCTCTACTTAGCGACTTTTCAATTCAATACTCAGTCGTGCATCAAGACATCAATTCATGGGTTTTCAAAATGTTTATTCCCTAAGTCAATTATGAGTAACTACACACATTAGTATCCATTACTAACAATACAAAATTTTAGATTTAATCAACATGAGTGATCTTACAAGTATGCCTCCTTTGATATGTTTTTAACTTCCTGCAATGTTATAACATATTTTCAACTTGATATTTCACATTATTCTATTTCAGGTTTTCAATATAGAGTATTTGCCGGTCCTATCATTGTGATGAGAGAATTGATTGACATTGAAAATTCGTTTTTAAAGTGACATGAATAGTCGATTTAGTCTTTCGGTATTAATTGGTTGATTTGAGCGATTGTCGTGTTGTTAAATTAAGTGATTGGTATCGATATTAGATTCAATTAATTAGTTGTCAAACTTGGGTTTTCAATAGTAAAAGGGATTAATTAATTAACAGGCTAAATTTATTAATCGGACTTTAATTGTTTTAATAAACGGTTAGTCGCCGATTTATTTTATCAATCAATTCATAAAGCCAATTTATCATAGTTATCTGAATTCCAAGTGGGTGATGTTTATTCAAATTGAGAGTTTCGTTAATATTAGTTAGTTACTGTGATTTGATTGTTTCTGTTAGTTACTTTAATTTTAGTTGATATTGTTCGTTTTTTGTTGTTTCGAAAAAATCAAAAATAGATTTTTTTTGGTTTTCTTCTTGTCGTAATTTGTTTGCATTAGTCATTTAGCTATTTATCTTTTATTGTCGTCTTTAGTTGTAAGTTTTATCAAAAAAAAATCCGAAATAGCTAAATATTGGATTTGGTTGTAGCATTTGAGTCTCCGTTATTTATTCCCTTTTCTGGGTTCGATAAATCCTGAGTGTTTCTTGAAGCTATATTGCACATGATTGGTATACTCCCAGTTGAATGATTTATACTTTGGGTCATTTAGATATTAAAACCTGAGTTGTGTTTTGCACACATCAAAAGGCAACAAAACAATCAGAGAAACACATTGTTTGCTTGTTAAAGCATCGTCATTTAGCAACCTTAGTATTTCATCGTTTGAGACACAGGGTGGCCAAACAAATTGTGTTCTACCGCCAACCGGCATCAAATAACTAAGGCAATATTAATCAACAAGGTAAACCTCATCATAGCAACATAAAATTAAAGTCGAAACCCTAATCAATCACATATACAGATTTCCTAAAGTAACCTAATCACACAAAAGGAATAAGAGGAACAAGAATACCAGATTAATAGAACGGATTCTTATAGCAAAGAACCGGATCGCTTGAACCATCGCTTTCAAAGGAACACCAATTCGCACACAAGAATTGCACAAGAAACCCATTGCGGAACTAGTGCATCAATTATAAGAAAGCTACCACCTCGATTAGTAAGGAACACCCATAGCGTCGATTAGTAAGGATTCCACAGACGTCGATCATAGAAAAACAGAGGTGAAAAACCCTTTCTAAACGTCGCCAAAAGAGAAAAGGGAGAAGGCAACGTTTCGTTAATAGAGAATTGCCAAACACGTACTTTAAAATCTTAACTTCTAAGTTAATATATTTATTTTTTAAAGAGAGGAATTTTTAGAAAATAAATTATAAAAGGAACCTTATAATTTGTTAATTAGAATTTTATAAAGTTTTATAAAATTTTTGAAATTTTGGGATTTGTTATTTGCGTTAATTACATAAAATTGTGTACTTCTCACAAAAGTCTCAACAAACAGTAAACACTCTTTGATATAAATTTTTTGCTAAAAAATTTATAGTTTTTTTTTTCAATTTTTGCTAAAAAATTTATAGTTTTTAGACCTCGGATAAAAACCTAAAATAGAAACCAGAAAATTAGACTTTGGTTAAAAGCCTAAATTATTACAAAGGAATTTGGATAACAAATTCCAATGAAAGAAAATAACAACTTGGATGATTGTAAAATCTAAGCATGGGTGGCAAAAACAGAAAAAGTTCTATGAATAACACAAACGAGATAGGATCAATGCCCTATGTTGAAAACAACAAATTATACTATGTGGACAATAAGAATGCAAGTAATTTTAGAAGCAAATGGTTTGTGGGAAATGATTGAACCACAGGAAGATACAAAGAAAGATGTAATGGCAATGAACTATTATCAAACATAAGTAATATATATTGTTTTGATTGTAATTCTTTATGTGTACAAGGGGTGTATTTGTAACTTTTATTTCTATACAATGTATATCTCTCATGGTTATTGTCATGAAGTGATCATTTATCTCATGGTATCAGAGCAAACTCCTTTCCTCTTCCTCTTCCATCTAACTCTCTGTTCTGCTCGTCCCTTCTCCTTCTTCTTCCTCTACCTCCCATGGCTTCTCTTGATACCACCCTCCCCATGAATACCATGATCACTATAAGGCTTTCTTCATCAAACTATTTACTATGGAAGAATCAAATGTCTCCTTTACTCAATTATCAACAGCTTCTTGATCATGTTGACGGTTCCTCAACAGCCCCACCCACTGAAATATTGGTCGATGATAAGCCTGCTGTGAATCCTGCTCTTGCTGACTGGATGGCTGCCGATCAGAGGGCTGTTATTCTCCTTCAAGCCTCGTTGACTGAAGAGGCGTTCTCGGAGGTTGTGGGTCTCACTTCTGCCCGTGACATTTGGCTTGCTCTTGAAGCTGCTTATGGAAACTCATCTCTTGAGCGTGTTCAAAACCTACGGGATCAACTTCGTCATCTTACTAAAGGTACCTCCAGTGTTTCTGATTTTGGCAGAAAGTTTAAAACTATCTGTGATCAACTTGCGGCTATTGGCCATGCCGTTGATGAGTCCGACAAAACTCATTGGTTTTTATGTGGGCTTTGTTCTTCGTTTGAGACATTCTCCACGGCTATTCGTGCCTCCCGTACCCCATATATTTTTCGAGACTTACTTGCACAAGCCGACGGCCATGAAATTTTTCTCAAATCGATTCATGGTTCTGCCCCACCTGTGGCCTTCTCTGCTCGTGCAGATTCTTCCACGTCTCGTGGGAGAGGGGGTCGTACCTTTCGGGGTAGCGGTGGTCGTGGTCGTGGGCGCCGTCCTCCTCATTGTCAACTATGCCGTCAAGATGGACACTATGCTAATGTGTGTCCCCGACTACAATCTTTTGCCAACTCGCCACCCGCCACCACTACCGAGACTGATCTTGCAAAATCTTTTCTTGCGAAATGTCATATGAATTCGTCTAGTCCAGATTGGTTTGTTGATTCTGGCGCCACAGACCATATGGTTTCCTCTTCCGGGTCGGTTTCTCAACCCGAGCCATTCACCGGTGACTCCTCGGTGCAATTCGGAAATGGTAATACTCTTCCTATTTCGTCTATTGGAAATACTAAAATTGCAAATGGGATTCGATTACAGGATGTTTTGGTGGTTCCTCATATCACTAAAAACTTGTTATCTATTAGTAAACTTACTCAAGACAATGATGTGGATGTGGTATTTTCTAAATCTTGTTTCTCTATTCAGGATCGTCTAACGAAACAGGTTCTAGCTCAAGGAAGATGTGATCGGGGACTATACGTTTTATTCACCTCCCCGGAAATTTTTGGTTGTTTTGCTCGCTCCAAAGCCAAAGCTTCTTATGAATTGTGGCATGCAAGATTTGGACATGTGTCTTTTGACACAAATTCTGTTTTAAATAAAGTTGGACATTTGTTGGTTTCCTCTATTTTACCAAAACCTGTTATTAGCTCTCCTTGTCAACTTGCTAAGTCACACCGCTTGCCATTTAATAATAACCAGAAACGTGCTTTGAATGTGTTGGATTTGATACATTGTGATCTTTGGGGCCCGTCACCCGTTACATCGGTTGACTCATATCGTTATTATGTGAAGTTTGTTGACGATTATTCACGCTTTACATGGCTCTACCCGCTAAAGTCCAAATCGGATTTTCATAATATTTTTGCTATGTTCATCACCTTTGTGCAGAATCAGTTTTCTTCGAAAATAAAAGTTTTTCAAAGTGATGGTGGTACGGAGTTTATAAATCATCATGTTGAGGAATTATTACAAAATCATGGCATTTTTCATCAATCTCGTGCCCATATACACCGCAACAAAATGGACGAGTCGAACGCAAACATCGTCACGTTGTTGAAACTGGGCTTGCTATGATGTTTCATGGTCACGTTCCTGCCTCTTATTGGGTTCATGCCTTCAGCTCTGCTGTTTACATTATTAACAGACTCCCTACAAAGGTTTTATCCATGTCGTCCCCGTTTGAAGTTTTATTTGGGCGTGTTCCATCTTATGAAAATTTCAAGCCGTTTGGGTGTAGGGTTTATCCCTATTTACGTGATTACTCTGCTCACAAACTCTCACCAAGAAGCCTACCATGTGTGTTTATTGGCTATAGCTCCCAATACAAAGGCTATCAATGTTTAGACCCAGTGACATCACGTATTTACATTACACGTCATGCTCGATTTAACGAGTCATGTTTCCCTCTTGGGGATTCTGTCACGCATGTCCCTCTATCTAGTTTACCCTTACACTCGTTTTTACTCGATACTCTGTCTATTACAGCTCCGTTACGGTCTCCGATACATGCTCCATCAGCGCCTGTTTCATCTCCACCGCAATCGCCTATTTGTGGCGTTTGTATTGATCCTATTCCACCACCCTCCATTACCACGCCTTTAGACAATACTGTACCTGGACCTGTGGTCTCTATCGGCCCAGCTTCCCCAACGCATGATGTCTTGCCACCGGATACACCTCCTCCCACACCCCCAGGTTCACCTACCCCACCTCCACCGCCTCCAACCGGTCACCCCATGGTTACTCGTGCAAAAGCTGGAATTTTTAAACCTAAACATCGAGCGGACTTGTCTCATGTCCTTAATCAAGGTCTTTATTCGGCTTTGTTTGCTTCTACGGATCCCTCATTACACACCGATGCCATGAAAGATCCAACATGGCTTGAGGCCATGCGCTCCGAAATGCATGCGCTCACACACAATAATACTTGGTCTCTGGTTCCTCGTCCTCCTGGTAAAAATATTGTTGGGTGTAAGTGGTTATTTCGCACTAAATATCGGGCTGATGGATCCATTGAGCGTCACAAAGCTCGTCTTGTTGCCCAAGGTTTCAGTCAGATTCCCTGGCTCGATTTCTCACATACTTTTAGCCCGGTTGTGAAAGCTGCAACTATTCGTGTTGTTCTAACTCTTGCTGTTATCAACAACGGGCCATTACATCAACTTGATGTCAACAATGCTTTTTTACATGGCAGGCTCAATGACATGGTGTATATGCAACAACCACCGGGGTTTTCGGACCGCCAATTTCCTAATCATGTTTGTCAATTGCACAAAGCTATTTATGGCTTGAAACAAGCTCCTAGGGCATGGTTCCATCGTCTTAGCACATTCTTGGTGGCAAATGGCTTCTCATGCAGTCGTGTTGATCCATCCCTCTTTATCTTCAAGTGTGACTCATTTATTCTCTACCTTCTGGTTTATGTGGATGATTTACTTCTCACCGGTTCAAATCCCTCTGTGATTCGATCTTTTATTTCTAAACTTCATGTGGAGTTTAAGATTAAAGATCTTGGACACTTGAATTACTTCCTAGGACTGAAAGCTCAACATCTTTCAACAGGCTTGTTTCTCAGTCAATCAAAATATGCTCATGACATTATTTCTCGTGCAGGCTTGCTTGAGTCGAAACCTGTGAATACTCCCCTCTCCTTGAACACTTCTTTTGTTAGTGATGGTACACCTTATGAGGATCCTACTCGCTATCGATCTCTGGTTGGCGCTCTTCAATACTTGACCATCACTAGACCGGATATAGCATATGTTGTAAATCAAGTTAGCCGGTTCTTATCGGCTCCGACTGTGACTCATTATCAGGCTGTTAAGCGCCTAATTCGTTATATCAAAGGCACAGTTGCTTATGGTCTAACTTTCTCTCAGCCCAAGCACACCACCATTGTGGGTTACTATGATGCTGATTGGGCAAGATGCCTCGATACTCGCCGCTCCACGTATGGATACTCGATATTCCTGGGGGGGTAACCTTGTCTCTTGAATTGCTAAGAAGCAACCGACCGTTTCCCGTTCCAGTTGTGAATCTGAATATCGAGCCATGGCTAACACGGCTGCTGAAATCATCTGGATTACTCACCTTTTACGTGAGCTTCATGCGTTACCTACAGGTCGTCCTACACTTCTTTGTGACAATCAAAGTGCGCTTTTTCTCACCCAAAACCCAATATCTCACAAGCGATCTAAGCACATTGATCTTGACTATCACTTTGTTCGTGAGTTAGTCACGTCTGGCAAACTCCTCACCATGTTTGTTCCAACCAAGCTCCAGGTTGCGGATATATTCACAAAAAGTCTTCCTCGGCAGCAATTTGAGCAATTTCGCAGCATGTTACGTATTGGTCCGCCTCCGTTTCGCTTGAGGGGGGATATCAAACATAAGTAATATATATTGTTTTGATTGTAATTCTTTATGTGTATAAGGGGTGTATTTGTAACTTTTATTCTATATAATGTATATCTCTCATGGTTATTGTCATGTGAGATAATTTATCTCACCTATATTTATCAAGCACTTCCTCAAGATCAACTACTACACATCTCAAAATACAAGACTGCAAAGGCAGTTTCGGATGCATTAAATACAAGAAACATTGGAGTAGAACATGTCTAACAAGCGAGACTACAAACACTCAAAGCGGAATTTGAGATGTACACATGAAAGAAAATGAAACTATAGACTAATTCATCAATAAGATGACTAGTCTTACTAATAAGCCAGCAAGCCTTGGATTGACATATGAAGATACGGTACTTGTGAAAAAATCGTTAAACTCAGTACCCCGACAAATCGCTTTTGGTTCAAACTAAGGATGAAGAATCCACCCTACTTATGATACATATCTAAGAAGAAGAAGATAGAACTTTGATCGCATGATACGATCAAAGACACACAAGCCTGTGTGATGATGTAACAAAACTGTGAAATGCACAAGCATTCCATGGGATACGGAAACAGTTTGTGAAAATTATGACTGAAAAATAAGTGTGTGAAGCAACTAGAACAAATACGAAGAAAATTTTGAGTGACTGATCATCTGTGAAAGATAGATTCAAGAAGAAAGATTGAAGGCTGTGAAAGTTCATTAAGAAGATAGAGTTCGCGAAGAAGATAAAGTTCATGAAAAAGAGAGATTTAAGTCATATGATATGACAAAACACTAGAATCAAATGAGAAGGGTTGCAAGTGAAGGGTTGTGACTCTTTGGAATAGACATGGATGTTACCAATGGAGATTGAAGAACAAGGATTTACTTTTTTGTCATTAGGAAGGAATGTTGGAAACTAATGACAAAAAACACATAATTCATTACCTAAATAAGATAAAGTAACGTGATTTATACGATTATAATATATAAGATTAAGGTATATTACCTAAATAAGTCTATTAGATGAAGTTGCAAGTGAAGGGTTGTGACTCTTCGAATAGACACCACCGACCCATTGTGATGGTTCGTAGCACCTTTCGTTTAGTATAACACTACTACAAAATGCACTAAATAGCATAGAGCTGCTATTTTGAAAAAACTCCATTAAAACCGTGCTTTATTGCTTCTATCACTAATTTTTTAAGATATAGCCCGGTTTTATACATAAGCAACCGAACTCCATTATGCCCGTATTTTTTTTTGGAATATAACCCGGTTGATGTATAAGAAACAGGGCTCTCGTTTAAAAAAAAGCCCTTTGCCCACCGTAATTTCATTTTCCCCCCTCCGCTCCTTTTTCCCTCTCTGATATTTCCTTTCCCACTCTCAATCCCTCTTGAGATTACACAGTTCACAAATACGTTCCTCTCTCTGCTCTCCACCTCGTCGACCACCTCTGAATCTCCCCGATCAAACAAAGTTCGCACGTTCATGGGCGACCCAAGACACTACTCAGGTTTGAGCCCTAATTTCTCTTCTTTACCATACGAATTTCTCTAGAGGATAGCTTTCAAGCCCTAATTGATTACTACTCTATTTTAATCTCTTCCAGGTTTGAACCCTATTCTCTATTCTCTATTCGACCTAGTATTTGTCCCAAGATATGTTGAAATCATCGACCTAGATCGACCATATATCACAGTGGCAGGCTAGCAAGATCACACCATCATCGACCCACTAGCTGTCCTTCATCGACCAGTGGCTGCTCGCGAGTTCACAGGCGACGAACTACACTCAGACTAGATATATATCTCTCACGTCTGAACCTTACTTTACTGCTCTTTCGACTTTCAATCCCTAATATATTTTTTTCTCTAAACGACTTTCTCAACCAGGTTTGGCAACCACAATTGCAGATCCGGTCTCATGATTTGAAGAACTAATTTCAAGTATCTAGGTTATGTTGCAAAAACGATTCAAGAACCGATTTCAAGGTATTTCTAGAGGTATCGATTTACTCACCCATAAGCGGTTGTTTCTTAGGTTTCATCGATTTTTCTTCTAGGGTTTTTTTTCATTACCATCATTAGTTCATTTAGTGGTTCATTGTTGCTGTGTTAGGATTCTTATTCTTCAAATTATTATATTTTGCTTTGTTACAAATCAGTAAATGTCTATTTAGAGTAATTATGTTTGAAAGGAAGAAGTTTTTGGTACTTCAGTCCGTTTATTGTGCAGGGGTAATGTGGTTTTTTGTTCTAATTGCATCATAAATTTGTTAAAGAACAAACTAACAAGTTGTTCTTGCAACAATTGCGCTGTGGTGTGAGTATATTAATATACATTCTTTTTATCCAGGTTGTTGAGACTCCCATCATAAAAAGTGTGCAGGGTGGTGGTTGAAAGGTTCGTCTCCTCTATCTTCTGAATTTCTTATCTCGTTCTGAAATCACGTTGATGCCATACTTATTTTGCTCTTCCGTAGAATATTGTATATATCTTTATGTGTATCTATTTACGCACTACAGGTACTAAAGCGCCTATTGCTATGCATATGGAAAATTAGGACATGCCAATCTTTGGGAGTTAAGAGAAGAATGCCTAAGAGACTTCAATTTTTTGATGCATGTGGTACTAAAAAACAGAGGTACCATTTTCTAGATAGATGAACCTTTACATATGTGTTTTCTTACTTTCTTTATCTTTCCCTTCATTTTTGACATTCACACAAGTTAATTAGATCCACATTTGCAGTTTTCCCTAAATAATTAACAGTGTTACCATTCTGGATAGATGAACCTTTAAATTGTCTTCATAACTTCATCTTTTTTAGACTTTTAGTCTGCTGTTGAGTTTCTGGACTATTCATTTAAACCTAAATACTAATCTGATTGATGTTTAGTGAATTTATTCTGATGCACAACTACTGCTTTAGTTTGACAATTTAGATATTGAAGGGTATTGTAGATATATGGTCATATACTTTGGCAGCATTATCTATTGGTTGATTGCTCATACTGCATCTTTTGGGTTGTAAATACTTGTAAGCATGCAAGTTATTCTCTATAGACCCAAATTTTTTTCTTTTATGTCTATTCTTATAATCTTTTTTTCTTTTATGTCTATTCTTTTATCTCTATTGGTCACTGCATCTTTTTTTCTTTTATGTCTATTCTTATAATCTTTTATGTCTATTCTTATTATCTATTGTATTATATATAGATAATTAAGGGGTACGTGTGTGTTTCAAATGTAGGTTAAAAAGATACTTACAAAATATTATAAGTCTATACACTTGTATGAATAACTTTTACATATCGATAAAAATGCAGATTCAACGTCTGTTTAGAGCAGAATTTGATGTGTAACATATTTAATTGGCATTTATTTTAGGGATAATTGCGCAAAAAACCATCAACTTGTCAGCTTTTTGTGATTAAAACCCCAAACCATTTTTCGTTGCATAAAAAACCCCGAACTAACTAAAAATCAGCAAATCAATGTTTTATCAATGAGTAATCCATTGAAACCGGTTATTAATCCTACGTGGACCGGTAAATAACCTACGTGAAATAAGTTTTAATTGTTGAAACAAGTTGTCAAGTATTACACATCATTTAAACCCCCGTTGATAACTTTTAAGTGTGAATTTTAAACGGGATTATATCATCAACGAGTGTTTAAATGATGTATAATACTTGGCAACTAGTTTCAACAATTAAAATTTATTCCACGGAAGTTATTTATTGGTCTACGTACGTTTAATAACCGGTTTCAACCGGTTGACCAATGATAAAACCTTGATTTACTAATTTTTAGTTAGTTCGGGGTTTTCTATACAATGAAAAATGATTTAGGGTTTTAATCACAAAAACCTGACAAGTTGAATGTTTTTTGCGCAATTATCCCTTTATTTTATTATAATGACATTACAATAATGGGATATTTGTGTTTGTCCCACAGACACTTAACCTTAACCTGGATGATCAGCAATATCTAGGTGAGGCTGCTTGTGCATTGTCTCAGGTATTGATTCTATATCCTTTTGTCTTTCCAGTGTCATCATAACTTACAAGTGATGACAACCTACATATAAATCACCAGTTTAAAGAAGTCTAAATTGTTAGGGTTTGGGTACAAAGCCATATTTCTTAGCGTCCATAATTGTTTATTGATACGTTAATCGTCAATGATGAGTATCAATTCAACCTTTTGATTGACATGACTGCATCCCTTTTTGATCTAATAACTAATTTTATATTTTTATCTCCAATATTGCTCTAGTGATGGTCCTGATTGATAAATTGTTAGGCTTTGTTGAGATTATGCATTGTTTTTAGTTCCATTGTATAGTTTCAAGTTGTTTTACATGTTGGTTTTTTATGATTAATTATTGAACGTCTCTGTCTTTGTTAAGTTTTTAGCTTACATGTTCTTTGTTTTTGATCTGCTGTTGTGGTGAGTAGAAATCTATCGCTTTTTGGGTTCTAAAATTTATCAGCTTTTTGGGTTCTAAAATTGATTATCGCAACTTTTATTACTCAACTTAATTATGTGTTTTAATTAGTATAAATGATACTGCATGCTAGGGGCTTGAGCCTTGCAATATACTGTGTTCTTAGTAGTCAACCAGTACCACCAAATCAGAAACCAGATACCTTTATCTATCTATTGCAAAAATAGTATTTTTCTTATTAAAAAATAAGGAATTGGACCCGGTTGTTTAGTACACAAACCGGGCTGTATCTGCAATTTTTTTTTCTCTTTGAAGACAATTAGAACCCGGTTGTGTAGTAAAAAACCGGGGTATATTAGGTTTTGGACCCGGTTAAATAACCGGGCTATATTTACATTATAATCAAGCCACCCCCTCTTAAAGCCCGGTTGTAGAACCGGGATCTATTATGCATTTTAACCGGGCTTTATTATCCTTTTTGTAGTAGTGTAAATAGGAATCTATATCCAAGAATTCCGGTGTGTGTAAAATCATAAAATTTAATGATTGTTTAATGAAATTATAGTTTGATATCTCGAACCTGTGCATATTTTTAGTTTCAATCCAACAGAAAATACTAATTCAGACATATATAATTTGAATAACTAATTGTTTATCTTTTTTGTTACCTGTACTATTTGTGACTTCTAGCTAGCTTTAAAAAGAAACTTAACTAATTATTGGCAATAAATTAAGAAAAAGAAATATATATGTGCAAGACTTTTTTCTCAAGACGGAGCAATTCAAGTGTATGTGAACTAATATATTTAATTCGTTTGCGCAATTTGATTTGTAAAGGATATAGAATCTTTTGCCATGCATGATTGCTTATGTATCCGAGTCATATATACGCGTTACTCAGATTAATTTATATTATAATAATCTTGAAATTAATTAATATCATACATTCTTGGAAAAGATGATGATGAGCAAAGCCATGTGAGTCTCCTCGATCTCTTCCAAATAATTTGCCAAGCAGTTAGATATAAATACGTACTTCAAACCCTTTTCAAATATACAACTTACTCTTCTATCCTAATTAAATTATTAGTTGCAAATTAATCAATTAATTAAGTTCCTTCAAGAACTTATTCTCTTTACATTCACTTGTTTTATAGACATGGTGATGACGTAATCCAGAAGTTAGTGGAGTATTTGAAATTGTTTTATGTTTGACGTTTTCAAAGAAGGCCATGTGGGCCATTTATTTAGCTACTGGTAGGTCATGCAAGTAGTTAGTTCCTGATTTTAAGCAACTCACTTTGTTTTAAGAGTCATATGTATGTCAGTTTATTATTAAGATACAACGGAGGAAACGAAGTCTTCTGTTCCCTCAATTTATTTGTGTGTGTTCTCTATTTCGTGAGTACAATTGGGAGTGAAGCAGGGGTATTATCTTACAGTGGTATCAGAGCGAATCTGGTTTATGCCCAAGCACCAACCACGAGAAATCACGATGGGAGACAAGAACGAAAGGAGTGAGAAAGATGGGTTGGTGACGCTTCATTACCCTATGCTGTCGAGAAATAACTACGCCGCCTGGGCTATTAAAATGAGAGTCTTTATGCAAGCACAAGGCGTCTAGGATGCTGTTGAGCCCAGAACCGCGAATACTGTGGTCGAAATGAAGAAGGATAAAATGGCATTAGCAGCCATTTATCAGGGAATTCCAGAGGATTTGTTGCTGTCGCTGGCAGAGAAGCAAACAGCAAAAGCGGCATGGGATACGCTAAAGACGATGTTCATGGGAGCAGATAGAGTCAAGACTGCGAAGGTCCAGACGTTGAAGGCGGAGTTTGAAACCCTCAACATAAAGGAGACGGAGATTATAGACGACTTTGCTGTGAAAGTAAATAACATTGTCAGTAACATACGAGCCTTGGGTGAGAAGGTAGAGGAAACGTATGTCATAAAGAAACTGCTTCGTGCCGTTCCAAGTAAATTCTTACAAATTGCTTCAACTATAGAGCAATTTGCAGATTTAGAGACGATGACTGTTGAGGAAGTCATAGGCCGGTTGAAAGCTCACGAAGAACGAGTTCGTGGCCAAAGTGAAAACAGTGACGGGAAGTTATTGTTAACACATCAAGAATGGGTCGAGAAGACTAAGAAGAAGGGTGATTGGGAGCGGAAAAATTCACAGAATAGCACACGATCAGGTGGGTCAAACTTTCGAGGTCGTGGAAGAGGCCGTGGAAGAGGAGGTAATAATTTCGGTCGTGGTGGACGTCATGGTGGTGGCTTTTAACAAGACCGATATGGAGATCGTGGTGGGTCAAGTAACCGTGACAAAAGTAAGGTTCAATGTTACAATTGCCAAGACTTTGGTCATTTTGCATTCGAATGCAAGAACCCACGAAAAGAAAGAAATCAGGAAGCCCATTTGACCAAAGGAGATGATGAACCAGCACTTCTTTTTGCCGCTTCCAACAGTGTTGAAGAAGTAATCGAGGAGGTACACTTGAATGAGAAACATGTCACTCCAAAGTTGAGGTGTCCAAATGAAGAAGCCAGCAAGTCGAAAGTTTGGTTTTTAGACAACGGGGCAGTAATCATATGACGGGAGATAAGGAGAAGTTTTCAGATTTAAACGAATCCATTCAAGGGTATGTTCGATTCGGGGATGATTCGAAGGTTCGAATTGAAGGGAAAGGTGCCATTGTCTTCATGTGTAAAAATGGTGAGAAACGGGTGTTACGAGACGTGTATTACATTCCCAGCTTATGTAATAATATCATAAGCCTGGGGCAACTCGCTGAAGGCGGCGACAAAGTTCTCATGCTTGGCTCCTATTTGTGGATTCATGACAAGAAAGGAAGACTGCTGATGAAGGTAAAACAATCTCCAAATCGGTTATATAAAATTGTCATGAGTCAAGTGGAACCACATTGTTTTTTGAGCAGAAATGAGGAGTCAACATGGCTGTGGCATTCACGCCTAGGCCATGTTAACTTCCAAATGTTAAAGCAAATGTATGACAAAGACATGGTGCATGGATTGGATAAGATTGAACAACCCTCCACATTATGCAAAAGCTGTTTAGAAGGAAAACAAACGAGAAGTTCCTTTCCAGCACAGGCAACCTATAGAGCAAAAATGAGGCTGGAACTCATTCATGCTGACTTATGTGGGCCAATTACACCATCTACAGTGTCGGGTAATCGTTACTTTCTTTTACTTGTCGATGATTTTACTCGTGTGATGTGGATTTATCTATTAAAATCGAAGGACGAGGCACTTAGCTCCTTTCAGAAATTCCGTTTGTTAGTTGAGAATGAAACAGGTGAAAAAGTGAAGACGTTACGGTCCGATCGTGGGGGTGAATTTATTTCGAATTCATTCACAATGTATTGTGATGAAACGGGTCTAAAACGTCAATTCTCAGCACCATACTCCCCACAACAAAATGGTGTCGTGGAGAGAAGAAATCGAATGATAATGGAGATGGCGAGAAGCATGATGAAGAATATGAAACTGCCTGAAGTATTATGGGGAGAGGCAGTACGCCATTCTGTTTACATACTTAACCGGGTCTCAACAAAAGCTCTTGAAGAAACAGGAAGCAAGGCATATCGACTCCTCGATCCAAGTTCGGGCAGAATACGAGTTAGTCGAGATGTTCAGTTTGAAGAGGACAAGACATGGCCATGGGAAGATACAGTCAAGTTCAAAGTGAATCCAGGTGCTACCTTCACTCTTGAAGGTTACGGTTATCAGCAACCCGACTTGGAAGAAGAAAGTCTTGAGGCTGCTGATACACCTCAGGATGTGAGTGATCAAAGTGATGAAGGGCCCCACCAAACACCTCAAAATCAGCCACCGGAAGAAGTTTCCTCTGAGGAAGCCTTGTCCCCAGTTGCCTCAATTGGTTCCACAGGCACCGCATCAAGCTCTACCGGAGGTGGTGCACCTAAAAGGTATCGGACCTTAACTGAACTCTATGAAGAATGTGATGAGTTATTTTTCATGCAAGACACAGACGAACCCACATCATACACAGTGGCTTGTAAGAAGAAAGAATGGTTGAAGGCAATGAAATTAGAGCTGGATGCAATTGAGAAAAACCAGACATGGAGACTTGTGGATTTGCCACCAGAACGTGAACCGATTGGTCTCAAATGGGTGTACAAGCTTAAGAAAGATCCAAGTGGGAATATCTTAAAACACAAAGCAAGACTCGTTGCGAAGGGTTATGTTCAGAAACCAGGGGTGGATTTTAAAGAAGTCTTTGCTCCCGTTGCAAGAATAGAAACGATTCGCATCATACTAGCCTTAGCAGGTAAACACGGATGGCCAGTCTATCACCTGGATGTTAAATCAGCTTTCCTAAATGGAGAGTTGAAGGAGGAGGTATATGTAACGTAGCCAGAAGGGTTTGTAAATGCGAATCAACCGGGAAAAGTTTTCAAGTTATACAAGGCCCTTTACGGTCTCCGTCAAGCTCCGAGGGCCTGGAATTCACGACTGGATTTATACTTGAAAACTCTGAAATTTCAGAGGTGCCCTCAAGAATATGCAGTGTATACGAGAGGTGAAAATGCTATACTGCTCATAGTTGGCATTTATGTTGACGATCTAATTGTAACAGGAAATTGTGAAAAGGAGGTGGCGAAGTTCAAGAGGCAAATGAGCAATGAATTTGAAATGAGTGATCTGGGTACACTCTCCTATTATTTGGGAATAGAGGTGACACAACATCAAGATGGGATGACATTGAAACAATCTGCATATGCTAAGAATATTCTCTTAAAGGCTGGAATGGCTGAGTGCAATCCATGTCAGTACCCTATGGAGCCAAAGTTGGAACTCGCTAAAGATGAACACGGGATTCCGGTTGACCCAACGGAGTATAGAAGTATTATCGGTGGGTTGAGATATTTGACCCACACTAAGCCGGATATTGCCTATGCGGTAGGGATGGTGAGTCGGTTTATGGAGAGGCCTACAGTCCAACACCAACAAGCTGTCAAGAGAATTCTCAGGTACGTGAAAGGGACAATTGAGTACGGTCTGGTGTATGAGAGGAGCAACGCAAAGGACGATATCGCGGGGTACTCTGACAGCAACCTTGCTCGTGATGTGATTGACAGGAGAAGCACAGGTGGTATGGCATTCTACTTAAATGAAAATCTGATAACCTGGGCCTCACAAAAACAAAGGTGTGTAGCTCTTTCAACTTGTGAGGCAGAATTCATGGCTGCTGCATCAGCTACATGTCAAGGAATATGGATACGGCGTGTGCTATGTGAAATAACCGGTGAGAAGGTCGGACCGGTGACTCTCTACGTTGATAATAAGTCAGCCATTAGCTTAATGAAGAATCCTGTATTTCACGGCAGAAGTAAACATATCGATACGAGGTATCACTTTATAAGAGAATGTGTTGAAAGAGGGGATATTATTGTTAAGTTCGTGAGCAGCCAAGAACAAAAGGCAGACATTCTCACCAAGTCGTTAGCGAAGCTCAAGTTTGTCGAGATGAGGAAGCTGCTCGGAGTTAAAAACACGGTATTTTCTGGATTAGGGGGGAGAATGATGACGTAATCCAGAAGTTAGTGGAGTATTTGAAATTGTTTTATGTTTGACGTTTTCAAAGAAGGCCATGTGGGCCATTTATTTAGCTACTGGTAGGTCATGCAAGTAGTTAGTTCCTGATTTTAAGCAACTCACTTTGTTTTAAGAGTCATATGTATGTCAGTTTATTATTAAGATACAACGGAGGAAACGAAGTCTTCTGTTCCCTCAATTTATTTGTGTGTGTTCTCTATTTCGTGAGTACAATTGGGAGTGAAGCAGGGGTATTATCTTACACATGGGTCTAATGCTTTTATCGAGTTGTAATGTAAAAGGTTTTAGCAAGCTGAACGGTAATCATCGCAGCAGAAATCATCAAACGGATGTGCCGAAAGGTCATTTAGCAGTGTATGTAGGAAAAAACGAGAAGAGGCGGTTCGTCATACCATTATCATACTTGGAACAACCGCTATTCCAAGATTTGCTACGTCAATCCGAGGAAGATTTTGGGTTTGATCATCCGATGGGTGGCCTAACCATTTCATGCAATGAAGATCAGTTTTTTGAGGTCACTGCCATGTTACATGCTTGATGATATATACATATAAATATTGTATGTAGATGAGAAATTTCATTTCTTCACCTTTTTTAATTGAGGGATATATATACATATAAAATGATATGTAATTGCAAAATGCAAATAGCATATGATATAACTTTGTTACAGGCCGGACTTGTAATAATTGATTTTGGCACACAATCAAGAAATGCAAAAGTGCCTTCTTATTACAAGGTTTAACATTTCATAGATTCGTCTTGCCTTCATGAATGGAAAGAATATATCAAGTGTAGACCCGTACGAGAAAATTCATTAGTTTGGTAATTAATTACAACTACATGAAAAATATCAATTCAGACCAACAAATTACCAGTGAGAAAGATCATGAATTTGGTTGTTTCAATGACTGTGATCAAGTTTAATTATATATCAGAACTTCATTTTTGTTTGTAACACTTCTTTCGTATCTTAATTGATGTATAATTTGTTGGGTTATTTACCGGGTCATAGGTATTTTAGTTGAAGGTATGGTTTGTTTGTTTTGTTTGATTTAGTCAATAATAAATATGGGTAGTTGACCGATTCATTAGGGAGTGTACCAGTTCCTTAGGCTAGTAGGTACGTATTTTTTTTATGTTGCTGCATGTTATCACTTAGGTTTCTATTGTAAGGGCTATATATATAGGACTCTATTCTTGAATGATTATAATAATATTAGAGCTTAGTACGTGCAGTAAATTGTTTAAGCAATAGAGAGTAAGTTTATCTCAGTGTGTGTATTCTGTGAGTATTGAGGGCCTCTTCCAACATAATTTACCATGGTTTCCTTTATCCCATCCCATGCATGCCCTTTTTGCATATAAAGCAAACAAAATCTTGACCAATAGAGTGAATCTATCCTAAATTAATTTGTTTAATTTCATCATCTTCAACAATTTTAAGTTACGAATTCTTGTAAAATTAAAAACAGTGCAATATGATAAATATTATTAATAGAAGAATTTGTACACGGACAGTACGTGTATAAGAGAAGTAGCTAAAACTAATTGTAGTTTAAAATCTTGATAAATGAAATGGGTTTATATACACATTCAAAAGTAATGATCAACAAAAACATAACTATTTATTATTACCAATATCGTTCAGGGGCCGGCAGATGTAATTTGGTGATATGGGTGTCAAGTTGGGTCTCATTCGATACCGATAAACTTTTAAAATACTGGGTTACGTATGTATCAAAAATTCGAGTGACACCTACGAAAACTTTATAAAAGTATTATATACAAATCTAATTTATATTTGTTGATTTCGTTACCCAAACTTATCAAAATATTACTGAGTTAATCATAAAAATTTAAAAGAAAAACAGAAGTCCAATAGAAATAAAAAGGATAAGAGATAAGATTCAAGAACCATCCCAAAAGATTAAAAAACAAACTGAAAAAAAAAAACTAGCTCAAACCTTGTTGAAGACACCGGTCCAATTGGTTGAAAAACCCCTAATCGATATCATCGCTTCATCGGTTATGGAGGTGCTTAAATATGTTGAAAAATCTCTAACCGTGTGATTCTTTTTGGGACTTTGATGCATCAAAGTTATTAAGGTTGGTGGAGATGTATCCGAATTATTTTAATTGTGATGAGAATGTTAATCTTGTGAATCAACTTGAATACTATATTGAGAATGTGAAAGACGATCCAATATTTACTAAATTGAATGGAGTCTGCGAGTTTGCTAAATTAATGGTGAAAACTAGGAAGCATCTTTCGCATCATTTGGTTTATCAATTGTTGAAGCTAATATTGGTTTTTGTCGGTCGCAACTGTGACAGTTGAGAGATGATATTGTATTATGTACTTCTATAATTATAAAGATCTTGTTATTTGTTAATTTTGTGTTGGCAAACCGTTTCGGTGACCCAATCCATCTTAGAAAATATTTTGAATATCTAACTATTAAACTTACTTTAAAAAAGTGACACTGAATGATCAACAAAAACATAACTTAAAATACTACTGTATTATAAAATTATGGAGAATCAGTTACAACTAGTGTTAGGGAAAATCACTACTACAAAAAGGCTAATCAAGCCCGGTTAAACTTACTTCTATAGTGGGAGGAGGGAGGTCAAGAGAGCTTCCGTCGATTTATAGGTTGATTGAGAGGAGATAGCGCCAAGAGGAGTTCACAGATCGAGAGGGGTATGGAAGAAGAGATAGCGAAGTGTTTAAGAGGAAGATAAGATTTTGTGTGGCTGTGTGAACTCTCACCAAATGAAGAGGAGGGAACTTGAAGCGCAAGAGGTGAAATTTAGGGCTGCTAAAAAAAAAAATTGTTCTCAGCAATCAAACCCGGTTTCTTTACGTATACATAATCAGGCTCTATTACATTAATAAAAAGATGTTCCGTCTTTCTGCTATACGAAATTTAAAATTGGACCCGGTTTTTTAAAAACAACCGGGCTTTATGTGTTTAAAAAACACGGGATTAAGTTGTAGCCAGGTTTTAAAGCTTTTTTTTCCTTAACCGGGTTATAATAAGGGGGTCTGAATATAGTTTTTGTAGTAGTGAATATTGATCGATGTGATGAATCTCTTTATCAAGCCCACACAACATACGGCCAGATGATCGGCAAGTGTGAGCTCAAGTGGCTTAATAAGAGAGGTTGCTAGCTAGTTACTATGTTATATTAGTTGTGGCATTTTGGCTTTGTTAGGAGTTCACAAAAGCGTTTGATAGGTCTTCTGCACAAAAGCCCACACTAAATCGTCTTCAATCACACACACATAGCTGTTTTCAGTCACACAAAAGAGTATCAACTTGAGTTTTTTTTAACCTCCAAACAAATCTGGAAATCGATTACACATTTGGTTCAACTAGAAATCGGTTTTCTTTTTATTTCTCAAATCGAAGCCGAAAGCGATGAATTGACCGGATGCAGTAGATGTTAGGAAGAAACATTACCAAATGTGAGGAAGGAGGCCTAATATTATAGGTCATATGTATTTAAGGGGATCCACACAGCCTAAAAACTCATACAGACAAAGGATTCAAAATTGTTATAGAGAAGTAGGCAACGACGCATTGATAGGAGATCGCGTAATGGTGGTGCCGGAGGCGAAGACAAAGGAGATATTTAGACATGTTAATTCTACGTGATATATGATTGTGTTAATAAATAAATAGGCAACTACTAAAGAAATTTATTAAAAAAAATCAAAATTTAACAATAAATTTTAGGTTTCTTGAAACAAATTAAAGATATCAGTTTAGTATTATATATTTACATAAAAATAGAAATAAGTAACAAATTATTAATTACATTAACATACTAATAATAATATAAAAAACTTTCAAGGGCTATTAATGAAACATTTTATAAATCAAAAGGACTAAAATTGTAAATATGAAAAAGGGTATTTTGGTCATTCAAAAAAATGTAACAAACCGAGGTTAAAGTTAACAAGTAATAGACCATTTTTGTAAGTAAATAACGTTTTGAAAGACCTATGCAACTTTGAAAGTTGAAGAAACATTTTCGTAATTATGAGCGAACCACAATGAC